>VDFB02000017.1:266220995-266275791 GCA_007258455.2 Sequoia sempervirens | reverse complement strand
TTAAATAAACCAATTAATTACTCTTTGAAATAAGGAACATGAAGAAAATGAAATGATGAAGGAAATAGATGATGGAAGAAATGGATGAAAAAGAGATATGAAGGAAATGAAGGTGGTGAAGCTTCTTGTGCTTTACAAAGTGCTTTATCATCATAGAGCTTATTATGTCGCAAATTATTATAAGTGTCTAGATAACATGAACATCTAGACGACTTGAATACTATTTGTGTTTTTATTTAGTAGCGAAGTATAAGAATGTAGGTATAAGGACCTTAGATGACCTAAAGACATTGCATGAAAGACACTATCAGACAAGGAATGCTCTCATGAAACTAATTATGAAAATATTAAAAGTATGGAGTGTTAGGGTTAGAATGCAGATATCTAATAGTTAAATATAGATTTGATCAATAAAACAAAGAAAATAAAACACATAGAAAAAATTATAGCAACAACAAGACAACACAAAGAATTTAACGCGGTTCACCCAATATGGGCTACATCCACAAAATCGTAGCCATCCAATGATTTTATTATCCAGTACAAAAAATATTACAATCTCACGAATAATGCCCTACTGCAACTCCCATCCCAACCACTTATTACAAGCTTTTTAGAAGCTTCCAAAATTAGGGTTTTACAAAGTTTTTTATTTTGTCGGTGACAGTGAAAATAGGAGAAAATTTTATTGAAGAGTGTACAGTATAGTATGATCAGTCACTACATATCAACATGGAGAAGGCCATTTGTAGCCTCATTAAGGTTACCCAAGGTATCATGCTAAAAGATGTAAAGGGAATGGTGTGGGGAAAGTCCAAAATTAATAAATAAAAAAAACTTGGTGTTGATGAAGACCATCAGATGACTAAGGAAGAGGAAAGATGAAAGAAGGACCACCCTGATGATGATTGGGAGGCATTGTTGGATGCTTTATTGAATAATTGGGACCTTATCAATTGAGTTTTTTGTGCCCATGGTGCTATTTCTTTATTTGCAGGTGTTGTTCTCTAGTGGCTTGGGTTTTTTTGTTGTTTTTGGGGGGCCTACGTGCCCTATAACCTCTTCTTCTGGTCTATGTACTTGTGGTTTAATTTACCTTTGTTAATGTCCTAAATTTTGGGTGAAGGCCCTCTTTTCCCTTCTTATTTAATAAATAACATACATGTGTGTCCACTAGCATCAATCACTTGCATAGTAGTGCACAAACTTAGATACAACTTCTTGCTTCATGTACCGAGAACCATGTTTCACACTTGCATGCAACTCCTCACTTCATGTGCCACTCATGTGGTGTTTTTAAATAGTCATTCAACATCCAAACACTTCATGCATATAATGCACAACACTTGGCATCATGTGCACCTATGCGATTCCAAGAATCATGTTGCACAACTTCACAAATAACTCTAAGTTTTGTGCCTCATTTGTATCTACATTATTTAGTGCACATGGAGCATTTAGTCTACAAATGAATTAAAAATTTCACACAACATTGTATAATATAACACATCAATCTAGTTCATCTTTTGGATTCGTTTCATGAAACTACACTTATCATCACACTGCATGACTATAATTCTAAGAACAAAGAGATGAAGCATCACACATGGAATTCCAACTAGTTAAACTTCCATAATGACCTTTTCCTTACAAGATAATAAGCTTTAAATGCACACATGTAACATAACAAAAGTGGTAGATATAGGATATATAAGAGTAACTACATGTCCATAAATCTCCCTCAAGAGTATTCCATGTACAAAATGTACATGTTTATAAAATAGCTAGTTCTGATTCTTGTATTCATATCTATCTAAACCTTTGCCTCTATGAGCCTATAAATGTTATCGAATCTAAAAATAGGAATATCAATGAAAACCCGATTCAATAACAAATTACTACATCAATGTGAGTGTGTGCACAAATACGAAAGTAAATCAAATTGAACTATTTTAGCTCAAAAAATGTGCCTAACCTTATTCCATTGTGCGTGATGATAATGTTGTAAATAATGGTATGTGGATTGCTCTTAACATATCATAACCTTGATAGAAAAATGCATGCAGAGATGGCTTGATTTCTCAAAATTCATGGAGGATTTGAATGATTAAATGATGGGTGTTTTATAGCTCTCACAAATACTTGATCAATGGTGTAGGATGCTTTTGGAGATCAATGGATGAGATTGAGTGTGATATCATGATGAATGTGCAAGAGACATGTGTTGATACGAAGGGTTTGAATGATGATTTAAGTGGTTGCATGGATTAGATGTTTGGTTGTATGGATGAGTAAAGTGAGAGTAAGTGAGAGTGGATTGATGTTGTTTTTCAATCAACTCACTAAATTAGGAGATAGAAGAACACATAAAATATTGATTTTATTTATTTTTAGAAGAATTTAAAGAGAAAAATAAATTAAATACTTTATTTAATTTTAGAGGAGATATTAGCTGGCATTGTTGTTCTTGCCACCAAGGTTCAAACCCCGTTGGGGTGTTATTGTTGAATGGTTGTATCCGGTTCATAGCTCCGGTCAAAAAGCGTTTACCCCTTGAATAAAAAAAAGAGAGAGGAGATATTAGCTAATTAAATAATTAAAAATTAATTATGGTGGATGAGAGGAATACATGAATAAGTTAAATAATTAAAAATGATTTAATCAATGTGGACGGAGGAAATTAATAAATTAATTAAATAATTTAATCATGTGGATGGAAGAAAATTAAAAATAATTAGATAATTTACAAATGATTTAATCAATGTGGTTAGAAGAAAATGGTAATTTAAGTAAATAATTTAAAATGTTAATTAGTGTTGATGATGGCAAATGATAAAATAATAAAATAATTATTTAATTAAAGAGGATAATGTGTTAGCTTAATTAAATAATTAAAAAATATTCAATTAATAGTGATGAATGGGTTGATCAAGAAGTGATGACTGATTTAGATGAAATACATTGGTCATTTTTAGGTGTCTACAACCTCCATATTACTTTTACACACATAAAGAGCATCTAGGTCCTCATCTAGAGCATAGTCCCTGGATCCTCTGGGATCTAAATCACAAAGTGTAAGGACACACAAGAAGCAAGTAGATCACAATGTATAATGGATAATCAAAAGGACAAAACAAGAATGGTAAAAACATAAGTAAATGACATGAACAACACAACACATTTTCAAATTCAATTGTTTCAACATGCACCACTAAAAGTGTATTTGCATCACCTACATGTTAACTAGGAGCAATAACATGACAAAAAATAAAAATAAAATAAAGAAAAGAAAAAATATAAAATAAGACAATTAATAAGAGAGAAGTGGGCATATCTAAGTAATGAAATTTTCCCCATCAATTAGGTTTATCTTAATGTGTGTTGAAAATAGATTATTGTAAGTAATGATGCAATCACTATAAGTGGAATCAATCAATTCTTGAAAAGGAATATCATAATAATTATTACATGTACCATGTGTATGGATAAATGAATAGGATGTGTTACTAAATCTCAAATTAGCATGAACAATAGACACCTTAGGTTGTTCCTATTTATGTTTTCACCCTTCTAACCAATGTTTCATATCCTCAAGTTGATAAAAAATTCTATTATGGTGTTTATTCTTCTTTAATGTTATTAGGTTATACCTACCATCTTTGTGCTTTTCAAGTCCTTCATCTTGTAACCATATGTTTTCCTAAGGTTAAATCCATGTGTAGTGTTATAAACTACATACCTTATAATTTCCACTCTATACATTATGTTTTCTTTAGTGTTCATTCATACTACATAATCATTTATTACACTTAATTTATTACCTAAGCCATTCCCCTCAATAGATTGCTAAGATATAATATTAACTTCATCTTTAGTCCACTCCTATAACTTTGTAAATTACCCCATTTTCATCTAGACTAAGGTGCAATCACACTGATGTCAACACACCTACGAATGTGCCCTACAGAAAAAAAAGTTTTAAATTTGTTTAATTTCATTTCCAACACTTAAAACCCTAATTTGATGATTTTTCTTGATGGATTTTTTCTCTAGAAAATAAAAGGCCCCTTTCAATCCATGTTGAGAGAAATTTTTTTACTATCCACTCTTTTCTATTGTCCTTTCTCCCACTTTTTTGCTTAATTAAATTTGAAGACTCATTACAAGTTTCACAACAACCCTTGGGTAAATTTGTGAATGGTTTTTCATTTTGGTTTTTCTACAAGCTTCAAATATCTCTTCATTATTCGCAGATTTGTTGGTATTCTACTGATTATTATACCCATTTGAGTGTTAGGAACTAAGTTTTATATAATAATATGTTTGACTCTTTGTGATTTTGGGTTGAAGCCCCCTTCTTGGCATCCTCATTTTCATTTTGGGATCTCTCCTTTTTTATTTCCCTACCTCTATTTCTATGGCGACACTAATAAATTTGTGTGATTGAGTTGTAATCACTTTCTTCAATTCTCAATAATATATGAATTCTTCTAGTATTACTCCTCTTTCTATAGCAAAAGTAAAATTTACTTAAAATATTAACTGTCATTTCCCTCATGTTAATTCCAGTAATTCCATTCCATTGTTTCTTTTTGTACACACATCATAAAAAGTATTTATAGTATTTATATTGAAAATATATTATATTTTATGGTAGTCTTAGCTTTAAACACACTTAGTCTAAGCACATACACACATATATCAAAATATTTATTTGATTGCTTGTGGAGATCAAAAGATCAAAATAGGGGTTTGACCACCTTGGCAAGCTCCTATGTAGTCACCCCCTTTTCCTTTGTCTCAGTTGCATAGAAAAATCTTTATCAAAATTTGACATATCAATGGGATCCTTCCTATAAATGGTTTGATTTTTTAAAATTAGTTAATTTAATTTAAATTATTTCATTTCAACAAATTTTCTCCTTGTATATTGCTTGTACTATGTTTGTTTGGATTTTGTCATTTTGTAGGGTTATGTTTCCTATTTTTATTATTCTATGTGCAATGGATTACACCACAATTATGCTAATATCCTCATGGATGTGTTAGTAACTTGATATTAGAATCTATGCTTATTCCCCCTAATAGTCATCTAATTTCAACATAACACCTTTTTAAATCTCTACCTCAAATAGTGTTGTCTAAGTTTAATATTTGAAGTTACCATTTCTATAGATGTCATTATTCCTTAAAGTATTTAATTCATCAACATCAATCCAATTACTATATTCTTTTCATTTTCTATTAGTCCTATTTAATCTAGGAATCTAGTCTAATTAAGACACATTAAGTATTCTAGGTGAAAAAACAAATAACTTACATTTAGTTAGTAAATCTTCCCTTGTATTAACATTTTTGTTGGTTTTGTCATTGTAGTCATCACTATATTTGAACAAATTTTCCTATGGAATCCTTGGGATAGTAGCATGACATGTTAAATGCTAAAGAAAAAGCACAATAAATTTGTTGGTTACTCATGATGGTTGTTGCAACATCAAACTTCGATGAGGGTAATTGTTAGATTACATTAGTTACATTCCATACATGCTATGTTGGTAAAACATTTGACATTATAGTGGGTTGCCATATTGTATTCCTTATATGTAGTCATATCCTAATTGGGCTAACATCCAAGATATTTAAAAGTATCCTTCCACCATGATCACTCCCATTGTATCTCTTACCAATGTAGAAAATATAGGATCCAATCCCCACAAATAATGATAATAAATCAATCTCATTTTCATGAGCTTAGGAAAGTCATTAATTGAAATCAACAATAGACTCACTAGGCTATCTCTTCATTGTTGCAAATTGAATAAAACTTATCTTTGATTTGTATTTCACTCAAATTGTATAGAAATGTATTATTCAACTTTTCCCATGAATGTATAGAATTTGGCATAAGGCACATGCAAACCAGTGAAGAGTTGCATCATAAAAAGTGTTGACAAAAAGTAGGCAACCATTTCTCTCATTGTTAATAATTTTTTGTTATGAAATCTTAACAAATCTTGACATGTTCATGTGTGTTTTTCTCAATGGTAGGGGAGAAAGTAGGCAACCAATTGTATGCATACATGGGAATTTGGTGAAAACTCCTAGGCATGCATAAAGGGCTTTCCATCAACCAATTGTATGCATACATGGAAATTTGGTGAAAACTCCTAGGCATGCATAAAGGGCTTTCCATCATCATGAAATTACACCCTAATTATGATTATGTTTGGTGGCATACATCATGCTTGTGTTTTTATAATTTTTAAATTATTTTTGTATTTAATAAAAAATCATAACTCTCAACATTAAAGTAGGTAGATTGAACATTAAAAAAATAAATTGGAACAATCTTAGTGCTCCTTGTCCACCCCCCTTACAACACCATTTTTGTTTATATAGTTTTTGACATACCATCATCTTTGTAAGATATGAAGCCTATAGGATGGAACAACAATGGTTTCCTTAATAGGAAGGTGGCTAGCCTCAAAAGAATTTTATGATTTGTTGTGAGGTATTCCAAAATCCCTTAGTCAGAGAGCAATTTGGCTAGTCTATTCAAGGGGTACAATGAGTGTTTATGAGCTATTTAATAAAATAGAAGTTTATTTAGTGAGATTTCTCACTAATTATTTGTGCAAACACCCTACTTTGCTATTGAGTTAATGATTATCTTATAGTTTTGATTGTGGTTGATTCAACTTCTTATAATTAATTTTTTAACCTTAAATTTATTTTGAAATTGATTGAAAACTTGAAAAACAATAGCTTATTTAATAAAATCAAAATTTATTCATAAAATTTGAATTAGTTGTGTTAAAATTTGTTCATTTTAAGATAATAAATTCTAAAATCTTCCAACAACAAAGAGCATGTTAAAAATTGTAAAATTTCATTACAATAAAGTAAAAAAAATGACTCAATTTCCTGCCCTATATGAGTAAAATGCATCAATTTTGCATTAAAATTTGTCTACATCTGTTTTAAAACTTTAAAATTGTAATATACTTTTGTAAGTTTAAAATTTATTTACACAAAATTTGACTAATTTTGCATTAGAATTTTTCATTTTTAATGTGATTTAATTTTTATTTTTAGGGACAATGATAAATAAGTTAAGATTTACAAAATTTAGTTGTCGAAAAGTTGAAAAATTAACTTAAATCCCTATCTCATGTGGCTGAAATTCAACATTAAAATTGAAATTAAATTAGTTCACCATAGGTATAAAAAATGTAAAAAGATAAGGGGGAAGAGAAAAGGTAAAAGAAAAATAAGAAACAAAATCCAAACTTACATTTAATCCTCCTTATGCATCATTGACAAATGAATAGGGAAACTCGGGACGTGTCCCCCCCCTAAAATGTCCCATCCTTGTCACCGGGACGTCTCGGGTACAGGGGGGACGGTCCCTTGGTGTCCCCTTTTTTTTGCAAAACTTGGGAAACGTCCCCAAAATCGGGAAACGATCAACGGGAAAAGGGGGATGGTTGAGCATCCCGGGGATGGCCAGGGGATGCTTGAGAAGTCCCCTAACCATCCTGGGGATGGCCAATCGTCCCCCATGTGTTTGCAAATTTAAAACCAAAAAAAAAATTCCTCAAGAGGTTTTAAACTTGTTTTAAACAAAAAAGTGTCTTCAATATACAAGAGGTGTTACTAACAAGTTGGCTAATCTATTGTCTAGATGAGTCATATGTTGAAGAGTATGCACATGATAAATATTTTGGAGGAATAACTCAGCTCTTGTAAGGGACAATAAGTGCAGATTAAGCATTAGGAAGATTGTCATCTCAAAGATGAGCTGCTCTACAAGTTGGGAAATCTTTGTGTTCCAATGAATGAAAAAATTCAGCTTATGAGAGAAGCACACAACTCCAATGTTGCATGTCCCTTTGGTGTAGCAAGTACAGTAACATATTTGTATAGTTATGTCACTATGTGTACCACCAAAAATGCAAGATGATGTTTCGTGTTTGTCAATTCATAAGGGGGTGGTGTAGCAAATACATTGCCATATTTGCATGGTTAGTTGTACCACCAAAAATGCAAGAGGATATTTCATGTTTGTCAATTCATAAGGGGGTTTCCCTAGGGCATTGGCTGATTGGTCATGGTTGAGTGTTTATCAATGAGAAACCTCAGTTTGATACCAAGAGTGGGAGGGTTTATAGGAGCAGTACTCTGCAATAAAACCCATGACGAGGTAGTAGATGATGATGGAATAATTACCAATTCACCTTTGTATAACAAAAAAAACCATAAGGGGGTAAATTTTAGAAAAAAATCCACATTCATTCAATGCAAGAAAATTGATAAGGACAATGAAGTTACTCATTTATTTTTCACTAATGTTTAGATAAATTTGGTTTGCCTAGTTCTATTATTTTAGACAAAATGTAATGTTCTTGGTCAGATTTTGGATCACTTTGTGGAGGAGAATGGATACAAGATTGAAGAGGAGGTCAAACACTTTCCATCCCAAACAAATGGTCAAACTTTCATAGCAAACACAACATTGGTGCAACTCTTGAGGGGGTACAATAGGAAGTATTCCAAAGACTATAGATTATAATTTGGCATATATTCAACACTCATGCAATAGGATAATGCAAACTTCTGCAAATAAATCTCCTTTTGAAGCATATTTTGGTTACTTTAATCCTAGTCTATATTATTTTGTGATGAGAGAGCCAAGAGGAAGCCAAGAAAAATTGAGAAAAAAAAACACAAAGGGCTGAAAAATTCATTGGCAACATATATTTTATCCATGTTAAGGTTCCCAAATTTGGGGATGGCAGGGTGACAACTATATAAAATATAGGGAAAATTTTAAAAATATAGGGAAATTTTAAATATTCATATGATAACATGGATAAGGCAACATATAACATTTGTGTTCAACATTATTTATATGTTAAGGTTCTATAATGTATATTATGCATGCCTTATCCATGTTATCATATGAATATTTAAAATTTCCCTGTATTTTTTAAATTTTTCCTATATTTTATATAGTCATCCCCCCGTCATCCCCAAATTTGGCCTCCAAATCTGGAAAGTGAATTTGATTAATAGGTGGGAGAGTGATCTCATGAATCTAGGCCAAATTGTGAAAGGAACAATACTTGGATTTGCGTGGGATATAAAAACAATGAGAAAACCTCTAAGTTGTGATCACCTTGGGAAATATGAGGTACCTCAAAATTTCCGAAGGTTAATCCTTCAGAGATTTTGAAGCCCCTTGGATTCCCCGAATCCATCCACAAAGTTGATCCCCGAAAGCTAATTCATCCCCTTTGTGTTCGAATTTAAGTTTGAGCTAGAACTGAAGGGATTTAATTTCGATTGAGGAGCAATTTGAGAGACATCTTTGTACTCAAAGATTTCTCCTCACCGCGAATTTTCCGAAGGAATTCCCTTCGGAGAATTCACCCAACCTTAGATTCTCTAAATCTGTGAGGGTGATGAAACTCTGAAAGAAACACAAAGAGTGGCAAAGGGCTCAACATGATATCATGAGTCATCTTGCATCAACGACAAGTGGGAGTCAAGACTTGAGCACATACAAGGGCATAAATTTTGGAAATTCCGCCCTAGCTCATAATTTATGAGCCCTAATCTGCTTGGAGAATTCGAGTCCCCTCAAAAATTTTGCAAATTTCTTTTGGACCTTCAAAGAAACCCAAAAACTTGAAAATTGAATCGAACATCAGATGAAGTGCCATCAAGTGATCATGAAAGGTAAGTTTGCAACTTGAAATTCTCATGTGTGGTGTTACTTTCACAAATTCCTCCCCACTTCGAATTCCCCGAGTTGTGGTCTTTGTGGAAAACCCGTCTGACTCTAAAATATCTGACCCTTATTTCCTACGTAGAATCCTCCCCAGGCCAGATTTTTCGAAAATCCTCCAGCACCTCTGAATCCTGAAATGCATTGATTTGTGAGCAATTATCTTGGATTTTTAAGATGAATGAAAGGCATTTGATGTTAATTAAGATCTTTTTATCTATCTGCTTTTAATAATGATTTTGTTAATGATTAGCATCATGGTGATTATCATGTTTTCTAACAGATGCAGGAAGAGCTGAGTCCTGGAAAGACTTCCAGGTCAAAGGCTTCACACACTCAAGAGGAAGTCAAAAGGAGAATAGATATAACGAAGTATGATTTCAAAGGAATATGGTGAGAGTTAAGAATCTTCTCCGTGTGGTCAAAGATAGCTGACACCAATATGGGTCATGTTGATTATGATGATTTCCAGTAGAGGATCTTTGGAAATGCACCTACCCAATTGGGACAAATCATCACACAGAGAGGCTTAGCTCAGGTAGTAGGGTTTCCACCCACATTGTTGTGTCCAGAACTAGTGTTAGAGTGTGCAAGAAACTATGATGCTGACAAGAGGATAATAGTGGGCCCTCAAGGAAGTCATGGCTAACTTGACCGAGAAATCTATTGATGAAACCTTCAATATTGCTTCTCACCACAAGCTCATCAATGAGATCAACATACATGAAGAAAAATAATTTTATTGCAAGGACACTGCTAGGGCTTTGGACATGATGAACAGTTCATGGGTAGCTAAGCCAAAACCACACTATTCCAAGCTCCCAAAGCAATTACATAGGAGTGATTTCAAAATGGAATACCATGATATCATCAGGCTCCTAGGTAGAGTAATGGGATTGGAAGAAGCATTCACTTTCATAACCTGGATGTTCTATCCAATCACTCAGATTGTGGGAGGAAAGCATTATCATTGGGTAGGTATCTTGAGTGACAATTTGGATAAACAACTGAGAAGTGTACAAGATACTCGTGTTCACAATGACATCTTATCTTGTGTACATGTTGGCAAGTAAGAATAAATACAGGGGTCTAAGTTGCAGAGGGACTCCTGGCAATGACATAATATGGGATGTTTACCCTCAACTCATGTACAAAAAATCCAATTATAAGAGAGAAAATGATGCCTTCTTCATGTACATCCCTAGATTGCTACATGGTGCTCTCCATATAAGAATCTTCGCAGAGGCAATGGAGCTAATTAAGAAGTATGGACAATGGTTCATACAATTTTAGAGGCTTTCCTATATCAGGATGCAAGGATCTCCTGTAGTCCCAATCAAAATGCCAAGGTATCCTACTAATAAACTCATCTTGCTGGAATTGAAAAGGAAAATGGTTGCATTTGAGATAGTGCTAAAGGATATGCAAAGGAAGGGGCTAGGAGATGAATTCCCGTTGAGGATTAGCACTTTGGAAGCCTGGCCCTCTCTCCAAAATGCCCAACACTCAGAGAAGGAGATGGTACAATATGAGTTGTATTCACACACTAACCGAGACAATTTTGATCCCTATGGAAAAGCACATAAGCAAGCTAGTATGAAGTATAGACACAAGGACCACATTGAAGATTACTGGGCAAATTATAGAGATGAATTCAAAGTTATAAAGAGGAGGTACTCTAGGTTGCCTTTCAAACTTATTGGACTCTACAAGGTGGACCAAGTGCCAGATCAAGTTGATGAAGATGAGGGGGATCTTATACAGTACCATGATTATGAGCCCTACAGAAACCAACCCTTTCCATCAGTGAATTGTTCAAAAGAAGTAGTAGATCTTGATCAGATAACTGAACTCGTGAAGAGACATTCTAGATTGTGTGTCAAACATAAGATTGTAGAGTTGCAAGAAGATGGTGCTCAATTCACTTATGACCTGATGCGAAACCTCGATTCCCATTCCAAGGATGACACTGAGGCTATTAAGGATGATGTTGCAGAGCCTCCACATGGGAATGATAAGGAAGAACAAAGGCCCCTCACTCTGAAAAGGAGAACAAGAAGTCAAGGGAAAGCAAAGAAAACTGAGAGGTAGCCTACACCGAAGGCAAGGAAAAATTCTAAAGAAGCTACTGAGGAAGGAGAGGAGACTCCTCAACTTGCCAAGAAGAGGAAGCTAGTAACTGAGGGGCAGAGAATAGTTAAGAAGAAAAAGATTGTTGAGGCCTCAACTACCCCTCCTGATGTTGTGGAAATTGAAAGCTCTATGGAGAAGTTGCACCATAGGTATATGTGAGAAGGAATTCACCAAAACAGAGGGTGTCTCCTGTAGGGGAATCAAGAGTTGAAGTTGAGAATGTACATATTGAAGAGACCCCTGCTTATAATCACATAAAGGAAACAAAAAAAGTAGCTACAAGAGATGATTCCCCTTCTCTATCCATGGTACAAAATATATAAAAGGATGAGGTCCTAAAGGAACATGAACAATTAGGCAGAGAAGAGGGCTTGCTTGATAATCTCGATGAAGAAATGCAGAGTGAAGAGGTATCCACACCCAAAGATGGGAAATTAAGTGATTTGGCCAAATAATTAGGAGAGAAGATGAGACTCAACAAGGAGACTACCTTAGAGGTTACTGTAGAAATTCCCTCCCAACCTCAACTAAGTGAACATGTCGATATGCCACATTCAAAAGATGAACATGAAGATAAAGATGGCGAGGATAGGGAACAATAGAATAAAGGAAAATATGAGGAAAATATAGAAGTTGTTGAAGAAAGTCCTCATCATACTCAGCCTGAACATGACATTCCTCAGAAGAATGTGGAGATAGAGCAGCCTGCTGCCCCAGATTGGTTGGAGAAAAGGTTAAAATAGAAAGCAATTATTGTGGAGGATGAGACTCTAGGCTGGGATAAACTCCTGGAGAAATGGGGGAAACCTAAGGAAAGAAAGAGGGCTAGGATAGTCTTCACATTTGCAAGAGATGAGTTCAACAAACATGATTTTCCATGTTGTTGTTCCCACAAAAAACAAGTATAAGGATGAAATCAGACCCATAGATTACAAGGTGCAAACTATTAATTTGGGTCCAACTACAAAGGAGCAGGAGAAAGAAGACTTCCAGGAATCCCCCTAGGCAATTTTGAGAAGACTGCTGAAAAAGAAAAGTTGCAGAGGTAATTGAGGGAGGTTCACAAGTATATCTAGCATCTGATCAAACCTTTGCAATCCCAAATTAGTGAGAGCTCTTCATTTCCAGAGGGTTTGTTGTCCAAAGAGGCGGTTTTAGAGATTGAGAGATTGAAGTCTTCCATGAAGGACACACAAGAATGGTTACGAGGTGTTAATACAAGAGCAAAGGGCGACCTAGCTTGATTGCCTAGGAGAATGTACAATTTAATGCCAATGGGATAGGACGATTGCACCTTGGATTTCGTGCCTGGGAGGCATTAATTGCTAAAGTTGACTTTTGGAGGCCGACCTCCACTATTTTAATATAAATTTGAACTTGAAATTTAGGAGGGAACTTTGGGTTGACCTTCTTGGCTGACCTAACTTGTAAACCCTAATTTGGGCTGCCCTAAATGTATATTTCTATAAATAGGGGTTTTTTCCCTCATTTATAGAGGTTAGAAAATTGGAGAAAGGTGTTAGAATTTTAGTTAAGGCATTAGAAAGCTATGTAATGCTTGAGATACTAGAAAAACTTGGATTGTTGCAAATTTTGGTGAAGTAAATACAAGAGAAGGCATTGTTATTTGGTGTTCTTTATTGTGTTATTCATCTGTGCATGGTTCTTGTGACTCTTGTATTTTAGATTTTGAAAGTTTGTTCTAAGTAAGTTACTCTTTAAATAATCTTAGAGACATTTAAGTTTTAGTTGTGTTTATGGTGGAATATCTGAAGTGTTTGAGCAACCCTTGGTCCATACTTTTGGCTACTTACTGATTGTGAGTGGCTATGTAAAGTTAGTCTGGGCCTATATCTGATGTGCCTAGTTCAATTGTGAAGTGTTCATTCATTTCAATGCTACATTTGGGTTGATGTGTGAATGCTTTGCAATCTGAAAATCTTAATACCTTAGGAGATAACACTATTTCTGTGATATTGCAGGTTAATCTAGGTTTAGCAAGAATTGGTTTGAAGGGGCTGGTCCACTTTATATGCTCAGTCATTTTCACGGTTGATTCTAGGAGTTAGATTTAGATTTCTCTGAAACCGTTTGTCTCTTTTGTCATTTCTTTAAAATTTGGGTTAGTTTTGGATTAGCAAGCATCAATATATTGTCATATCTAATGAATTTGGGAATCTCCAACATTTTTTTGTAAGGCCCTTTGTGGAAAACCAACATTTTAACATTATCTCTGAGCTATTTTATTGTATTGTCAAGACCTGGCATTAGAGACCTTGGGGTTATCTCTTGAGGCTTGTTTATAGAGATTTACCTTTCAAGAGAGATAGGATATCATATTATGTCCGAGTTGTTGCTGTGCAGAAAACACCATGAACAGGAACCCTAAAATCTCCTTGCTTTTACAATAAGACTTGCCAACATGCAAGCTTTATTTCTAAAACTAAAAAAAGATAACTATCTAACAACCTATGAAAGAAAAAGACAGGGAAAGTGCCAACTATTACATCTTGATTCTTTCTCTTTCACAAAGAGTGGATAAGGATGAGACAAGAATAGAAAGAAAGCTCGGAGAAAGCTTCAAGTTCACTGTTGCTTTTGAGTTCTATTCTTGAAAAATATCGTTGCCCCAAAGAGGTGACTCATTTAGGAAAATCAATTTGCCAAAAAGCTATTTTTTTCTTGATTTCAAGTGGAGAGTGCTGCATGCTGAAAATCTTGATTTTTGACTATAAACTCGACTAGGTTCAGAAACTTTTTGCACAAGCTGCTAAAAAATAGAATGCTGATTTGCCTTGAAAGAGCTATTTCTCTGAAAAAATTTGGGACCTAGGTTTTGTATAAAATCTTGTTCTGGAGAAACTCAGTTGATCAAATTTTGAAAAAGTTGAGGACTTCCCGAAAAAGCGTGGAAAAAGTAGATTCTTGAAGACTTAAAATTTTCCAAAGTTGAAGAGAATCAAGAACTAAGTAGACCCAGATGAATGAATTTTGAAAAAGACGACCCCCTTCTTTTGAAAAGCGATGCCCTAGAAGAATAAAGCATGAAAAAGTGAGCCTCTGTGCTTGCCAATTTCGAATCCATCAAGAAAACCGAAAAAGCCCTGCGTTTAAGCCTCCATATCTTGAAAAATAGAAAATTGTATGTTTTCTTTCTCCTTTGGACGCCAACCTGTAAAAAGTGAATAATGAATGCCAAAGACTTCTTAAATAGGTTTTGAGGATAAATAAAACGCTTTATTCTCCATCTTTAAATCTTTGAAGCCAATCTTGAGTAGGTTCATCGAATGTGGACGCTTTTCAGAATGTTGCATGATGAAATTTGAAAATTTCACCAAGGCATTGATTCATGGGCACCCTTCTTGACTAGGAGTGCTTTTATTTTGCAAACTTAGCCAAATTTTCACAATTTTCAACTTTTTGCTTGATTTTGACCTCAGTTTGATCCTCAATTCTGAGTGCTCGGTGAATCTTGTAAACTGGTTGATTGTCTCGTTGCAGAGCCTGATCGAATCTGAGATGATTGACCTGGAGGAAACATTTGATAAAAAAACGTCATTTGGACCCCCAAAATCATGGGTGCCCTTGGCTAGTTGGGGTGCCCATGACTCCTAGTGTTAGCCATTTTTCTAATGTTCTTCAATTTCTGTGTTTTCTAACCTTCAGATGAATTTTCACTTTCGGGAGCTCGATTGACCTGATGAACTGGCTGTCAGATTCGTTGGATAGCTTGACAAATTATGAGGAGGGTCTTTTGGAGACCGTATCTTCTGAAAATTGATTTTAGGGCCTTAAAAGTTTGGGCGCCCTTGGTAGCCCTAGCTACCAAGGGCACCTTTACTGCCCAAACTTGGTCATTTTTCTGGATTTTCAACTTTCAATTTTGACTTTTATGTTTTGCACAATTTTATCCCTCTGTTTAGTCTTCAATATCTGGTGATTGACAACTTTGATGTGCTTGTTGATGATTCTGTTGGAGAGATGCTTCAAATATGAAGATAACATGTTGGAGGTGTCAAACCCTAATTCAACCATTTGAGTACCCAAAAGCTTGGGCGCCCATGTCCTCCAGACAACCAATTTTTCGTGGATTTCATCCTTCAATTTTGTACCTCATGCTATGTCCTTTGTTTGATCTAAATTTGCTGGCAACTGACGAGTATGATGATTAGGGTGGGGTATCCACTGGAAAGCTTACAAAATTTTGAAAACAATGAGCATGTTTGCCAACCCTAATCTCTGAATCTAGTGGCTCAAAACCCTAGGCGCCCTTGGCTACCTGGGGCGCCTTTATTCTTCAAACTTAGAATATTTTCAATGATTTGCATTTTGCTCCCCTGCCAAGACTTCTTTGTTTGATCCACGATTTTGACTAACTGATTGATCCGATGGTCTTGCTAATAGATTCATTGTGAAGCCGGAAAGATTCTGAGGAACAATGCCCTGGAAGCAAAAACCGTAATTCTATCATCTAGCACCTTGAAAGGCTGGGTGCCCCTGGCTAGCAGTGGCGCTTTTATTCTCTAGTGTTAGTTTTTATTTGCAATTTTGACCTTCCTTTGTTCTCCTTTTCATCGCTCCATGTTTGTCGTTGCTTGGACTGCCAGAGACTAAAATCATTCTAAGACATGAGTGGCTAGGCGCCTTAACTGGGCAAGGGCGCCTAACATCTCCAGACTTGGCCAAAATTTACAACTTTCAAATTTCTTCAGCTTCCCTCCTTCGTTCTTCGAGCATATTTTTATGTTTCTTGATCTGTGTTGTGCTTGAGACCTTGAATTTGACACCTGGTAGTTGAGTGACCTCCATTACTGACTTTGGAGTTCCTGATTTAGCTTTTGAAAAAGCAGAATAGGCCCACTAGGGAAAAACTGATCTTTTGATGATTTTGATTGGACTAGCCTGATGAGGAAGTATTTTTGAGCCAATCAAAATCAGTTTGACCCCCTAGAGTCAGACTTTCTATTTTTAGAAAATTTGTCAGCATCCATTTGAGAAGAAACCCATAAAAACCCAAAAAAAGTCTAGTTTTAGAAAATTTCTTAAATTTTAGGGCCAAAAAATTGAGATTTGGGTTTTCTAGACTAGGTCACTCTAAGCAAACCCAGATCGTCAGATTTTGAAAATTTTGAGTTTTTGACCCTCATGCATGACATGCAAAATTCATTTTTCGACCTTTTTATAGTTTTTTACAAGACTTTTGACCATTTCTTCAAAATACCTAAGTACAACAAAAAAATTAATTTAGGGTACAACAAAACTTTGGGAGTGGTTCATTGTCCAAAAATAAATGTTTCATGCATTGAATATACACATGTGAAATGTGTCTAAAAACTTTATCAATATAGCAAGCCTTTTAGGAATGATAAATATGCAAATAATTTCATTTTCCACATCTAAACAACCTCCCATAATATTACGTAGATGATCCTTAGCCAAGTCATTGTCCGTGAGTTCAATCATTTTCAAAAGAGGAGGTGTTATGAGATCCTTCGTGGCTTTGAGTCCCACATTCATATGAATACCCACACTATACAATATGAGCACTTCATCTTGTTCGAATCACATAGATGCTTGAATTTGGGGATATTTACTAACCTAACCAAACGAATAAAAACTTCTTGAAACCACTAAATTATACTTTGTCAACTAAATTACAGACCCCTTCTGAACCATTATGGATTTGTCATATTCATTAAGCTATGCAGCAAGCGTTGCTTGCTAAATATGTGTCCCCTTTGAGAGAACCATTATGTATTGTTCCTGTGAGGTCTGTGGCCTAATTTTCTTAACGACCAAAACTTGTACCACTGGCCTAAGTTCCATGCCTCCATTATTTATGATCAAGTTGGTTCAGATCATCCAATTCTATTATAGCCAGTAAATATTGTGTAAGTTTAACCAATTCTTGATCAGCACCTCGATTCAAATGATTAGTATGGATCTTATTGCAAATTGATTCTATGGATTCATGAAAAAGTTCCATCTAAGGTGTCAATTATCTTTGGGTTGTCCGTTGGATCCACAATAATTTCATCCTCCATGGTGCATTAAACTAAGATGCTTCTTTGCTACACCACCCTCTGTAATATCTACAAGGGCAATATGTCAAACAATAACCTTTTTGCGGCTTTTCATTTTGTCAAACGGTTCACATTCCAGGTCCACGCTTTCACAAGTCTGCGTCCTTTTGTAATCCATTAGGAAATTCCTTTGAGGAGTTTCGTTAACCATTTATCGCTTATTGCCCATGGCACCTATACTAGCCACGATCTGTTATTGACATTTTAATAAATAGTTCTTGTGCCTTCTCTATGGCGTTTAACTTCCAGTAACCCAAGAGACGATGTCTCTTTGAGTCATTTTGTCAAACAGTTCGCGTGCTTGTTTGTGACTATTTATCTGAGGATTTTGTCGAAGAATTCGGGCAGTTGCTATATAGCTCATAATCCTCCTCTACGTTCCCATATTTTGCATACATATTTGCTAGGGTACTTGCAACTGCGGCATTGACAAAAGATCACTTTTAAATGTTTTGATGAATGTCCATACCTTGTTTTGCAGTTTCCATTTTGGGCTTGGGCTGGAAGGATGCTAGCTTTGTCGTGGTTTTTGGTTTCGCCATTTGCACTTGCTTGAAAGTTTTTGAGCATCTTCAACAAACCCATTTTGTATAGCCTTTTAAATTCCGGCCTGGCCCAAATTAGTGATCGTTTCTCAAACAAGAAATAGGAATTATGGGCCCCACAGGACTACCTACATGTTGTAAACTGGAATTGTAGAGGATATCCATGGAGAAGAGGACCTGGTTTGGGGCCCATAGCAAAAGGGAATGATATTATCATTCTTACGGAAACGCATGAACATGATGGCTGCAAAATTCTAGATTTCGAAGGGTATAAGAAAATTTCAGTTTGGAACGAAGGAAATGAAACAGGTAAAGGTCATGGAGGGGTTGCAGTGCTAATAGCTGAGAAGTGGCAGGGAATTGTTAAGTTTGTAAAAGAAGACACAAATAAAAAATACATATGGCTGCAAATAACTGAAAATGGAGTAACTTTTAGTCTAGCTGCTTGCTACTTTGCTCCAAAAAATTCAAAGTTTTATAAGAAGTGGAATTTAGACAATGAAGATCCGTATGCATCACTAAAAAAAGACATCTCTACTTTTAACATACTTGGAGATGTGGTTTTAATGAGTGACTTTAATACAAGGACAACCAACAATTAGTCTCTTCAGTTGAGCAGTGAAGCAAAAGGGGAGAACAATCCTTTATGGTTGGAGGAAGGTGGTGGTCTCCATTGGAAAAGAACATCTCAAGATGATAATGACACTATGAATTCGTTTGTGACTGAATTACTTGGGCTTTGTAGTTTGTTTGGCATGGTTATTTACAATGGGGTGAGAGATTGGCTGAAGTCTGGGGGAGTCACTTGCAAGACTTACAATGGTCAAAGTGTGGTAGACTACGTGGTTTGCTCTCAAATTTTTGGTTCTAGGCTGTTGGAGTTTGACATAGAGGACTGCCCTATTGAGATGAAATCTGACCACTTACCTCTTCGTGTTAAGCTTCACATTTCTCCAATCAATCAACACAACAAGCAAGTTCAACACAGGCAAAAAAAAGCCCTCCCCAAGGGTAAAATCCTCATAAATCAGGAAAATAAAGAAATATTTAATGTTGTTCTTAAGCAGCAGTTCCATGATTTGAAGAAAGGAGAGATTAACGCTGTTAAAGGGGTTGATGCCCATATTCACAGCAATTTGCTGATCCCGATAATCCACAAAGCATTAACTGCATGCAAAAGGTCTCTTCCCAAGGTGGGGGTTGCAAACACATTTCCGACAAATCCATGGTATGATGATGAGTGTAAGGCAGCCAAAAGATCGCTAAAGGAGAGTGACATGGACAAAGAATACAAGAAAAAATATGTAAAATTAGTGCAATCCAAAAAAACTAAGTATGTTAATGAAAGAAGGAAGGAGCTAATCTCGCTTGGGAAGCAGAATCCTAAAGGCTTTTGGAGGGAACTGCAACAAAAGAAAAAGTTGGAAAACAATATCACGGATGCCCAATGGTTAGAGTATGCTAGGCTCCTTTACGAGCGGATTCACGAGAAAGGCAATCCTCCAGTTGTTAACACATCAATGGAACTATTCACCGTGGATGATATTAAACAGGGAATAAAGAAGTTAGCAAGTGGGAAAGCGCAGGACATAGATGGGATACAGGCTGAATTTTTAAAGTGGGGGAGTGAAACTCTTGCTCCTTACATAACAAGAATTTTCAACAATGTCAATCAAGAAGGCTTTCCTTTGGAGTGGACTACCAGTGTGGTCATTCCTTTGTTTAAAAGTGGGGATATCAATAACCCATCTAACTACCGCACAATTATGGTTAATCCTATCTTTGGCAAGCTCTTTGGGAGCATGGTTGAGTGTAGGATCAGCAACTGGGCAGAAAATGAGGGCAAAAGGGCAAAGGGGCAGGCAGGGTTTAGATCTAGGCACTCTACCATTGATCACTGCATAACCCTTAGACACTTGATTGAGAAGATTTGGGACAGCGAGGGTGAGGAAGCTTATTGTTGTTTCGTTGACTTCAATAAAGCTTTTGACACGGTGCCTAGGGACAAACTTTGGAATAGGATGGAAGAATTAGGCATTCCGAATGTGTATAGAGCTGTTGTTCACAGGTTATATGAGAAGGTTAATGCTAAAATCAGAACAAGTGAGGGTATGTCAGAGTGTTTTGGCAGCGACATTGGAGTTAAGCAGGGCTGCCTTTTATCTCCCACGCTTTTTGGGCTTTACATTGATAAGTTGGAAGCTTGGTTAAGCAAGGATGGAGGGGACGGTATTCAATTGGCAGGTTATGTAGTGAAATTACTTATATATGCTGAAGATTTTATTTTGATTTCAAAAACAACTCATGGGTTAAGAGAACATTTGAAAGCTCTAGAACACTTCTGTTAGGAAGTGGGGATGCAAGTGAACACCACCAAAACCAAAATCATGATTTTCTCTTTGAATAAAAAAAAAAAACATATATCTTTCTTTTTGAAGGTAGTCCGCTTGATATAGTGAAAGAATACAAGTATCTTGGGATTGATTTTCACCATAAGCTCAGCTGGGAGACTTGTAGAGCAAAAAGGATACAGGGAGGTTGGAAAGCCTCTTTCCTGTTGCAAAATAGATGTAGGAAAGCAGAACTTTGGGATTGGAAAACCAAGAAAACTCTTTTTGGTTTACTTGTCATGCCAGTTGTACTTTATGGGTGTGAAGTGTGGGGAAGCAATATGTCAAAGTGCAGCTGGAGACAAATTGAAAGAATCCAAAAACACCTAATAACAAGCAATCTCAAAGTTAAGGCCACGGTCCCATATGAAATTCTTTTAGCTGAAGCGGGGGATTTTCCCTTGGAGGCATCGGCGATAACTCGGTTGATAAGTTATCTAAAGAAGATTGAAAACATGGACAACCACCAGTGGCTCAAAGCGGTTATGGAGGAGGCGCTAAACCGTAGAAAGAAAACCTGGATGAAGCAGAACAACAAGTGGTTGAACAAGTGGGACATCAAATTACAGGAGTGTCCTAGCACCAATAGTGAAATAAAAAATTATGTGAAGGAAAAATTTAGGACTGCCATGTGGTCAAATCAGATTGGGCGAAAAAAAGCATACTATGTCAAAGAGTTTAACCCGACAAAGGATCATGGTGAAAAAACGTATTTAGGGGCTGCTATTAAAGGGAAAGCGAGGGTGTTAGTTGCACAGCTGAGGACAGGATCGCATCATCTTAGATGTGAGACCGGTAGATGGAAGTCTCCTAAGGAAACATGGGAAGAAAGAACCTACATTTTCTGCAATAAGGGGGTGGTTGAGACAGAGCGACACTTCTTCATGGAATGCATAGCTTATGAAGACATCCGTAAACAATACACAAATAGTTTGTGTATGGACAATATGCAGCAGTTATTTGAGGAGGATAAGTTCAACCAAACGACCAGCCTTCTAGTCAAAATCAATAGTAGGAGATCTGATTTAGAAAAGAGCATGAAAGAAAATTAAGTGGTGCCTTGGTCCCATAGACTGTTTAGTTTCGCAGACGTCATTAAAATCTTTCATTCATTCATACGTTTCGAGGTTCGACTCAAAATGCATTTGCACTTTTGTCTCTATAAAATGAAACAGAACATCAACACTTAAATTTAAAATTTAAAATACATATTCTTAGATTTGAATATTAAAGTTCGTATTAATATATATTTTTTGGATCATAAAATCTTAAAATTTAAAACACATAATTTTTAAAATTCTCACTAAAGAACTAATAAAATTTTGTATTTTAGAATTATGATGTATATATGTTTATATGTGTGTGTGAGATTTAAAATTTAAAATTGTAGTCTAATTGTCACAAAGGAATTTAATTTTGCATGGAAGGTGTAACACTATAGGGTGACATAAATGAAAATGCAAGAAATGACAAGATATGGCTAGACTTATGATGGCATACTAAAATATTTGACATAAATCTATTAGAAAAATGCAACAAATATAACAAAGCGACAAAGCATGACCAAATACAATGAGTTGACAAAAGAAACAAAACGTAATAAACATAAGTTTAAAAAATTACTCATGATGACATATACAACACTTAAACAAATTGTGACATATCAACAAAAAATAAATATACAACATTACAACAGTGCAATGCGTTGAACAAAATGCAACTTGCAACAACAAGTGACAAAAAACCAAAACACAAATTTAATGTAATTAGTTTCATATGACCAATGATAGCTAACTTTGTTAGCATGTAGCAGTTGACTGGAAAATCGTAGGACCTTCATTCTTTTTTTTAAAATGTGGACTAGCCTCTTATCTTTCTATAACTAAGGTTTGGAGGTGCGACTCATCATGCAACTTGCCACATCAACACATCTACTGAGAAGTGTCCAAAATTTGACTTTTTAAAGATTTGACCAAAACTTAATCATTGTATGCCTCGTAGTTGAACAAAAAAATATCATTTGTTGCTTGTAGAATATCATATTTTTATTTAAAATAAAACTTATATGCAACCTAAATGGACCAGATACCTATTGGTAACCATATATCTTTGTTATCTCTAACTTTTATATTCAACACAAATGGACCAATAGTTGAACACAAAAATATTTGTTGTTATAAAAACAACACATAATTATTTAAAATACAACTTATATCGAACAAAAATGGACCAATAGTTGAACACTAAAACTTTTTGAAAATCCTTCACATTTAATGAAAAAATACATGGTATTTATTATGCTCACCTTTTATATTTGTGATAAGACAAACTATTAATATGAAATACTCCAATGCTTGTACATTGCTATCCCAATAGTTGTACACATAAGAGCTATGTTTTTTCACTATGATAACAATACTTGTTTAAATGAGTGTCTTATCTTATTAAATGAGCATTTAATTTTATAAATGACACACTTATAGTGGATAGTTATGATATTCTATTTGAGACAAAAAAAAATTGTTTCACTTGTTCACGAGTGTATTTATGTTTTTTTTACTTGAGAATTATAAGTTTTGAAGTGAACAACTATTGATCCCATAATGCCACATATTTGGTAATATTTTGATTAATATATGAAATGAATATATACAAGATATAATATTAATTCATTCTAGTACTAATATGAATAATCACAATTGACTGCATGACTATTGGACCCTGCACAACTACTGGCCCCTCTCCCCTACCATAAACACAATTCAACTTGACTCAACAAAAGAAGGGTCCCCAATTTGACAACAATTAAGGGCATGTTGTGAAGGGCCACAACAAGACAAAAACTCCCAATCAATTTGGAAAGTGAGCATGAAGTCAAAGATTGCTCATTATGCTTTACTAGAGTCTTCATATTAGCTATTGGTTAATGTATCTTGATGTTTTTACCCTAGATGTTAGTTTTATGAAAAAATTCAAAATCTTTTGTATTTATTTTGGTTCTATTCTCATGCATAACTAACTTCACATAGGATTTGTGACTTTTTCAAGCCTCTTATACTAAAGCCATTTACATGACATAATGATGTCAATTTTCTACCTAAATTATCCCATCTATGACATACTTTTATTCTGCAGATTTTATTTTATATCTAAAAAGATAAGAACACTACAATATTAACTAATTGTGTTGTATATTCCAATTTTTCTACTCATCCAAGTTGTTGGTGATTTATATTGTGCTCATACAGATTCAAGTGCAAGCCAACAAAGTGGCCTTAGAAATGCAACACCTTCATACCCTCCTTGATCATTAGGGGAAAGCCCTTTGCATTGTTGCAAGGGTCCCATCCTTTTTGCCTTCTTGGGATAGATACCCTAGTGAGAGAGAATCTTCTATATAATTAGTTAGGTAACTATCTACCCGGTCTTTGCTTGTTGGCCATTAGACGGGATGATTGTCACTTGCTTACCACTCTCCTATATCCTCTCAATGGCATGGGTGGACCTCATAACAACCAATACAAATAACTTTTGCTACCTTGTGTTCAAGATTAACAATTGTAAGAAGGTCTTGATGAGGGAGAGGAAACCACTCTCGTTGATTGGTAGTCGATAGATGACGAAAAAGATTTACTTGATAAAAGATGCAGTGATCTTGATAACTAGAAACCCTCTCCTAATTTCGATTTAATACCTTTAATTACATAAACTTATTTATAAATTTTATGAATTTTGACCATATACTAATATAAACAACTAATTTTCTTTTCAAACCAAATTTAATATTACAACTATTGTCTTTTAAAATTAAAATCATATGTTACTTCAGTGTTCCATTCCTATTAACTTATTATTCTTTTAAAACCTAATACCATTCCATCTTTTTGTAAACCAACCAAAAGAAAAAGAAAAGAGACTACTCCCTCTATATATAGAAGGTGCAGATGCTGTTCAAAGGTCGATTTCAAAGTGTGACCTTTGCTGTTCACTATACATCACATTTTTGAAGGAAACACGCACCATGTGATATATCATGAGGTCGAGAACCCTCAACATGTTATCCATGCGGGAGAGTCCACCGCTTGTGGCCTGTTATTCCCCCGGCAACAGCCGGTAGCACGCAGCCTTCAAGATATTTGCTTCCAACTACATCACCTCTATGGCGAAATTAGCCAGCAAGTTCATCTTCGACAGTCGATTTTGCGTCGCTTTCCTCTCTCCCATGTACGATATAAATACTCGCCACTATCTCACACACATTTATGTCAAAATTTTGTCGAAAATATTTATGACTTTATTTTGCACACTTTAAGATTTACCAAATGATTTCTGTTCAAATTTTGCAATCCCAAATGCAAGCGATTGACGACGTAAGGAGTTTTGCATTGCATATAATCACTTCATTTTTTAATTAAGATTTTGATATTTATTTGAAGTTTTATTCAATTTCTCATGTTGACAGAAAATGTCACTCTGCACAATTTTATTTTCACTGCTGAAATTTTTGAATCATCAGGCCTCTTTTTAGATCAAGCACTGCATAATTTATTGCCTTTGGTGTCTATCTAGGGTTTGTTATATTTTTGGCCGCGGAAAATATAGTTTCAGTATCTATTTGCATTTATAAGGGAGTGTTGGTGAAAATTGGAATTTCTTTTTTATTTTGATACAATTTATTGACTTTTATGCAATTCGAATTTTTAATAGAAATTTCAAGAATAAATGTGGAGATTTGGAGTTTTAAATGTTATTTTTGAAGAATCGGAGCTAAGTAATGTTATTTTCTAAGATTTGGAGCGAATTTATCTGTTATACAAATTGTAGTTAACTTATCACATTATGAGGTCTTATGAGCAATTTCAAAAAGACATTTGAAGATTCAGAGTTGCATATTATTTGTTGTAATGCATAACAAATTTTAAACATCGTGAGGTTTTCTGAGGAATCTTACAATATAATTTTAATAGTCAGGCTTATTGGTGTGTTTAAACATTTTAAATGAATTTGAAGAGAGTACAATTCGTTGAGTACATATTCCATCTGATGGACTGATAATCTTAGACACATACTATGAAATGTGAATTATATTGAGAGATGCAAAACAAATTAAAAATGATGCATCATGAATGGTACACAGGTACATTGAACAGCAAGCTTAGAAATTGGACTCAACAGTCGATTGATATCTCAAAAACTGCTCCTTTTCTCTTCTCTTTTGGTGAATGCGAAATGACAATGGGCATATGTTTTATAAGTTTTTTTGGGCTGGCTTTGGTGGACCCCCTTTTAGTGTTTGATGTGGGAGACTCTAAATTCTTAGGTACAGCGAAGGGATATTGGGAAGTCCAAACAATGGCTATGGGATTCTAGTGAGATCTAAAAACCCCCAGTTGAAAGAGTGACATCCACAAAACTTTACAAAAAAGGGACAGAGGATGGGAGGTCCTCTCCAAGTTCCTTAGACATCCAAAACATCATTGATCTAGAGGACATGTATTTGTGAAAGACTAATCTGCTGACGAGTGATTACTAGTTGCATGTAGGGACTCTAATGCTACAACAGCAACACATTAGTTATACCGTAGATTCCACTGTCTGTGCCTTTTAGAGAGAAGGCAATTCCTTTTCAGGGTGGGCCCGAACTATCTTTTTTGGAAAGGGAGGTGGGAGAGAATGCCTTCCCAGAAGTGTAAAGAGGCTGGGAAGCAGATCGATGCTAATGTTCAAAGGCTCCATTTTGCTGGAGAAACAAAGCCATGTCATCCCATGTATGTTTCCAAACTCGTAACTCTTTCTCAAGCTCAAAATCTCATTACCATAAATGCCTCATAGGGTTATTTCATATTTGTGGTAAGAGCCACAATTGTTTGGCTGGACTTGGGCAGGAAAATGTGGCAGAGAAGGTTGAAGGCCGTAAGGTCTTTTACCTTATGATTGAGTTGTAGGGTAAAGACCTCCTAGAGAGTCTCTTTCAGAACAGCCTCACCCAAAATATATTGAATAAAGCTTAGAGAATGAGAATTTTGAACATTCAATGCTTCTGTGACATAATTTGAAGATGAAGCATAAAGACAATGTAAACCCAAAGCACATTACCGTCAAGAATAAATGAATGGAAGAGATCTCAACTTCATATAGGCAAAGCACAAATGAATAAGACATGTGTTGTACCCACCAAATTTTTTGCTTCATCAAGGCATTTTGTTTAAAAGAGTCTAAACTTTGCTAAAATGATGTCAAATATAGTTTGTGGGCAATATCAAGCATAGACTTTGGTCAGTGTTGTGTCAGTCAAAAGCAGCTGATGGTTAGTACCTGGAGCTCAGAATCAGAACCTGGGACTCAGAACAAGACGTGATGATGAGGAAACACTTCACGATGAAATTATACTCCTACATGGTCGTTTCAGTGGCCAGAAGGGTGTTTACAGAGACAAAAATTGATAAAGATTTTTAGCAAAATGAAGATCTGTGCCCCTGTAGCTCAGGGGCGCCCTTCTCTTTGAGGGCCCAGATCTTGTTGCTTTTGCTTGCAGATGCAACCAATCTCTTCAAAGTTAGCCCAGCTATTTGGCAAGCTATCCTGCGAAGTCATCTGAGTTGCAGAACTCTGGCAACTGACGTCAGAAGCTGAAGGTACAAGAGGATATAGATTGCAAAAGATGGTCAATTCACAACTTTTGCGCCCCTGTAGCCTAGGGGCGCCCTTCTTAATGGAGGTCCAGATTCTGTTATTCCTGATTGCTGATGCATTTAATCTCTTCCTAATTGGTTTGGCTATCTGATGAGCTATCAAATGCAGACATCTGAGACCCAGAGCTCTGGCAGTTGAAGTCAGAAGTTGAGGTTACGAGGAGGCCTTACATCACAAAAAGTTGTCAATTGGAAAAATTGCGCCCTTGTAGCTCAGGGGCGCCCTTCAAAATGACCCCTGAGATGATTGAAATTGCAGATGAGGTCTTCCTAACATCTATGCTACTCTAGTCTGGCTTCGCAACACACCAGTCAGCCTGTCAATCCGATAATCTGAAAGATCATGGCAGAGATTCTACTAGACACGTAAATTAGAGGGTAGAGAAATGTGGTATTTTCGCCTGTACTTCTGTAGGCCAGGGGCACCCAGCCTTTAGGCCTGTCAGATGGAGTTTTTAGCTTTCGAGGTCTTCACGAGACTTGTGAGGAATTACTCCAGCTATCCAATGAGCCTAGCCGTCAGCCTTCGGGATTTGGCAAACGCTCATACGTGCGAGGTCTTTGTAGAATGCTGAAAAGTGAAGACATCTGGAAAATGGCTAAGTATGGAGCATATATTTTAAATAAAAAAGGCTATCGTCTCTTTGAGGTCTTAGAAGCAGTTTTCTCGCTTCGTCACCTCCAGAGACATCTCTTGTAAGTCGTGTTGCAAAACATGTTGAGATAAGTAATTGTTGCGTATGATTGCCAAAGTAATAAGTAATGCATGCATTGTTTTGATGGTGATTGCTTCTCTTATTTTGGAGTTGGCATGGTTCTTATCCCTCATCATAGTTTAGATTTTATTTCATGTATGTTAGAAGAATGCAAGATCTGATAAGTATTGATTTATGGTGAATCTTCCGCTCATACTTTCTTTGAACGAATGATTTTCGTTCAATGCGTAAAGTTAGCCTGAGCTTACTTTGTGGATGCTTAACTTCTGTCTGGATAAATATTGTTCAATTTGATGGTAGTTATTCATGACGTGAAAATTATAAGCACACTCCCTTGAAGATTGCACCCACTTTGTGTAGTTGTCGTTGAGCGTGGCGAAGCAAAGCGTGGTTACTAGTTTCACCAAGTCAATACCGTCTCTTGAATTCTTAGGAAGTAGATTAGAACTTCTAAACCCTTATCTCCTTTTTTAGTTTGTTTGAAAGACCCAAACAACAGAGCTTCATTACCTAAACCTTCATTGTGAATTGAACAAGCCTAGCATAAGTCCCTTTGTGAAATCAGCATATCACATCATCCATTGAGCTTGTCCATCCCCCCAAACGAAACATTGGAATTACCGTATGACCTTTCTAGCAATCTTAGCATATGCGGTGGTTTTTCAAGAGAGGATAAGCTGTCTTTGGGCATTTTATTCTGATGTTTGGCGTGTCACAAAACACGCATCAACATAGAATTGGCGCTAGAAGGAGGGCTTGAACATTAGGTTGTTTATTTTCACAAGTGGAGAAATTCAATTGGATGGAACCAGTATGAACTTTGAAATGCCAAATCAGAGATATGTTAGATCTCTTTTATGTCAAAAAATCCAAAAAAAGTGAAAAGTTTAAAAAAAAAAAAAATCAGAAATGGAAAATAAAAAAAGAGATTTCTGAATGGACAGGCATCCATTCCATATTTCTTGCTCTCGAGATAGTCTCATGGATATTGCTCAAATTCAAGAAAGTTTGAATGCACAACTGCATCCCAGGAATCTGTCTCAGTTTGCTTTTCCAGGAAGATGTCGAATTCATGAGACCTCCAAGCACGAAGAAATCAGTTGCTTGACATTCCTCTCAAGGGTAGAGCTTGTTCTCCAAGGGAAACTTTTCTTTTGGGATGTTCCCAAGCCGGGAGTGTTGGATGTTGAACTTAATGACTATAGCATTCCATAAGTTATAAATGAGGCCTTCACGAGGTTCATACTTAGAATCCAAAATCAAATGGAACTAGGTAATGCTCGCTTGAAAGGCGTTTTGCTCCCTCATTGGTGTCGGATTCACAATGCACCTCATTCGGAGTTCACTTGCACAACATGTGAAGAGGCCATCAACTATGCCAGATGTCACCTAGGATTACCAGAACTACCATATGGATGCTTAAAGGACAAAGCATGGATTGAATATGTCAAACAAACATTTTTGGTACCAAATAAAGAATGTCCCACAATGTCATCTAACAGCAGGGAGAATAAGTCACAACAGGATAATGTGGTCGAGCTTAGGGATCAAGCAGATGAAGATTGTTCCTACATCACACTAGAACGAGAGGCCATTGGAGTAAAGATCAAGAAAGCAATGGGATACATCCAAGCAAGAGGAACCACCCAAGGTAGCTGTCAGCATACAAAAATGAACGAATATATAGAATTGCAAATTATTGAAGATCATCAAGAACCAGAAATGGAGGACTTAGCTCAAAATAGAGAGGCTGTAAGAAATTTCCAACGTTCATTCATCCAAGGAGGAAAACATGAAGAAGGAAGCGATTCTAGTGCACTTCAAGAAGGAACGGTCCTTGATGAAAAATTTCAATCATGCATGAACAAGATGGCAGAAACGATAAGCAGCTTGAGGCAAGATGATATGTTTGATGATCAATGGGCTACCAAAATGGAAGCAGAATATGAAATACCTTTTGCATTGGCGCTTGATCCAATGATCACAGTCATGGAGGAATTGCTTGATGAAATTGAAACAAATGGAATGCTACTTGATGGACAAGCAACTGTGACAGATATAGAAAAGGAAGAACAATTCAGGTTGGGGCTTGATCCATTATTAGGGATTCAAAAGGAGCCAATGTATGAAATACTCCAAATTTCCAAATTCTCTTTTGAATCGAATTCCCACCCCATTCCACCCAATTTGGAACGGGATGTTCATCTCCATGTTTCAGATGCAAGTGGTATGATTCACCATCAACTTCGACCTCCTGATGAAGCAATGGACAACAGGCAAGAATTCAAGCCTGCAAATGAAGACCACCAGGTTGTATCTTTCCCTACTATTGATTACAAGGAATATCATTTTGATTATGGAGATTTAGGAAAGATAACTTGTTTATGGATCAATCATGGTTTAGATGAGTTGCCCCAGTTACTAATCTTTCCCGAAGTTTTGCTTGAATTTCAGAATTGTCCTTTGAAAGAATATTTTTCTGAGTTTAAAGATAAGTTTGCAAAACTTCGCACTGTGACTGCTGCTTTGTTGTTACTGCACATCCTGAGAAATCATGCTAGGAGTTGTATATACTTAGGTCTTTTGACTGTTGTTCGCTTAAATTTTTTTTTTTTTTTTTGTTAGTGTAGGTTTTCTTTCTCAGTTTTCTTTAGATTAGTTGCTTTGCTTTCTTAGTTTAGTTTTCTTGTCCGTTTTGTTTTGCTTTCAATAAAGGGGGTCCCATTTGGGGAGGGTGTTGTATCTTAAGAACTCTAGCGTCTGTGCTAAATTATGTTCAGTCCATTTCTTGGATAAATATTCATGGATAATCTTCGAATCCTAGATTAATTGTTTCTAAAGTATCTTAAAGTTAAGGTTAGTACTTGACTAGAAAGGGAGTCATCTATTGTATCTTGACACTGAGTCTTACAGTTACTATATCTTGCACACTTAATGAATTCTCTGAGTCGTTATGGTTTCCTAGGTGAAGTCATGGCTAAACAACGTCAAAAGTCTTACTTCAGCGCCACTATAATGCTCAAACCCATGTGAGCTTCATTGCTTACAAGCCAAAGTGTGGAAATATGTGAAGAAAAGAATATCAAAATAAAGGAAAGAAAATAAAATGAAAGATTAGAACACTTGGCTTTGGGTGTGCAGACATCTCTACAGGCGTACACTCAAAATGAGAAAATAAAAGTAATAAATCGCCGGAAGTAGAGCAATCTCCGTGGGTTTATAGAAGATAACCTCGCCGGGGCTATAGATGCTCGCTGGCAGCGAGGCTCTATCCAAGGATGCTTTTGGAGTTAAGACAAAATACACAAACAACCATGATGGAACCAAAGAGTCATATTGGTCTTAAGAGACGGAAATAAATGCATTTGCACACACTTGTAACTACATGATATAGGGTCTTGATACAGTTTAGTATTCCTCTTTCCTTTTGAGTACTCTTCTTAGCCAAAGGATAAGTTAGTTAGAATTAATCTAAGATTCTGGGTTTGGAGGAAATTATATCTTTGAAATGTTCAGGAACATTTATTCAGGTTGGCGCTAGATGTTGTGACCTTTTCACACATCGCCCCATTGCAAATGGGGACCCTCACTGGTTTGCTCTTAGGGTTTAGCTTTGAGTGGCAATTTCATAATCTCTGTTGCTCTGAGAATTTCATGTCAAAATCTGGAGTCATCACCCAAGCTAAGTTGAGAATTTGAGCCTGAAACTGAATGTGAACATCGTAGAAGTGCTTAGAAGACCCAGTAGACGAGGATCGCCTGTGCTTTCGCTCAATTCTGACACTTCCTATTTTTTAGGGATTCTGCTTTTTTGCTTTTTTGCTTTTTTCGTTTTTGGCATTTCTGGACCAATCTGGAATTTACTATTTTTAGAAAGTTTCTTTTTGCTTTTTTCTATTTTTAGTAAGTTTCTATTTTTAGAAAGTGCTAGGTCTCACTAGCAGTGGAGTCGAAAGTTTCCACTTTTAGAGTTGAAAAGCATGCAAAAATCAAGCAAAAAATCTTTAAAAATCGAAAAATCATGAGAAAAGCAAAGGAAGAGCGCATGCAAAGATGAGAAAAGCAAGGAAAAGCGCATGCAAAAGCTGGAAAATCAATTGAAAAATCGCACCTTCAACCAAGAAAATCAACGAGGAAATCAGGTAAAAAGCAAAAAATCATGATAAAATTTGCCTAAGTCTGGAGAGGTGCGCCCATGAGGAAATCCAGTTCAATCTTTGAAAAATCCATTTAAAAATCCATTCATCGAAAAGAAATCCAATTAAATCTTGAAAAAATCCAGTTAAAATTCGTCCATTTGAGAAGTTTTTTTAAAATTCGCCCAGTACAAGGAAATCCAGTTGGATAATTTGAAATTCCAGTTAGAAAATGATGAAAATTGGCTAAGGCAAGTAAAAATTCGAATTGGACTTCAAGAATTCCAAGATAAAGTTAAAATCCAGTTGGATGATTAAAAATTCCAGTTGAAAGTCGAATTTCCAAGGAGAGAATCAAAATTTTTTCTAAGGCAAAGACTCACCTTGGTAAAGGGAAAAATCCAGTTGAAAAGTGGATTAGTCCACTTAGAAGTCGAATTTTTCTAAAAGCAAAGAGAAATAAATAACTTAAGTTTTTATTTAAAAATAAAGACTTAGTTAGCAAGCAAGAAGGAACGCCTTGGAAAAGTCAAAGAGAAGAAGATAAGATTGCTTTTGCGTTTTAAAACAAAGAACCCAATCAGAGAAGAGATCGACCCTGGCTAATAAGGAAACTTTTTATTATAAAAGAAGTGCTTGTGAGTTTATTTTTCATTATTCACAGGTTAAGTTTTTTCACAGGCAAACTTCTCTCAGCCAAAGGCGTCCTTCTTCTTCTTATTTTCTTCTTGAGCTGCAAGTTACATTAATTCCAGAGCACAAGGTTGGACATTTTTCTTCTATTTTCAGATTTCTCAATCAACTGTAGAGTCATAACTGGCGAATTTGAAGGAAGAAAAAGGATTTTTTTATCTTGGATTTGCACAAAAACTTCAGTTTTCAGCTTTAAAAGTCCAGTAAATTATTTAAGAAATTCTTTGAATTTTCTTTTAAAAAGATTAAGGCTGGTTAAATTTCATTTTATTAAGATTTATTCTCCAACCAGCCTAGGCAGTCGAGTTCTAGAATTTTTTAATTAATTTATTTAAATACTCTCCAGTCATAAAATCGCCTTCTTTACAATTTGTGAGTATTTTTCTAACTTTGAGCTTTGTACAGGGAGATGTCTGCCTCGAAGAACGTAGGAGGAATTAGAAAGAATCAACACTTGAAGAGGAAATGGCAAGTTGGAAGGAAAGTCCGCCCAAGTCAAGGAAGCCATGGCATGAGGTTCATGAAGTCCGCCTAGCCAAGAGGATAAAAAATTCAGAAAATTGACTAAGTGTTGGAAGGAAAACAAGAGGAATAAAAAGGAAAAGTAAAGAGGAAGTGAATAAAATCCTTGTCCAAGGATGGAATTTGTTCTACATAGCACAAGCCGTATTCAGAATTGAAGGCAAGTCCACAGGAAAAGTTCATTTGAGCATCGAGATGGCCAAAATCTTGGCTAAATGTTGAATAATCCGCATGAAGGTGTTACAAAATGAACTTGAATAGCCAAAATTTGGCTAAGTATGGGAAATACTTCACAAAGAAAATTCCAATTTCCTCCATTGTGGCGAAAGTGTGGAAAGGCATTCTTCTTCAAATTCAAGGCACTTGAAAGAATATTCAGACATCTTGGGAGGATTTCATCTACAATCCCAAACCTGTTGAAGCAACCAGGGCAACTTCTTGAAGGATTTCATCCCCTGAAGAATTAAAGACAAACTCTCAATCAGAATCAAATGGTGATAGGAAGATTGTTCCAAACAAATTTCCGCACTTAGATAATTTCTTAACACAAATTGGATAATTCAGAGAGGAAATCCAAAGGAATAACACCAATCCAACTCAAGGTGCTTGTGGGAATTTCGAAGCAATCAAGAAAGAAAACCTTAATAACTTCAAGTCTAAACATGTGCTCCAAGGCGAGACTTCCAATACAAGTGAGAAGAAGAAATCAAAGTCTCAAAAGGAATCCAAGATCAAAGCCAGGAAGAAACGAGCACAAAGGACAGAGTCATCGGCAAGGAAAATATTCTAAGGCAAGAATATGGAAAAACGAACAAAGTGACCAAGGCGGACATCCAACCTGCTGAAGTGGCACCTCAACCAATCAAATTGTTCCAAGTCAGCACATCCAGATTCAACAACTTTCTATTTTATTGTGGGTTCATATTTGGCAAAAAGGACAAGTATCCTTGAGTGTAATTTTCTCATTGGTCGAGAAGGAGTTAGCTATGGCAAGCCCTAATTAGGGTTTTATTTTAATCTCGGTCGTTGATTCTAAATCAATCTTGGCCATTGAATTGTAATTGAGGAGCCTATAAATTGAGCTCACTCCTCATTTGTAAGAAAAGGGGGGAGCATGTTGCAAAACATGTTGAGATAAGTAATTGTTGCGTATGATTGCCAAAGTAATAAGTAATGCATGCACTGTTTTGATGGTGATTGCTTCTCTTATTTTGGAGTTGGCATGGTTCTTATCCCTCATCATAGTTTAGATTTTATTTCATGTATGTTAGAAGAATGTGTTGGCGTAAAATCTAACACCTCTGGAGTGCAGGTTTGTACGGACAGCTATGTACACTACGCAATGAGTGCTCTTCAAATTAGGAGGGGAAGCTCCCTCGTTGTGCTGGAATGCATGGAAAAGAAAAGTAATCTAAGTCCTATCTTTTTGTTCTCAGCTGGAAGAGGCACAAGGTTAAGAAAACCAAGAACGTTGCAGCTAAGGATTTTCTGGTTTCGCAGATCATTAACTACAACTAAGCTATCAACTTTAAATCTATCCAGTCTCCTCAAGAAAACAGAGCATGAGGAAATGGAGCAGGGATTGACTATCGGACGATAAACGAGTTTAGACTCTCTACTTGAAGGCAAGGTGGCGCAACTATCATCTCAATCTAAACAAGTTTATTGGGCACAAAACAGATTTAAGAATTCACCAAGATGATCTTATGAAACCCTGTGTGGCATAACACTTGATCAAAATAGTAAAAACTTCACAAAACAGCCTTTATCATTACAATCTCACGAAACCCTATGTGGCATAACGATTGATCACAATGGTAAAGATACACAAAACAGATTTATCATCTCAATCTCTTGAAACCCTATGTGGCATAACAATTGACCTCAATGGTAAATATGTTCAAACAGATCTAACTATGGGAGGAATTTACCACGCCAATCTTATGGAACCCTATGTGGCATAACACTTGATTGAAAGTAGTAAAGACTTCACAAAACGATTTTATCATCACAATCTCACGAAACCCTATGTGGCATAACACTTGATTGAAATGATAAAAGATTCACAAGACATAAAGAATCCACCATTACAATTGCATGAAACCCTATGTGGCATAACACTTAATCATAATAGCGAAGACACATGAACAAATACCAAAAGAGCAATATTGAGGGCAAGGTAGGCTAAAGATATATTTCTCTCAAGCAAAAGTTAATTACAAATGAGCAAAGCTCTTATTTATATACATCAAGGTGTAGGGAACCTAAAATCACCTTGTGTCATCTACAGTTCTTAATGCATGCAAGCTTATGCGCCAAACTCTAATGAAGTAAACTATACAATTAACTGAAAGCTACCATCGTTAACCGGTACAATAACCTAATGGACAATGTGCAAGCATGCACGTCCTTATTTAAGCAAAGTTAACTGGCCACTACCTTGCTTAACTGGAAACCCTAACTCCTGTGATGATAATTCCAAGGATGAGATAAGCATGTGTTAAGTCAAAGTAAACTCAAGACTGAAAGTCGAGTTAACTGCTGTCATGACTCAACCCTCGAAATTAACTGCAGGTTCCAACTGGCAGATCACTCCATGTCAACTCGGTCTAACACTGCGACCAAGAACTCATCAATCTCTCTGTCATTTGGCACTTTGACGCTGTCCAAAATAATAATCTGTCTCTTCAATACTCTGTCGCCTTCTTTGACTGTATGCATACATTCTTTGACATCTTCAGTCTCCTTCTTGAAACTCGCTGAAATTTACTGAAAATGTGATCAGAACCCCCATCAAGATATCATAAACATGCTTCTGGAACTTAGTTTGCATAGCCTTGAGATCAGCGTAGGTACCATCTTTACGAAGATAACGGCACGCGATTTGAGTGATTTTGGCGGCTCCGCAAATGAAATGATCTCTGTTCCTTCTGCAGCGTAACGCTTCATTGTCAGCTGCTCTGATGAAAACCTAAATTAAGACCGATTTGGTCTTGAATTCAGTCTACGTGAATTGCATTCTGAAAAACTCGCCCGTTGACTGTGAACACGGCTATGTTCTGACAACTTTCTCCAGAAAGCAAAAATGGCTCGGTGAGGCTAAAAATAGCCTATCGAAGGATAATTTTCACCAAAAATTCTGAGACATGGGTTTTGTCTAGAAAAGGATTCTAAGACAACCCACACCGTCAGAATTGAGAAAATATGTCGTTTAGCTTGATATACAAAGATTCTTCAGTCGAGAATTGTAAGGGTTTTAGAGCTTCTCGGGGGCAATTTTTCTTGAGAAAATCTGGAACATGGGTTTTATGCACAACGGAATTCTGAACAAACCCAAATGATGAGATTTTCAAAAAGATGTGATTTTAGCCCACATGCAAAGAAATTCTCGGAAAAAAGCACAGAGCTTCAGAATGAAGGCTACGGGGCAATTTTCTCGAAAAAATCTAAGACGTGGGTTTTGCTGCAAATGCTGAAGTATGCGAACCCAGATGGTCAAATTCTGAATATTTGTTGAATTTCTTTGACATGCGAAGAAAGTACCTAAGATGAGAAATAGAAGAAATAAGACAGAAGATAGAAAGTTTTATTTGCTCTGCTTCTGAAAAATTCGCCAATCTTCTTTAGGAACTTGATGAAACCTGCATGCAAAGTGAAAATAAAGTCTGGAATCTTCTTCCTTTGAACAATCTGAATCCGATGCTATGAAGAACGCTGAATTCTGACACCTGTAGCACCTTTAGCTTGCTGCTCGCTCAAGAAGAATATAGGCTTCGAAGTTTGAAATGAAGAAATAATGGACGCCAAGGCTGAAATAAATAAGCTTTCATCATTGAAATTCGCATAAAGCACTAAAGCTTGAAAAATGGCGCTTGGCTTCTAATTGGACCTTATCACAGTTAACTGAAACTCGAACAAGCTAAATAAATGGTCATGCATTAGGGTTTGCTTTACCAGTCTTCAGTTCAACTCAACCATGCGATTTTAGCTTTAGTTAACAACCTTATCAAGTTCGCCATCTTCAAACTTGCTTTGGATTCACAAATTGACCTAAGGCGTGCCTTTTGATAACTTCAGTTAACATTCATAATTGAAATGAGAAGTTCGCCATCTTCATGCAATAAATATGCTAAAAATAGCTAGCCTTTTGGGACTTCAGTTGGCCTTCAAGAATGCGCCAACTTCACATGCTTTAATCAATAAAATCTAAAAATAACAACCCTTTTAGAACTAAAGTTGCCATCTCCTTGAAAAGTGCGTAGCTTCACCAATACTATGCTTCACTATTCAAACCTAAATATGGCGACCCTTTTCTTGACTGTAGTTAACAACTTCAAATTCGCCATACTTCACTAAAATATACTTCACCATTCAATTCGTCCCTTTTGAACTTCAGTTGACATTTGATGAAGCGCCATCTTCACTAAAATCTTCACAATTGCAACCAAAATCGCCATGCATGTAAACTTCAGTTGACATTTAGTGGTAATCTTCAGTTAAGTGGACATGCAATCAAGTTAACTCAACATGCAAACTAGTTAACTCGACATGCGAACTGAAAGATTACTCGACATGCCAATATACGAACTGAAGATGACAACCCAGAAAACGTTTAGTCTAACTACAGTCAGAACTCCAGTTAAGGCGTCCATTCAACTCACTTTCGAAAATTCAACTTTGACCTCTTAAGGTGAATTCCAGACTTAGCCAAATTTCATGAAAATTTAAGCTAAAACCTTTGCCGGGACCTCTGTTCATCCTCTGACACTGGTTGACTGACTTCTCCGATTGACTAGCTGACAGGTGCATTGCAGAGCTAAGTAAAAACTGATCAAAAGATATCTTGAGACTGCACGTCATAAAACTGACCTCTAAAGACTCAAAAATCCAAGCGCCTTTTTCAAAACTGCTCTTTTTCTCAGACTTAGTCAAATTTTGACTTCGCATCTCGAACGAAGGGAAAAATAAATCCTTCATAACTTCCGATTTATCAACTTTGGACTGGATCTCGGAGTTCACTGCGGGCTGACTTCGTTACATACGGCGAGCGCAAAGGCACATTTCCCGAACGTCATCTGAGGGGTGAAAAACTAGGGCGCCTTTTTGAAAAGCTGCTCTTTTCATTCTAGTGTTAGCCAATTCTCGCTTTTGCCTCGTTTTGCGCTGTAACTTCCGTAACTTGCTCGAAACAGGTCCGACTGACAGGCTTGATAGCTTATTGCGAAGCTGATGTGATGCCGGACAAATGTCTGCTGGAGGTGACAAACCCTAGAAACAGGATCTGAGCCCCTAAAATATAGGGCGCCCATTTGAGAATGTGCTCCCCTCTCCAGAGATAGAAAATTTTGATGATTCCCGTTCAGATTTTCACTTTTCTTAAATTCCTTCATCAACAGACTAACATGACACTGACACCAACTCCATATTTAAGAACCCCAAAAACGACCTTCTGTCATCACTTTAACAGGATTAAGACTCAATTAAGGAAAATGCCTTAGTGAAGCAAAAATTTTGGTTTTGGGTACAACAGAATGCAAGATCTGATAAGTATTGATTTATGGTGAATCTTCCGCTCATACTTTCTTTGAACGAATGATTTTCATTCAATGCGTAAAGTTAGCCTGAGCTTACTTTGTGGATGCTTAACTTCTGTCTGGATAAATATTGTTCAATTTGATGGTAGTTATTCATGACGTGAAAATTATAAGCACACTCCCTTGAAGATTGCACCCACTTTGTGTAGTTGTCGTTGAGCGTGGCGAAGCAAAGCGTGGTTACTAGTTTCACCAAGTCAATACCGTCTCTTGAATTCTTAGGAAGTAGATTGGAACTTCTAAACCCTTATCTCCTTTTTTAGTTTGTTTGAAAGACCCAAACAACAGAGCTTCATTGCCTAAACCTTCATTGTGAATTGAACAAGCCTAGCATAAGTCCCTTTGTGAAATCAGCATATCACATCATCCATTGAGCTTGTCCATCCCCCCAAACGAAACATTGGAATTACCGTATGACCTTTCTAGCAATCTTAGCATATGCGGTGGTTTTTCAAGAGAGGCTAAGCTGTCTTTGGGCATTTTATTCTGATGTTTGGCGTGTCACAAAACACACATCAAGTCGTTCTAGCTATATAGTAAGACAGATGGTGCGCGAATCGGAGCACTCCAGCGCCCGATATCAGAGGTCAAAGTAGGGCATCTGGTTGAAAGTCACTTTTGACAAAATGGTGTTTGAGCCTTCACAGGCCAGGGGCGATTTTCCTTTTGGGGTCCTTAATGTAGTCCCTTGGTGCTTTCCATACAGTCGTTGGATGCAGAATACTTCCAGTCACGCAGTGAGCCTACCATCCAGTCAGCAGGGTTCATCATTCTCCGTCAGCAGCCATTTGAAGCGTTAGATGGAAGAATGGAGAAATGGCCAAGTCTGGTGTCGTAAAATCAATTTAATCAAAGGCGCCTAATTTTGTGAGGTGTTAAACATTGGATTTTGCAGTTGCAGCTCCCAGCAGACATTTCTTCCTTGCTCTGCAAGCTTCGCAATGAATATCCTTGCTCAGTCTCAGCATCACCCGGTCACCCGGAAATAAGTGTTGAATATGGCCAGTTGTAACTTTGTAGTCAGCTATAAAGTAGGAAGTTAATAAAAAACGTAATATCTTGAGCAAATGGACGCCTATGAGGACAAATGAGGACTTTTCAAAATCAGTGAAGTTCGCCAGATGAGTCCAAGAGCTCAACGTGGTTTGTCAACTAAATAAAATAATATTTAATATTTGTTTTGCATGTCAAAGCATTAAATGGCGATTTTCTCAAATTGGTGTCTCTTTGTGCTGGGATTTCAAAAACGCATGATGAATATTTTTATTATTATTTTATTCTGGACTCCGAATTAGTATCAGTTCAACTGGAGGGGTTCCAATCAGAACAATTCTTTTCAAAGTCTGGGTTCTATTCTTGTAGTCATGCTTTTATGATGCAATTTGCTCTATTTGTGCAAGCATGGCCTCCATCATTTCATTCATCCAACTTGAGCAGAGGTGAATTCTTTCCAGAGTTGGGTGAATTTTCATCAGCAATCAATGTCGAAGGCATCAAAAACATTCTTTTGTAGGTACAAGTCCAGATTCATCAGCAAAATTCAAGACAGAGTGGCGATTTTAATAGAAGAAAAACATCAAAACAAATCATTTGGGTCGATTCAGAATAGCTTCCTCGAGAAAACCCATGTGCCTAAATTTTTCAAGAAAATTTACTCCAGAACATCAGTTCTTGAGGCTCCAATTTTCTCAACTGAAAATTCCTTGCATGGTAGAGCAAAAGTCATATTTTCACATTTTTGACTTTTTGGGTTGTCTTAGAATCTTTTTCTAGACAAAACCCATATCTCAGATTTTTTGCCGAAAATTACCCTTCAATAGGCTATTTTTAGCCTCAACAGGATATTTTTTAGCTTTCCAGAAAAGTTGTCAGAATATAGCCATGTTCACAGTCAACAGGCGAGTTTTTCAGATTGCAGTACACGCAAACTGAATTCAAGACCAAATCGGTCTTAATTCATGACTTCATCAGAAAAGCTGAACTGATTTGTATCAAGTGCATTCAGAGGGTTGATAGGCGTAGTCACTCAAATCCATATGGTTGCATGCCTCGTATGGCCGATTTTCTTCCAAAGCCGGTTTAGAGGGTTGATACCATTGGAATTTTGCATGTGCAGCAAGTTCGTTTGCATTTCTCACAACCAGAGTGTGCAGTCAAACTTTGCAGTTTCGTCATACAACACTCTTTCATTAAGAAGCGTAGAGACACCAAGCTGTAGAAGAGATAGTGGCCATCACTTTAGTTACAGAGCCGTCAGAGTTACTAGTCAGTGGAATGCCAGTTTAAGTGTGCGGAGATTTCCAAGATTGCTCAAGTTGCTGACAAGCAGTGAATTGTGACGACCTTTAGATGCTGATGCAGTCAACAATCTCGTTGAGGGATTGGTTGCTCGAGATCACGGCTAGTAGACTTTAGTTCCCACCTCTCAGGATGGACATTACACACATGAGTTAAACTTGGTTTTACCTTTTCAAGTTAATTCTCTGTCTCATCTCATGCATGTCTATTATGGGATTAGCTTTATTCACTTGGAGTTGTATTTAGGGTTTACGTTAACTGATGGTAGTATTCTAGTTAACTTGCTTTCAATAAGGACGTGCATGCTTGCACATTGTCCATTTAGATTAGATGTTTCGGTTAACTGTATAGTTTGCTTTATTAGGGTTTAGCAATAAATCTTGCATGCATTGCAAGACTGTAGTTGACTCAAGGTGATTTTAGGGTTCCCTACACCTTTTGATGTCTATAAATAAGAGCTTTTTCTCATTTGTACATAACTTTTGCACGAGAGAGTAATATATGCTGTGCCTACCTTGCCTGTAATATTGCTCGTTCTGTATCTGTTCATGAGTATTTATTGTTATAATGAATTGTTATGCCACTTGGGTTTCATGCAATTATGATGGTGAATGCTTGCCTTAGTTAGATATAGTGGCTAGTTTGATCGTAAATTGTATGTGTGTCTCATCTATGCAATTTACTGTCCTAGTTGGCTATCCTTTGTGTTTTGTATTCAATAAACTTGTTCAGATTGAGCTGATAGTTGTGCCACCTTGCCTTCAAGTTGAGAATCTGTACTTGGTTATCGTGTGATGTGTGTGAGTAATAAGCCTATTCAGACAAGCAGATAGTCGAGCCACCTTGCCTTCACGTTGCGAGTCTGTACTCGGTTTATCGTATATTTGTCGTTTCCAATAATCTTCTTCCCAGCCGAGCAAATAGTTGTGCCCACCTTGCCTTCACGTTGTGAAACTGTAAGTTTATCGTATAGAACATTCTTGCTCCATTTCCTCATGCTCTGTTTTCTTGAGGAAACTGGATAGATTTAAAGTAGTTAGTTTAGTTGTAGTTAATGATTTGTGAAACCAGAAAATCCTTAGCTGCAACGTTCTTGGTTTTCTTAACCTTGTGCCTCTTTCAGCTGAGACAAAAAGATAGGAATTAGTTTAGTTTACTTTTTCAAGCATTTCGTACGCACTACGAGGGAGCTTCCCCTCCTAATTTGAAGAGCACTCATTACACAGTGTGCATAGCTGTCCGTACAAACTTGCACTCCAAAGGTGTTAGTTTTTACGCCAACAACATGTACAAGCTTAAAAATTAGAATCATAAAGTTTCTGAAGTGCTAGAAATTGTGAGAGTAGTTGTATACAATGAAATTGAGCTAGTACATGTGTGAAAAGACACACAAATAAAGATAAACACAAGGAATTACCTTGGAGAAATCAAATGTGGAAAGCAGCAACAACTTAGGGTCATGCTTCCTATATCAATTTGTCAACCAAAACTAAGAAGAATTACAAGCCAATTGCTCCCATGGAGCCTCCAAATCCATTGTGGTACTATCTTGGCACTATTGCAATGCAATCACAAGCTATGCTGCATTACAACTTACTCAAGCCAGCTTAGTTCATTACTAAAATCAGTTGTACAAGCTTTCTAACAAACTCTAGATTATTTTATGTAAGCTCAATGTGCAGATTTCTGCTTCAACATAAGTAGCCAGGAAACAAAAAAGCCTCAAAATTGTACTTCGCCTCAATAGTTGTAAGGTGGGAAACCATGGATTCCATTCTAGGCAGTTGAGTTATTATTTGTCTTAGGAATAATTTGGCAGCTCTGAATATGTCTCTTGGTCCTCTTTGTTCCTTCTTTAAATTGGATGAATTCTGTAGTGCTGAATATGTTTATCAAAGGGGTATGATTATTTATCCTGTGTTTACAACTACTATTGGTCCCTAGGTATCTAGATCACCTTAGATCCTTCTTGATCTTGTTCTTCTTTTGGTCAATCCTCTGAACATTCTATTTGACCAGCTTCTGTCTTACAAGTGTGACTGGAAAAATGTCCCGAGTCCTGCATCGTTCATACAAGCCATGGAGGAAGATGATTTATTTGAAACAACTGTATTATAACAATTGTGAATGATTCATTTGGGTTCCTACTGCACCAATATGAAGGCTTTTTGTCCCCAAAATCTTAAGGACTCGTGGTATGAGAACTATTCTTTCATTCTGTCTTTTGAATATCACTTGGTGTAATATGGCAACTAGCCCTTCAATCCAATCTGCCAATTTTCCTGCTCTCCCTTTCTTGTTGTCTTTACTTTCTATACAAAACAACATAATTCCCCAACTCTTATTTTACATTGGTTACAAAGTCTTGAATGGAAGTCAACAATGGGTCTTATTCTTCATCATTGAGCATGGTTGGCTCAAATAAATGTAAATTCTCAACATTCACAACTGAATACATTTCCATATAAAGAGGCACGTCTAATCTAAATGCATTATTTCCTACTTGTTGAACAAGTGTAGTGGGACCCTACTTAAGTGCCAACTGTTGCAACTTCTTGCTTTGTCTTGGAGTCTTTCTTTGCTTAAGTAAAGCTATGCACTTCTCTTGTACTTGAAAATGATTCTTTTTTATGTTGCCAATGAATTTTTCAGCCCTTTGTGTTTTTTTGATCAATTGTTCTTGGCTTCCTCTTGGCTCTCTCATCACAAAATAATATAGATTAGGATTAAAGTAACCAAAATATGCTTCAAAAGGAGATTTATTTGCAGAAGTTTGCATAATATATGCCAAATTATCATCCACAGTCTTTGGAATCAAGAGTTGCACCAATGTTGTGTTTGCTATGAAAGTTTGACCATCTGTTTGGGATGGAAAGTGTTTGACCTCCTGTTCAATCTTGTATCCATTCTCCTCCACAAAGTGATCCAAAATCTGACCAAGAACATTACATTTTGTCTGAAATAATAGAACTAGGCAAACCAAATTGATCTAAACATTAGTGAAAAATAAATGAGTAACTTCATTGTCCTTATCAGTTTTCTTGCATGGAATGAATGTGGACATTTTTCTAAAATTTACCCCCTTATGTTTTTTTTTGTTATACAAAGGTGAATTGGTAATTGTTCCATCATCATCTACTGCCTGGTCATGGGTTTGATTGCAGAGTGTTGCTCCTATAAACCCTCCCACTCTTGGTGAGCACATGGCATGAGTTGGACTGCCAACCCCCAAGGGTATCAAACTGAGGTTGCCCATTGATAAACACTCAGCCATGACTAATCAGCCAATGCCCCAGGGACACCCCCTTATGAATTGATAAACATGAAACATCATCTTGCATTTTTGGTGGTTGTTGTACCCAAAATCAATTTTTTGCTTCATTAAGGCATTTTGATTAAAATGGTCTAAACCTTGTAAAATTATCGTCAAAAGTTAGTTTTTGGGTATACAAAGTATGGGCTTTTTGTGGGTTTACTGTCTAGAAGATACTGGAAAAATTTGAAAAATTTGAAAATTAGGGTTTTCGGGCCCCTATTTTTAGGAAAAACCCTAAAAAATAGGATCTTTCCAGAATTGACTGAAAATTATTTTGATTGGCTTATTTCACTTCACGATCACAATGGTGAAGTCAGAATCAAGAAAAAGTCAGTTTAATTCTGGTGGGTTGTTTTCACTTTTTTAGGAGAAAAGTTAGGACCTTTGAGGTCAACAATGGTAGATGGTCAGATACCAGGTGTCTAAATCTAAGCTTAATACACTCCAACAAAGATTCTATTGCGAGAAATGTTCAAAATGATGCTTCATCATAGAGGGGATTTTTCGTTGAGGAGAAAATCCTTGAAATTTTTCTGACTCTGGAAATAAAAGCACCCTTACAAGCCAGGGGTGCCCTAGGTTTTAGAGACTTCGATCAAATTTTTGAGATTTGTCACCTCCAAGAGGTCTTCTCTAGAATCCTGTCAACTTCACGATGAGCCTATCAACCAATCCAGAAGATTGGTCTAGCACCTGAAATTGAAGATTGAACGAAGAACGAGGGAGATGAAATTAGTGAAAATTTGACTAACACTGGAGCAGAAAAGCACCCTTGCTAACTAGGGGCGCCCAAACTTTTGAGGTACCAGATGTAACTTTTTCGACAAATGACACCTAGGATGTTTGTCTCAGACTCGATCAGGCTTCACAACGAATCTGTTAGCGAATGAATTTGAGTTGCCAAACTGCCGGAATCAGGAGTCAAACATAAGGTTTTTGTCATTGTCAAATATCAGTTCAGAGCACAAAAGCACCCCTGGAGGCCAAGGGCGCCTAGGGTTTTGAGCCCTCAAATGCAGTTGTTAGGGTTTGCTCAAATGCTCATCCTGTGCGAAATTCTTCTAGCTTTCAATTGCATATCTCAACCAGGTCAGAAGATTGAAGAGTAGCTGGCAGCTGGAGATTGAATGAAGATTCAACAAGTTGCAAAAATGGCTAAGTTTGGAAATAAAAGTGCCCCTGGAGGCCAGGGGCACCCAAGATTTTGACTTGCCAAATGATGTTTTTAGGGATTATGTTCTCCAAGAGATCATGTTCAGAATTGATCCAGCTCTGCAGTGAGCCTATTAGCCAGCTCGGGAGTTTTGTCAAGTGTTAGGAAATGCAGGCTAAAGGAAGGTAGTAATCAAGTTCAAAATGATGAAAGTGCATGAAAATTTGACTAAGTTTGATGAGAAAAAGCGCCTTTGGAGGCCAGGGGTGCCCAGAATTTTGAAGGCTTATAAGTCAGAATTAGGGTTTGCAACCTCAAGAAGCTCCTTGTCAGTTTTGATCCTACTCTTCAACGAAACTATCAGCCAGTCTACTGGATACATCAGTCATTTAGAATCAGTGATCAAACATAGGCTTTGGTGACATTTGCAAAGGTTTTAAAATGAATTTTTTTTTTAAGTCTAGAGTGTTGGCGCCTAAAGTCAAATTTTGACTTTTGAAATTGAAGTGCATTGGCTGCCCTATAATGGAGGGATTTGTGAACTCAACTTAAAATAATATTAAAACTCTAGTCTCACCTCCAAGTCCACTTGCAAATGACTTAATTTTTCTTGCATGAGGTATATTTTCTTAATGCATGTTGGGTGGCACCCATTTTAGGGTTTATTCTTCATCCAGTTAACTAAATTGGGGTCCAATAATATTATTGCTTCCTAATTTAGGGTTTTGCATGTTGGGTGACGCCTTAATTCATGAAATTTATTTATTAAGGCATTTGGGCGTCCATAATTTTCATCACAGGTTGAAGGAAAACACATATTTTCTTGTGCAAGTAAGATCTGAAGGCGCTACAGGTGATATTTTTCAGTGTTCTTCGCAGTGCCAAGTCGAGATTGCTCAGAGGGATTATTTTCCAAACTTCATCTTTTGAGCGCATGCATATTAGACTTCATCAAACAGGATTCAAGGCATAGGCATCTTTTTGCAAAGGCAAAATATAATTTCTATCTTCTCTCTCTCTCAAATTCTTCTATCCTTGTCTTAGGTTTTCTCTCGCATGTCAAAGTAAATGACATCTTTTTCAGAATCTGGTCATCTGGGTTCACTCAGCACAACATTGGCAGCAAAACCCATGTTCCAGAATTTTTCGAGAAAATTGCCCCGTTACTTCTCATTTTGAAGTATTGTGTTTTTTTCCGAAGATTCTTTTGCATGTCGTGGAAAAAGACAACTTTTTGAAAAACGAAGAATTTGGGTTTGATCAACTCATTAGCGCCTACAAAACCCATGTGCCAGTTTTTCTCAAGAAAAATTGCCCCTGGTGCCGCTACAACCCCTGCAACTTCTGTTCTGAAAAGTTTTTGCATGCCTTAGTAAAAGCCATTTTTTCGAGTTTTTGACAATTTGGGTTGGCTTAGAATTTTATTCTCTACAAAACCCACGTTTCAGAAAATTTCCCCTTAATGGCTATTTTTAGCCTCATCAGGAACCATTTTTAGCCTTTTCTAAAGTTTGTCCGAACATAGCTGACTTTACAGTCAAAAGTCTAGTTTTTCAAAATGCAATTCAATCCAATTGAATACAAGACCAAATCAGTCTTAGTTCATGACTTTTTGAAAACTTGACACTGACTTGGGTCACGTTTATCTAGTGATCAAATTGAGCACGTTGGAAGTCATTGACAGTACGACAATCAAGCATCTTGATCGCTTCGGATTGCTGGCAACAACCTCTATTCCCATCACATTGTTAGCTCTCGAGTTCGTCATTGCATGCATTAAGCACTACGACTCATCTACACGACAAATTCAATCAGCAGATGGGCGAGTTGTTTGCAGCCTCAAGCCGAGAGATGTCGAGAAGTGCTTCGCCATTCCACCTCGTACAGATAATTGTGTCATAGTCATGGAGGAATGTGACAGGATATGGCAGACAGACAAGGAAAGATCTCAGAGGAAGGTCGCTCAAAGGTGGCTGAAAGAACAGAAAACCAACTTGCCAAAGAAGCTTGGACGTGGAGAATTCAAAGATGAAATTGCTATTCTGATTACCTTGCTCAACCGGGTTATAGGTCAAGAAGAAGCTCATGTCTTTCAGCCATGGATGTTTTATGTCATCTCCTAGATTATCAATAATAAGGAACACTTTGACTGGGCTATGTTGATCAGTGAGGTTCTTCACTAGCAAATCACAAGATTTCTTAAAATCCATGAGTATCATATGGTTTCTTATCTTGTCTATTTAATTGCATTCCAAAGCAATTTTAGAACTTTGAAAACCATTGGAACTCTTGGCGTTCAACGTGTGCATGAATACTTCCCACAATTGGAGTTCTCAAAAGTTGAACAGGATTTCAAGCAGGGGAACGATCATTTCTTGATGAAGACAGTCAGAGACCTTGATAATGAGATGCACATAAGGGTTTCAGCGGAGGCCAAATCAGCAATGGAGAATTGGGCAGATTGGTTTATCCAATTTCCCACATTCACCTATATTTGAGTGTATGGTTACTCAGGAGAGCCTTTGATGCTACCAAGATACCCGTCTGATAAGGTCTCGTTCATGGAGTTCTTGAGACAAGTTTACGAGGTTCATACTTTTCTTTGCAATCGGCACAAGCAAACGTTCACTTTTCCATGTGGACTGGGCATATACAAATGCAAATCAGCAGCCGATTGCAAGTTGATGAGCAACGGGTTGTCAAAACTCCATCTCAAGTACCTCAACGAAAAGCGCTCCTATGATCCTTTGGGTCTCTTTGCAGCTCGGTTGGAGCGAAGTCATTCACACAGGCCAACACTTGAAGATTTTTGGGTCAATTGTGAGGATGAATTCGAGGTATGCAGGCGTCACTATTGTAGACTCACTCTTCCTCAGCTTGTTGATTTCTTATTAGAAGATGTTGAAGGTTTTCCGGATGATGACGAAGAGGTGTTACTTAGCACATTCATCAAGGATCAAGTTGCTCTCTAGCCGCTTCAACAATTGGATTGGTACGCCAGAGAAAGCACTTCAGTGGAGGACTTATCAAGAGGAGTGGTCAAGACTAGCATGCATTTCTTGGACAGCAAGAGGAGGCGAAAGGTAGTTCCAGTTGCAGAGCTGCCAGTGGTGTTTTCTTCACTACCTTCTACATCAAGGTCAAGACCTAGAGTTAAGGCCATAATGCATCCACCTGAAGGTGTCAGGGTTAGCGGAAATACAAAGAGAAAAGCAAGTTAAAGAGAACAGATCGAGAAGGTTCCAAAAGTTCCAGTAGAGCCAATGGTACAAATTGAAGTCTGGTCTTCATCTCCTGGTTCACCATTTTCTCCTCAGTCACCTCCCATTTAAATTGATTCAGAGCTAGAATCGCCGGTTCGTGAAGCTTCAGTGCCAGTTCATTCACCGGGAGTCAACACAACTGCAGCCGTTTCGCTCAGAGAAGTTAACATTGATCACTCATGTTGGCTTGAGAAGACTTTGGGTAGGAGGAGGCGAAAGCCTTCCTATCAGCTGGATCTTTCCGAGTTTGGCAATGTCTATCAAGACATGTCAAATAAGAAGATCAAGAAATAGGTACACATAGAGAAGAATCCTGAGGCATAAATTGTAGTTGAGGTTGCCACACCACCGGAGGGCAAGAGATTGGATGAGGTTGAAGTTGGTGATTTCACCTTCGTCAAAGCTAACCTGGGTAGGAGCACTCGGCACGCGGACATGAGCCTCTTTAAGGTTGCTGCAAGTAATCTTGAGGAGCGGGTGATGAAGGACAGAGAAGACAAAACAACCCTCAAGGCTGAAAATAAGTAGCTACGACGATACATCTCAGATCTTCTTCATGGGACTTCAAGCGTGGTAGCTATTCTTCCTCAACTTCTAGAAACACTTGCAGATCAACAAAAGTTGGGTTGGTTAGTCAATCATGGGAAGCTTTTGGAGAACTGGATTGAAGATTTCATCATTGCAGGCAAATACCTTCTTGTAGAGTTGTATCAGTTAAGGTACAATGCTCATGATCTTCGTCAAGGAATCCAACAGCTTGAGTTGAATATGGTCGAGGGAAAACCAAGAGATTTGATCCTCATTTCTCAGTTGGTAGTTGCATACAATGCCGTTATAGCAGATGAAGATAAAAGAAAGCTTTTTGCTTGGAGAGAACAACACCTCTTCAAAGTAGAAACCTATGAAAGAGTGTCTACAAAGTTGGCTGGAATCAAAGAAGACGTTGCCGGTGCTCTCAAACTCGTAAGTGGATTTGTCACCCAGATCTCGTGTCATTATCTTCGTGAAGATGGTGCCTACATTGATCTCGATGTGGTGCAAATTGAATTCCAGAGTTTGGTTCATGATGGTCTTGATGGTGATTCTGTGGCATCCAAGTTGAGTCATTTCTCAATGATGTCAACGAGTTTCGACAAGGTAGCTGAGGAGGTCAAAGAATGTTAAAGAATGATCAAGGATTGAGAGAAGGCGTTGAGTAGACAGTCTATCATTTTGGATAGCATCAAAGTGCTTGAAGATGATGCAGTTAATGATTTCCTAGAGGAGATGATTGCTCATGATGGCTTGGAGTGAACATTCAGTTACATACTACGATTTTCCCAAGGATAGAGTCAGGAGCAGCAGTCAACTCAACATCACTCTTGAGTTCTGATCGCCGATTTCATGCATGTTTTTCTCATCTTTGGGGATATCTTTTGGAGGAGGTTGAACTTTCAGTTAGGATTCAGTTGACTGATGTTAGTTATCAGTTGACTCTCATATCAATAAGGATTTGCATGTTGCAACGCTCATTTAGTTTAGTTTTAGTTCAGTTAACTGAGGTAGTTTTTCCAGTTAACTATTTAGTTGCATACATTTAGACTTAAGAATAAATCTTGCATGCCTGCAAGACTGATGTTAACTCAAGGAGATTTTAGGATTCCCTACTGATTTGAGGTTCTATAAATAAGAGCACCCTTGCTCATTTGTATTTTAACTTTTGTTGTGATAACAAATTGCTGTGCCCACCTTGCCGTGCAATATTGCTATTCTGTATTGGTTCACTTTGTTTAATATAAAGCTGGTTTGATCGTTCATTGTATGTGTGTCTCATAATGCTATTTGCTGTCCTAGATTTATTTGTTTTAATAATCTTGTTTCATATCTACACTTCGGATAGGTGTTCCACCTCCTTGGGAATTTAGAAATAGAGATTATCGTTTGATGTTGTTTTTAATAGTCTTTCTTTCATATCTACACCTCAGATAGGTGTTCCACCTCCTTGGGAATTTAGAAATAAAGATTGTCGTTTAGTGTTTGTTTCCAGTAATCTACTTTCAGCCTACACCTCGGATAGGTGTTCCACCTCCTTGGGAATCCTGAGAACTAGCTTGCCGTTTGATGTTGTTTCCAATAACCTTCATTTCAGCCTACACCTTGGATAGGTGTTCCACCTCCTTGGGAATCCTGATATAAAGTTTATCGTCAACCATTCCCACTTGCTCCTAAGTCCTCATGCTCTATTTTTCTCAAGGAAATAGGATAGTTTTAGCATTAGCCTAGTTGTAGTTAAGATCTGCAAAACCAAATAAAACCTTAGCTGCAATGTATTTGGTTTCTTAACCTTGTGCCTCTACTAGCTGAGTCAAAAAGATAGGAATTTAGAATACTTTACTTTTTACGCATATCGGCAAAAGAGGGAGCTTCCCCTCCTAATTTGAAGAGCAGTTAATACTATGCATAGTTGTCCGTTGCCAATACACACTCCAGAGGTGCGAATTGTAACGCCAATAGTGGTACAGCTAACCATGCAAATATGCCACTGTATTTGCTACACCACCCCCTTATGGATTGACGAACATGAAAAATCATCTTGCATTTTTGGTGGTACACATAGTGACATAACTATGCAAATATGCTACTGTACTTGCTACACCAAAATGACATGTAACATTGGAGCTGTGTACTTCTCTCATAAGCTGAATTTTTTCATTCATTGGAACACAAAGATTTCCCAACTTATAGAGCAGCTCATCTTTGAGATGACAGTCTTCCTAATGCTTAATCTGCACTTTTTGTCCCTTAGAAGAGCTGATTTATTCCTCCAAAATATTCATCATGTGCATACTCTTCAACATATGACTCATCTAGACAACAAATTAGCCAACTTGTTTGTCATGCCCCCACCATGAGGACATAACTCCCACAAACCTGCAGCATGCATCGATCTCCTTAATAAAATATCAATAAGCAGCGATTCCAATTAAATAAGCAGATATGAAGGAATGATGAAAGATTAAATAGCAACAATCCCCTACAAGGCAGCGCTAGACTCTAATTAAAAGCAAACCTTTATTAAATTATAAATAGTGATTCAACAAGGGGTCGTGGGGAATTAATAAAAGGGAACTGTTAATGCAGCGATCCCCATCTCCCATAAAGGGCAGCGATTAATGAGTGAAAAGGAGCGCTCAGTTTAATTATTGAAAAGGCAGCGATCAGTTTGCAAACAAAGGGTTATGTCCTTTCAAAAGGATACAACCTTGCAAAGTGATGTGTCCCCTCATTTAAATGTGAAGATATAAATGACATTTGAGGAGTGAAGAATAGAAAAAAAAAGAGGAAGGGATATACAGCAGAAATCCATGGGAAGGAAGCAGATTAGAAACAAGAGAAATAAAGAGTGGAAATAATAAGAGATCTATTGGAGTGATTATTAGCAATAATATATTTGGGAATTAAGTTTAATATAATTATAATTATATTTATAAATAAAATATATACGTATATAGGATCATGCAATAGTGATTATTATAAATCTAATTAGAAATAATTATATATATAAAATATCTATATATGTGGTTTATATATGATTATGCAATAATGATGCTTGCAGCAATTATTGAGCCTTATAAGTAATTATGATTTTTTAATATGAATATGGATAATAGATTCTTATTCATTAGATTTTCATAAAGCAATCATATTAGTATTTGGCAAGGAAACATGTTAGGGAAAGGTGGTATGGGAATTGTCTTGGTTGGATGTTCCTGCCACTTGGATGTTCTCACAACGTAAGTACACCACCCTAAGTTGGATGGAATTGTCTTGGTTGGATGTTCCTGCCTCTTGGGGCCACGGGGGGTATGAGCACACCCTTGGGCTTAATTGTGATAAATAGTTTGTTTTGGCACCCTATCATGAGTTTCTCTCCAATCCCCTACCATGATTGGTTATTGGAAAAAGAATCTATAGATTGGATTCAAGTTCAAGTTGTTATTCATTATTTCATATATGTTAATAGTTCATTTATTCTTAAGTTCAATATCTATTATATAATTTACTATGGAATATTATTTGAAAGACAATTTTATGTTGTGTAAGTGTCCCTTAAGGCAAATTCAGGCATACTCCAAGTAGGGGACATTACATTGTTTGTAACACATCTTGTATATTGACAATCAAATTAAATTGTTATAAGAAATCCATCCATTTGTAATGCCTTTGTTGCTATAATTTTAATTGTGTTTACAAATATTGAAGTAGTTAGTGACCTATACAAACAACGGCTCCCATGCCCCATCAAATAGTAAACTGCCCCATGGAAAATTTTAGAATGATAACATTCTGGCTTACTTGCAGTAGAACAACACTTACGGTGTGATCATCTGCATCTGTTAACATTGCAAATGATAATTACAAATTAGCTGATTGTACATTTCAATTCTTGGAAATCAGCATTGTTGATTTTTACAACTAGTAAAAGACTTAAACACTTAAGTTATCATATGCAAGGGTGCTGCAAAGGTGGAGAATGGTGTTATGAACTTCAACAAATGTTTGATAGCTCATACAAAGCTCCTTGTCTGGTCATATTGGAAGGCTTGGGTTGGTTGAAGGCCCTCTTCCTCGTTATCTTTGTATGGGTAATTATAAACTCTCATCTTCCAATCACACGTCCCAAGTAGAGTAGTGCATGTTGTACAAAATCACATGTCTTTTCATTTCACAGCAGCTTGTTCTCCTTTGGTACTTACAAAAATTGTCTTAATTGCATTTGATGCTCATCATAAATCTTGCTGAATGCCATTGCAGCATCTGATCGTCAATCTCATGGAAGTCACAAGAGCATTACACAAATGAATGGGAAGCACAAGCCCTTCATATTGACTTCGCCTTGCCTTGGCAGTTGTTTTACATGTATTCCATATTTGCATTTGTTGATACACCTCTTTAAGTCCATCTTAAGGAATTTCCATATTTGCATGTTGGAGTTGATTTAACAAGTCATCAATTGGTGGAAGAGGATACTTGTTCATGATGGTTATTTTATTCAAGGGTCTATAACAAATATTTATTTGCTTGTTTTGGAACCATGACAATAGGAGAACCACATGGAGATGTGCTAGGACAGATTATCCCCTTATTTAATAAAACTTGAAGTTGTTTGTTTACCTCATTTGCATCCAAAAGTGATAGCCCATACAAGCCAAGGTTGGAAAGAGGGTAAAGTGGTTCCAAGTGAATCTCCTGCTGTGCCGCTCTCTTAGGTGGAAGTCCTTTGGGCTGTTGGAATACTTACTTCAAATGTTGCAACAACTTCTTTATTTATTTTTTCTTTTTTATTGGTAGATATGCTAGAAGAAGACTTACATTCAACAACCTCATTGTCTTGCTTACAAATCAAACTTTCCATTCAACCTTATTTTCAACCTCATCTAATAAAAGAAGTAAATTAAACTTTCCGCTTTTGTCAATAAAATTTTTTAAATT
>VDFB02000017.1:266199327-266220895 GCA_007258455.2 Sequoia sempervirens | reverse complement strand
ATGTAGTGCCTTAATTGTTGTGTAGAAAATACAACCGCTAAGCAAGCTTTCTCAATAAAGGTGTAATTGATCTCATAACCATTTAGGGTCCTGTTGATATAATAGATGGCTCTTTATTTTCCTGTAGAATCTTCTTGTGCTAATAAAGCTCCCAAAGATATCTCAGTTGTTGCAATGTATAGTAAGAGTGGTTTTCCCTTGACTGGTGGTATCAACATAGGCAGTGTCATCAGGTATTGTTTTAGTTGACTAAAGGTAGCTTTGCATTTGTCATCTCACTTGAAATATACATTTTTGTGTAATAAGTGATTGAAAGGATGAGTTTTATCAGCTAGTTGTGCAATAAATCTCCCGATGGACTGGAACCTTCCTTGTAATGATATGAGTTGGCTGATGTTTTTAGGAGGAGGCATTTCCATGATGTATTTGACCTTTGCAGGATCCACCTCAATGCCTTTAGCTGAGACAATGTATCCCAAAAGTTTAGCTGATGTTACACCGAACACACATTTCTTGGGATTTAACCTCACCTTAAATTTCTCCAATCTTGTGAAGATTTTGTCTAGAATCTCTAAGTGTCCTTCTCTAGTGTAGGATTTTTCCAACAGATCATCTACATAGTCTTCCATAAAATTATGCATCATGTCATGGAAGATGGTAGTCATAGCTCTCTAATATGTAGCCCCAACATTTTTCAACCCAAAAGTCATCACATTCCAGCAAAAAGTGCCCAAAGGACATGTGAAGGCTGTTTTATCTTGATCTTCAGGTGCTATCTTTATTTGGTTGTATCCTAAAAAGCCATCCATTAGTGATAACATTTCGTGCCCAGCAGTCAAGTCTACAATCAGATTAATGTTTGGTAGAGGAAAATCATCTTTTGGATAGGCTTTGTTAAGCTCCCTGAAGTCTGTGCATATCTTGATGCTCTTATCTGGTTTGGATACCAAAACAATGCTTGATATCCACTCGGCATAGTTAATAGATCATATAAATCCTGTATCTAATAGCTTTTTCAACTCAGCTTTCACTAGAAGGGCGATATGGGGATGCATCTTTTTCAGTTTTTGCTTTACTGGTTTTGTGCCAAGTGGTAATGACAAATGATGCATAATGAGTTCTAGATCTATGCCTGACATGTCAATGTATGACCAAGCAAAGTTGATTTGCCTCTCCTCAAAGAATTTGGTGAAACAAGATTTCTCCTCTTCTGTCATGGATTCCGCTAAACGCAGGGTCTTCACTATCTCAGTGGTACCAACATTAATGGATTGTGTAGGTTCTATTAGCACTAGAGATCTCTCTTGATAGTGTTCTGGGAGAGTTTCAAACCTTCCATCTCTTGGTGCCTCAGAGAGGTTTTCACCTTAAGATACACTCTTTGTTTTTTACTTTTTCCTGATTTAATAGTGCCACCAGGTGGTTTTCACTATTAGACCCATTTCCTATATTTTTCATTTTGCAGCTGAAAGGTTTAACACTCCCTTCATCAGCAGCTTCGCTCTGAGATTCAATGGTGGAACATGTGTTAGGGTTATTGAAACATAGGAAGTTCATGAGGGCATGATCGTTTGAAAAGGTGGGTATGTTGAGCGGCTCATTTTGATCTCAATCAATTAGTTCAAGATGCATTAAGGACAAGGAATCTTAGATTGGCCAAGGTCATAAGATGTAAGCATCAAGATAGCCATGTTGTCAAATTGTCCAATGAGGTCTAAGATGTTACTTTCTTCCGACGTTTCTATCTCGCTTGAAGAATGATTGTCTTCACTTGAGTCAATGACATATTGTGATCCATATTCAAGTGGTCTAGAACCAGAACTTTGTCCTTTCATACATATTGGGGTATACTTTTGGATTACATCGATCTCTTTGTCATGGCAAGATTCCTCAAAGAGAGAGTCCCATTCATATTCATTGGAATCTATTTCATGATCCTCACTAGCCTGTAGCTGTAAGATTCTTTCGACAACTCTTTGAGTAGCTTCCTCTTTTGAGTCTTCTATGTAGCCTAGTCTTGTTTTGTCTTTGGGATTCATTGTGACAAGCTGTATTGGTTCACTGATGCCTTCTTTTCTTTTACCCAAAGGACCATTTCCCTCATATCCCATTTTTTTCAGGATTGTCTGACCTTTTCCATACTTATCTGTGCATATATTTGACACTGATACCTGTACAGGTTCTTCATCTTTGTATAACCAGTTTAGGACATCCCTGTCTTCAGATTCCTCTGCTTGGGTGCTTTCTTTTATAAACTTCCCATCAAAGAGAGTGATGGGTTGTAAAGATTGTTGTCTTGAGGTAGATGGTTGTCCATGTGACTTAGGAGAAGATGAAAGTTGTGATAAGTATGAAGATTGCTCAGATGAGTATTCCCCCATTCCCTTGTCTTTTATTTGGATCTTTTCTAACTGTTTTGATAAGGCATCAAATTGACTTCCATTGTTGCATGAAATAGAGACAACGACCCCTTTGTCTTTTGATTGAGCCCTTTCCTCATACTGTCTTGACGAAGAACCCACTAGAATTTCTTTGTTTGATGGATCAGAGTTGATGACTTCTCTATTATGTGGTACAAAGGTATTTTGACTTGTTCTGAGTGCATTTCAATATTGGGGATTGTTAGAATCGGCAGCAATGGTGATCTCCTGCCCATTGAAAGAAAATTTCAAGCACTAATGATAGGTTGATGGTACCGCTTGCATTTCATGAATCCACGGTCGTCCCAAGAGTATGTTATATGTCAATTACTTGTTTAACACCTGACACACTATGTCTTTGATGATTGGTCCCACTTGAATGGGTAAAATGATCAATCCTTCAGAGGATCTTTCTTCATCATCATATGCTTTTATGGTGATTTTCCTTCTAGGATCAATAGCATTTTCAGAATATCCTAATGCACGAACAAGCTTGAGAGTGCAGATATTTAGGCCTACTCCATCTATAAGGACACCTTTGACACGATGTTTATGGATTGGGACTTTGATGTGGAGAGCAACGTTATGCGGATGGGTGGTGGATGCATCGTCATGTTCAGAGAATGATAAGAAATGAGGTGCAGTCAAATTTCCCACCATAGCTTGAAATGTACAGACTTCCAGATTGTTTGGTACTGTGGTGGCAACTAAAGCTTGTTCCAGGATTTCTTTGTGTCCCGGTGAAATATTGAGAAGTTCCAATATGGATATTTGAGTGGGTATCTTCTATAACTGATCAGCGATGTTATATTGAGTTACATGAAAAACATTCATTTTGGACATGGAAGGGGTAGCTCCTTTCAATGTTACCTTGGCTTGTCCTCTTGTAATCGCATTGATAGGTGCATTGTCTTGATCATTTGTGATTTTGATGACGTTAATTCTATTGTCATTCGTGTCAACGTTAGCGCTCAAATTTCTAGGTACAAGGTCATTGATTTGATGTGAGATAGTGTCATCATTGTGCTGGATTTCGGTAGTGGCATCCTTCCCTTGGCTTCCAATTTCAATGTCTTGGATGGAATTCCCAACCATCTCAATACAATGAATGGTACAATCACAAACATGGTTTATATTCTTGCCTTTGGTATTCGATGTAGAGGAATCTCCCTTTTCATAATTGGGTAAAGGGTTCTTGAACACTCCCTGATCACTGTTTGTTTGGGGTCCTTCAATGTGTACCTTTTTGTTATCAATGAGATCTTGGATTGCATGTTTTAATTTCCAACAATCTTTCATCATATGACCCTTGTTTTGATGATAATCACAGTAATGAGCATCATTCCACCAAAAGGGCTTGACTTGTGGATCCCAGTTTCGTGCTTCTAGCACTATGATAAGCTTAGCCTCAATAAGTTCCTTTAAGGCAGAATCTAAGGATTGTCCCAATGGTGTGAATTTTCATCGATTGGAAGGTTTTGGAAATGGTGTTGCTTTAGTCCCCAGATTAGTCTGATTGTTGTTTTGGTTAACATTTGGAGTGTTGGGAGGATTGTTGGTCTGATTGGTCTTGGTGGCAACTGGTATTAGGTTGAATATGGGTTTGGTATTTTTATTTTCAGCTATGCCCTCATTGTTACCCACGTTCTTGTTTCGTTGCCAAAATTTAGGTTTGTCCCCACTATTGTAGTTGTTAGAGGAAGTGGATGAGTTGTTTTCATTGTATACCTTAATGACCCCTCTTTTGACTAAGGCTTCTTCGATTTTAATTCCATTTTCAATCAATTTTTCGAAGGTAGGGGACATTGTAATTCCAACCTATAACTCATCTCATCATTTAGGTTATCAATGAAAATCTCTATCTTTTCCTTTTCAGGCATGGGACGAGAATACCTTGCAAACAATCTCCTCCATTTTTGCAAGAAAATGAGGAAGGACTCACCCTTTTTTTGTTTCAAGTTGCAAAAGTCTTTCATGGTGATATCATGTTGGATATTGTAAGAGTATTGAGTGAGAAATATATTGACCAACTCTTCAAATGTGTTGATGGGGGGTGTAATATTTGAAAACCATTCAAGGCATGTCCCTCCTAGAATTCGTGGAAATAGTCTCATCAAATAAGTTTCCTCATGTGCAAATTCTAGACTCATAGTTCGAAATTCCCTTACGTGATCTAATGGATCAATTGTACCATTGTATTTATCATACTTTGGAAATTCACTACATTTAGGGAAACGAATCATGTTGACGGATGGATTAAAGGGATAAGGACAAATGTCCTCGATCAAGTATCATTTTGAAGTTCCCCTTTGCATATCTAGAACTTGTTGTTGAAGGTTTTTCATTTGGTGAGTTAAAGTAACCATTTGTTCTATTTCCTTTTCAGGCTTTTGGAGGGGTGCTTTTAATATTTTGATGTCAAAGTCAGGGGGAAGTTTGACTCCTTGATTGGCTAACATTAACAGGTATTTTTCCCCATCTCTTTCAAAAATCTTTTCCAAAAACTTATGGAAATTGGGGTCTTGTTCTGCTTGTCGGATATCCTCATCGCTTATTTCTTCCCCTTGAGTGTTGTTGAATCCAAGAATAGGGATTTCTTTTGCATCAGCCATGTTGCTAGGGATCTCACTATTTTGAGGTTCAATGTTGGAAGTTTTGACATCGAAAGCTTCACTACTCATACTTCCTATGTTTTATGTTTCAAAGTTAGGTGTTCCAAGTTCCTTGTCCTTGAGTCTCCTTTTTTGTGATCTCGTTTGGATGGGCATACAAGTGTTGATTTAGACTAACCTTTGATCTAAGTTTGAAATACTGCCAAGGATTACAACTAAGTCAAATAGAATGACAAATTCTATTGATTAGACCAAGTTTGATTTGATTGCATGACAGTTTCGTGATTAAAGGATGAAAAATCCCAAAGATGAAACTAAGTTGTACAAGCACAAATGTGATGGATATTGATGATTTTGGCACCTTGAAATGTTTAGATCTAGGTTTAATTTGAAAAGTTCCACTTGTATAGGTCCGTTTCGACAATGTTTAGACTTCTAAGGTATCTAAGGAACGATCTTGGACTCAATTTTTTGACTCAAGAAATGTAATTAAGGTACTCAAAATGTTGGAAAAGTCTTGGATTTTGACAATAGTACATCATGTATAACTCTAGATTATTTTTGCAAGCTTTCTTGTAAAAAATGAAGGTTAACCTTTCTCTAAAGTCGTAAAGCATAGACAAACGTCTTTTATGTTGTTTTGTACTAAGAGGTTTAATCTTTGGTTTTCTAATCTTGACCTTTTGTGAAATCATTGTGTAAACCACATATTCTGACTCTGTTTTTCCTAAGGAAAGGTTGAACACTGCTGGAAGGACTGATTTTCTGAAGATGGATGGACCTAAGTTACTGTCTTTTCTACCTCAATGAATGTAGTTCTAAATCAAGGTTTTCACTTTCAAAATGTAACATTTTTTATGGTGTTTTGTTTGAGTTTCGTTTTGAAGACACATCAAGCAAAATATACACTCCTGAGGTTGTGTAAGACTATATTCTTTTAGATTCCACGTGGGTTTTACCCCAACCACACTATCTTTAGTAGATGAATTCAGAAGCTTGGTTGCACGGTCTCCCCCGTACAGTGCACTCTCTTCTCAGGCCAACCAAGCTTCCAGTCCCCATGAAACTCCCATGGCGAACTGATCACCTCTACTAAAAACTACAAGAATGTGGATGCCTTGGCAACGACTGTTGCTGCACCAAAGAATAGATAAAGGATTTTAGAAAATCTACAAGGGTTTTAATGTGGGCATTCCATTCATGGGGGATAATCCATATGGCGAGAGTCCCTTTCGATCCATCTTGTCAGAATTATCCTCGTGATACTTGAACTTTCCTCAAGTATCCACATTTGTATCCCAGTTGGAAGTCGCTTGGCTTTAGCGTGTTACCAGTTGGGTCGTTCCCTTGGGTAATTAATTTTTCCCACAAGGTAGGCCCTCTAGGATAAACAAAAGCAAGCAAGTATACCCATAGTTCGATCAATCTTTATTTCGCATGAATAAAGAGAGAACTCATGCCATATACTCCACTTACACTCGCACATAAACAAGAATGTGTCTAGCTTTTTGAATCACCCAGTTAAGGGGAGAGCATATGCCTACCATTCATCACATACAAAAGACATGGTGTTCATTTTCCTTTAATTAAGCTATGTTCCTAACTTAACCAAAAGGAAACATGATGTTCATTATCCCTTTACTTAAGCTATGTTCCTATCTTAACCAAAGGAAACAAGTAAATAACGTCCATCCCATGCAATATGTTAGTAGTTTATGTTTTGAGTCTTTGACAACGAATCTAGGAAAACCTACAAATGTACAACACAAAATGTGAGTTTCTGATTTTGGTGACAAACTACAAGAGGCACCAAAAAAGAGACAAGAGGCACCAGAATAGAAACAAGAGGCGTCAAAACTCTAAAAATAGTGTAGAATGGTCTCAAAATAGGTGAAAGGGGTCTTGGAACAAGATGCAAGAGGTGCCAAAACTCTGACAAGAGGCACCAAAACAGGTGCAAGAGGCACCAAAACTCTAAAAGTGTCCCAGAATGGTCTCAGAACAAGTGAAAACAATCTCAGAACAAGATGCAAGAGGCACCAAAACTCTAAAAGTGGCCCAAAATGGTCCTAGAACAGGTGAAAACAGTCTCGAGACAACTTGCAAGAGGCACCAAAACTCTCAAAACAAGCCAGAATGGTCTCAAAATAGTTGAAAATGGTTTTTGCACTACTTGCAAGAGGTGCCAAAATAGATACAAGAGGGGCCAAAACTCTAAAAGCAACCCAGAAATACCTCAAAACAGCTCAGAATTGCCTCCAAACCGGTGCAAAATGTTCCCAAGTCATAAACCTTGAACCTACAATCATGAAATCATCAAAAAAGTTAGTAATAAGTGAGGCAAAGGCCCCACAGTGGGCGCCATTCTGTGCATGTGTCGAATGTGTAGAGGTATATTCTAATGTCAACATAAACCTTAATGAGATGGTTTACATTCAAAGTTTGAAGCAAGTAAAACTAATCTATTCTTAATACAATCAAACCTTTCAAATACATATCATTGTTCTCTATTTCTAGGGATTTATTAAACCGTTTGGCACTCAGATTTCTATGGGCACAACGGTTGTTAAAATGACTACCTAGAAAACAAGATTTGATGCTTAATATGCAAGCTAAGATGATTTCTATGTGCAAATGTGTGGTGGAAGGATTGGTGGTATGCAAATGTGTGCTGGAATGATTAGTGGTATGCTCCTAAATGAAATAAAATGATGGAAAGGATAATGGATGCAACGACAAACGAAGGATGATGTTGATGATAGATGAACATGTGGAGATGAGTGAGATGATATGCAACTATAGTGAACTATCCATGATTATGCATATGCTCAAATGCAAACATAAAGCAAACTAACCTAAAATGTAACTATGATGCAATGGGGATGCTAAAATGTAACTATGAAGCAATTAATTAATCTAAGATGAGAATGCAAAGTAACACATGATATGAAAACTAACTATAAGACTCCATGAAAGCTCCAAGCTCCTACGAAAAACCTGCATGGTAACAATGCTCAAAGTGTGGATGAAAAATGGCATTATAACACTATTCCAATTTGTATTTCAAAATAGCATTATAACATTACTCAAAAGGTGGATGATATGCTAAGGAAAGAGGGTGTATTTATAGGGTTTCTCAAGCATTTTGTGAGGTGGCACCCATCAACGGTCTAGATTCGAAGGAGAAAAGATAGACGGTGGAGATGAAAGGAATTAGGATGTTGTCCCCTTGACCAAGGACAACATGCCATGTGTGTGAAGATAATCCCTTGACCAATTGGAAGCATGCCAAATGTATGGGATTCCAAGTGTGTGAAACAAAGACCCATGTGCTCCAAATTTGTTGGAAGTGTGGGGGAATAAAGCCATGTGCCTTTTCCCATTGGTGGAAGTGTGTGAGGATAATTCTAATTAATAATTAGGCTTATTTATTTTTATGTGACCTTTATGAGGTGGCACACAAAAATTTGTAGAAATGTGCTCTAATTCTTAATCAAGACTAGGGAAGATTAATTAAATAAACACGTTTAGGTTTTTTTTGTTTATTTAATTTAGAAGAATGTGAATTAGGAGAATTAAAAGGAAAGTGAACAATATAAATAAACTAAGACCTTATTTATATGTAGTTGAAGTATTAATCAAATAGGTTGTATTTAATTAATTGAATATGATGACTGTTTTTAGGTGTATACAAGTAACATCAAACCTAAACAAATTTTACATCCTTATTCCCCTCACTATCACCAAGCTTCCTCTCATCAATTTGTAGCCATGTTTGTTAAATGCTACATGCATTCCTAAAGCATTCAACTTTGAAACAGAAATAATATTTCTATCTAAGTCAAGAATATGTAAACACTAAGGAGAGTTTTAATCCTCCCATCATTGAAACACAAGTGTACCTTTCCTCATCCAATAATTGGATGTATTATGTTTTCACCAAGGTAGACATTACCTCAATCATATTTTTTGTATGCGGAGAACCACTCCTTATGAATATTCATGTAATGAGAGAATCCTAAGTCAACCAACCAATGTTCATTACTTACAATGTTACATGCAAAAAGAAAAACCTCATCACCTGCATCGAAGGAATTTTTCATAAGGGAATCAAGTACTATTTCTTTTCATTTATACATTCCTTCTTAAGTTGTCCCCTCTTTCCACAATTCCAGTACTTAACTCCATTCTTCTTTCCAAGAGTCTTAGACCTAACCTTTGATTTTTCCTTAGGCCCCTTTTAATCTCTTTTTGGTTTTCTTTCCTTTGACCTATAGACACCTAAAATTGACCATTATATTTGGTCAATTTATTTTGCTTATTCTTGATCCCATATATTAATTAAATAAAGTCCTATTTCTTTAATTAATTTTTTATTTACTCCAATCTCCATCATCTATATTAATTAAATAATATTTTTTTATTTAATTAATATTCCCTATTTTCCTAAGTCCTAACCTAAGGTAAATATTTAATTTTAATTATTTATCTACATATGTCCTACCTCACCCCTTCTCTCTCATAAATTAATAAATAACTTATATTTATTTAATTTTTTCCCTCACATGCCATATCCTCCAACTCTCTCACTTGCTCTCTAATCCTAATCCTAATCCTAATCACCCATCTAATCCTCTCCCTAAAAACTTGCACATTCTTAAATCATAATTAGGAAAGACTAATCCACTTTCTATTTACTGTTCACCCTCTTTGTATCCTAGCCTTAAAGTATTTCTCTTTTGGGAGAAGACCCCACATGAGTCTTGTCCCCTCAAGGTACATAAAATGGAATTTTAATTCATTTATTACTCTCACATCATACTCTTTGGAGTGTGAGAACAAACCTTGCCTTTATGGCAAGATCCTCCCCATACTCCAAATTATCCTGAATCTTCTTATGCCATCTCCTTGTGCCACTTGGCACCATCTCCATGCTTGAGACATTTCAAGCCATCTCCACCTTTGATCTTATCTTTCTATCCTAGCCATCAATCTACTCTATCAAAAATCTATAAATTCAATCCAACCCAAGTCATCAAGGAGAAGATCACACCTTGGAATGCAATATGATGCTACAATAATTGTGAGCACACATCAAAAATCATCAAAGGGAACAACCATTTATGCAACTAGGTAATCTAAAATGGAGTTATTTATTTTATTTTATATTTATTTGATTTCCTAATGCCCTAATTGAGTGTTTATTTGGTTGTTGTGTTGATCAATTTATGTGTTTGAATTGACCATTTGTAGCACAATTTCCTTGCACACATGACCTACCCTTGACATTAAGAGTATCCACTAAACTATCTATAGATTTCTTCTTCGCTTCCTATGACAATAAAATTGCAACAATGGCATCCAACTTTGGATCTTTGAGGTTAGAACCAATAGAATAATAAAATTATCCAATGAATTAGGCAAATAACAAGTAGAATTATGCATTTATATTCTTCCCCAATCTTAATATCAACTAAGGCTAATTGACTCAAAATTAAATTTAAAGTATTTAAATACTCAATAATATATTCACCTTCCTTAAGAAAAAACAAATTTCTTTTCCAATAAAGTTTGTTTACCAAACTCTTGGCTTGATAAATTTCACCCAATCATTTCCATAAAGCATAGGAGATAATTTCTTTAGAGACATTTAGTGGGATAGAATATGCAAGACATAATCAAATTTTACTCCACACCTTTTTATCCATCTTGTCCCAATCATCTTGATTGATTGTATTCGATTTTTTTTATTTTTTTTTGTTTTGCAACCAACCATTGAACTCTTTATGAAGGATGGGGGGTTTTGTTAAACAACCCATCCAGGTAGCCATAATGTAAAATTCATTCTCATAAATAAGAATCCAAAGGAAAATATTTTTAAATCTTCAATTTCAACAACACATTGAGAAAATCAAATCCTCCTTGAAACAATCTACAGGCAAGAATGCCTTCAACTTTTACAAATATGATTTACAAAACTTAGAAATCATCTACAAACATTATCAAAACAATAACATCACCTCTCCAACTTCTGAGCATGGAGAATGGGGCACCCAAATGCTCTCCTTCACACTTCTATTTGCCTTTTTCCCCTTTTTCCGTCTCAAAACTTCTAAAAACCTGTCACATTATGTTTTCCCATGCTCTCTGATCATCACAAATCATTTAAAATTCCTTTTGGGTTTGGTGTGCCTCATTCTTAGCTTTCCAGATCATTTTGAAATTCTCGATTTTGATTCCATATGAGAAAGTTATATCATTTTTATTGAAACTAGTCCTCTTAGGTATGACTTTGGTAATCTCCCTCTCCCAGTCAAACCTTTAGAATTTGCTTGACTCTTTTCTTGGAATGAGTTTTTCTCCTTCATGTATGTGAATTCAATTTTCATTCAAAATTGTTCTTCCCACATCACAACCCACTCTCTCAATGCCCCTGCATTCCACTTCTTCAACAAAATTCCATTTTTCCTTCTTCGAGAATGGAGTTACAATTTGCAATAAATGCCCACTCACAGGCATGGGCATGAGAATTTTCCTTTTTTGACAAATTAACAAATCTCAAAAATATTTAAATAATTAACAAGTGAATCAATTAATCCATTGATTTTTCACATTCCAACATCAAGCCTTAGTGTGTTGGAGGAGTTGAGCATTTAAATAAATTGAGCCTGCAAGGAAAACCAAGACAAAGAAACTCAATTAAAATAAAATATTTTTGGGGATGCAGGATTGCTTGGTACCCCTAGATGCTCCTACATTAAACACCCAGGGTAAGAAGAAATGTTCCATTACTTGGAGCTCATGAACATTTAAAGATCTCATGTTTTTTCTTCATCCATCTTTCTTCTTTGTCTACCTGGTTTTTCCTTTTCACTTTACATTGCACCTTTTCATCTCTTCCTTCTTTCATCTTTCCTCTCTTTCTTCCTCTTAGGATATTCAACCCATTAAAATCTAATTTCCACCAATATGTATCTTCCCACTCTATTCCATCATCTTGAACATCTTGTACCTCAAATTGTAGCATATTATTGTTACACCTTTCCAATTCTATTTCTTTATATCCCCTTGCTATTTAATTTGAAGAAAAACCAGTTGTAACATCATCTTTGCAAAACATAGAAAACAATTCATTACCTCTATTTTCTTCTCTTTCTCTACTACTACATTATACTCTTCCATATTCTCATATTTATCAATCCTAACTGTGTCAATTACACATAAATCAGTTTCATAAAAAAATTCACAAAATTCAAATTTTACCTCATCATTTGATGCTACAAAATTTTCTCCAACCACTACTGCACCATGAATTAGTAAGTTATCTCCTTCTTTTGTTGCTGCTCCAATGTTCTCCTTTGTCTTCCTTTCTATGTTTTCTTCTTTAAATTTCTGTCCCAATCTTTTGTGTGTTTCTGTGCCCTCCAATGGACCAAACTTTGCTACAATTTCACTTATTTTTCCCTCTGTAACTCCATTGTTACTCACCACAACAATACTATCCTTTTCACTTGTTTTCTCATGAAAATTTTTATATAACTCTTTAACATTAAATTTTCTTTCATAGATATCATAAAAATGGCGTTTTACCTATATGTTTTCTTGCTTCTCTATTGTTGTCCCAATCTTTTCTTTTTTATTTTTTGCTGCAATATTGTTCCTTTCTTCTTCTCCTCCTCCCTTGCACTCAACTGAGCCATTTTGTTCAATATATTTATGTCCTTCCAAGGATCAATTGTTGTCCCAACTTTAAAATTACTTGCTTTCACATACCTCTTCATCTTGTCTACATAGAAATCAACATTAATATTTTCTTTGCAGAGTTCATAGGAATGAGATAATACCTTTGTTTTTGTTGTTGTGACTTCTTTTCTCATGCATGTAACTTCATTTTTCTCCACTTTTATGTCTTCAACAAGATGTATATCAATTTCTACTTCCTTTTTTTCCTCATTGTCTTCCTTATCCTCTTTCTTGAGGTTCTTTTCTTCTTCTTTGGCACCATTTGCACGATATTCTATTGGATCTTCTTCTACAATTTCAACTACTTATCTTGCATGGAAATCATCATTAACACAAGTAAATGATACCTCTTTGCTACTGCATCCTCCTTATTTTTATCATCCTCTTTGTCTTTTTCAAGTCCTGCAAACAAAACATCTTTAGATAAAACAAATTCATGATAAATACCATTAAATTTATGGTCCACAATGACCATTTTCTCCTCCTTCTTTCTCCATTGATTCTTTATGGTTCTCTTCTTTTCTTTATTTTCTCTAACAACAATCGTGTGGGTTGATCCCACATTTCCATGTCACTTTCATCATAGGGTTGTAACTCTTCATTTTTTCTTCCTTTTTTTCGCTGTCCTCTTTGTCAAATCTCTGCTTTTCCTCTTTCTTCTCTTTGCTATCCTCTATTACAACCTCTTTTCCTTCTTCATTTCCTATACACAAGTCATTATCCACAAACTCATTATGAAACAAACAATGTAATTTAACTTCATCTATTTTTTGATTTTCTTCAACTATAGCTTTCTTTTTCATTCCCAAGCTTTCCTCAAGGGCATCCAATCTCACTTCTATCTTTCTCAACTCTTCAAAGAGCTTCTTTTCTCTCACTTTTTCCCAATACTCTTCCCAAAATAACATTCTCACAAGTCTTCTGATGACCCATCTTGTCTTCTTCGTCAAAGCCATTTTTAGAGACTCACAAGTCCCTCTTTAGTTACAAGTCCTCCTTGAAACAATCTCTCTCTCTCTCTCTCTTGTTTATCATTTACCCAACAAATAGTTTTTGGAAGACACACCTCTCTCTCATGCACCTTCTACCTAGCTTTAACCTTTACTAGAGAATAAAGTCGCAAGTCCTCTTTCATGCCTGCAACAAAACTCAGACTCACACATTCCAACAAACCCTAATCCTTCAAAAAAAATTTCTCAACACATATCCAAGAAAATTAACTTACTCACTATTGCAACACATCCCAACCAATCTTCTTGCTCTGATACCATTTAATGTAGTCGAGGATGGGGGGTTTTGTCAAACAACCCATCCAAGTAGCTATAACGTAAAATTCATTCCCATAAATAAGAATCCAATGGAAAATATTTTTAAATCTTCAATTTCAACAACACATTGAGAAAATCAAATTCTCCTTGAAACAATCTACAGGCAAGAATGCCTTCAACTTTTACAAATATGATTTACAAAACTTAGAAATCAACTATAGACATTATCAAAACAACAATAACATCACCTCTCCAACTTTTAAGCATGGAGAATGGGGCACCCAAATGCTCTCCTTCACACTTCTACTTGCATTTTCCCCTTTTTCTGTCTCAAAACTTCTAAAAACCCATCACATTCTATCTGCCCATGCTCTCTGATCATCACAAATCATTTAAAATTCCTTCTGGGTTTGGTGTGCCTCGTTCTTAGCTTTCTGTATCATTTTGAAATTCTCGATTTTGATTTTCTATGAGAAAGTTATGCCATTTTTATTGAAATTGGTCCTCTTAGGTACGACTCTGGTAATTTCCCTCTCCCAGTCAAACCTTCAGAATTCCCTTGAATCTTTTCTTGGCATGATTTTTTCTCCTTCAAGTATGTGCATTGAATTTTCACTTAAAATTGTTCTTCCCACATCATAACCTACTCTCTCAATGCCCCTGCATTCCACTTCAACAAAATTCCATTTTTCCTTCTTCTAGAATGGAGTTACAATTTGCAATAAATGCCCACTCACATGCATGGGCATGAGAATTTTTCTTTTTTGAAAAATTAACAAATCTCAAAGATATTTAAATAATTAACAAGTGAATCAATTAATCCATTGATTTTTCACATTCCAACATCAAGCCTTAGTGTGCTGGAGGAGTTGAGCATTTAAATAAATTGAGCCTGCAAGGAAAACCAAGACAAAGAAACTCAAAATTAAAATAAAATATTTTTGAGGATGCAGGATTGCCTATACCCTTGGATGCTCCTGCATCACTTTATTCATGAAGATCCTCCATTTTTAGCTTCCACAACTCATAATTTGTTTTGTTAATTTTTTTAATATCCATCCAAGATGTAGATACAACCATGATTCCACACATACAAATATACAAAGCTAGAACTCCCATTGCATCACAAAAAAACTTCACACTTCCACCCAATAAACAAAGTTGGCTAGGCTCTAATACCAAATGTTAGAAATGAAGGAAACTACTACAATATATAAATATAAAATATTGTTGCAAATCTAAATTAAACTATAGAATATCAATGTAGATTTAAAATAATAAGAATTAACAACAAAGAAAATCAACAATACTCAAGAACCATACACATCACAAATAGATTTACATGAGAATACCCTTTCAAGGAAAAAAAACCACTAGAAAAGAGGACAAGTTTGTATTATCTGTAAAGAGATTACAATACATTCAACTTCCTTTAATCCTACATTTAATCTAACAATGTTTGTGTGCCTATAAAACTTCTCATTATGTCTCCATCTAAAGCCCTCAATATGTAGACTCATGGAGGCCCAAAATACCACCATAAATTGTTATCATGGGTTGAAACATAGTTTCAAAACACCATGGTAAAAATGCATATGACCCTTACATGCTAAACATAGTCTCTTTCATGATTCTTACACATTCCCACTAATTTAGGCATGTCATACAATCCCTATAAATAAGGGGATACTCTTACAAGGTTTCCATAATTAACTAAAAGAATATTCCCACTAATTCAAGCACGTTGAATACAATCCTCGCAAAATAGGAGATACTTTTATAAGTTGTCATAGACTAATAATAGCTATGCAAATATTTTCTTAGATTGTCGCAACTCCTAAAAAATTACCTAACCATGATTTGACCTTATCACCTCATAAATATAATAGTTAAATAATTTTCCACTATTAATGGGCCCCACATCCCTTATGAGTGCATAAACAAATAATGAAATAGAATAATTAAATATGTAAGATTTACAAGGTGGATGACATCTTAATCCTAACATAGGGAAGATGGGCTTGTACATACTTTTGGTCAAGTGCTTGACTTATGTGGAGATAAATTCCACACTCATGCAATATAGATATGTGAATAGGGGGGTTGTGATGGGCAAGGTCGTTGATGTCACAACTTGCATCATTTAGTCAATTAACTATCGAACTGGGTGTGTCTCAGAGCTATATGCGATAAGGATGTTTGCCACAAATTTTTGGGGGGTTTTGCATCGATTTGGCTCCTTTAGGAGCTTTCAAGAGCTCTCAGGAGTTGAACTTTAGCGACTAATTCCTAAGGATAAATTCTATCTTATTTCCTAATTTAAAGTTCCTTCGACTTATTTTTGACTTCATTTGACTTGATTGAGACCGATTCATGGAAAATACTAACATTTACCTCAATTCTTAATCTAGAATTCAAAATCCAAATTTAATTATAATTTACTTCAAAAGAAATCTATCTTAAGATTTGCTAGAAAATAAATGCTATTTTAAAGAACATAAATAAATTGCAAGGAAATAATGATTAATCTAGAAAACATAAATACTAATTTCCATGAATAGATTCCAAACAAATTTTAGTTTCATCTTTCCATAAGTTCCCATCATTGTTTTAATTAAACTCAACAGATAATTACCAAACTTAATTCCTACAAACAACATCTAAATCTTGATTAACTCAATAAACTTTACAATGAATCTAACAAACCATTCTGACCATGATGAACTAAACTTAAAAGCGATTTAAACACAGTTGTTGAAAATAATTCAAACAAAATTAACATTCCAAATTTAACATCCAATGAACTGAAAATGATTCAAACAAACTTAACATTTCAGATTTAATATTAATGAACAAAAATAAAATAAACTCAAAAAAATACCAGACAAGATCAATTCATTTGGTTGAGCGGGCCTTGCTCTTCCTCCGGTGAGATCTCTAACATAGTGATTCGAGTTAACTTCTTATCTTCATTCAAATTGATCAAAATAGGGACACAAAATAGAGTATTGCAACCATTACAAGATTCTAGTCGAAAATTATCTAACTCCTTTCTAAAACCTAAACATGGATATTTATAACTATATCCTTATTGAATTCAAAACATGGCATTCACTGCCAAGATTCAAGGCGTCTAAACTAAAGACTAAAACATAACTAAAATAGGACTGAGAATAGACAGAGAGAGAAATGCTAGATCAATGCTGGGACTAGAAGTTCCTAAATTGACTAAAAAGAAGTTGATTTGAAACTCTAGTGATTTATCATCCAGCTGGGCCGATCAGTGGCACAATTGTCTTCATTTGATTAAATAAGGAGTTTAACTTTATCACCAGTCATCAGTCTTTAAATACCCTAAATAAAATCCTTAAGAATAGGATACCAATTATGACAGTAAAAGATTAAAATTGCATAATTAACTCATCAATATCATCACAAAAGCAACACATTTAATATAAAGCATTACCTCAAATATATCTACCAAATTAGCCAAACATAAAGTAAAGCAAGTAAATATATCAATCTATAGTTTACCGCCAGTCATGTTAATTAATAAAATAAACAAGTCTTTTAAAACATAAAATGACTATATGAAAGTATCTTTGAGCCCCTCATCAGGTTGACAAACATTAATCCTCTCCTTGACATGAAGATATAAAAAATATATTTATCCACTTCTTGGGATGTATTTGTAAAGAGTTATTGATGTAAGGAATTCTTATTTGCAACCATAACACATCTATTGATGGGTCACAAAATGTGGCCCAAAATATTTTTTAAACCAATACATGCAATTATTTTAGAAAAAATCTTATCCTTAATTCTTGATTGTGGAAGCTCAACATATCTCATGTAAATTCTAGTTTGAAATCATTTTATTACAAATGACTACCCTTCTCAACATCACCTCCAACCATCTATTATGACTCACCGCATCAAATAAAACTTGAACATGGCATTAAGCCCTACATGATATACTAATATTAATTATTGATTATACATTGATACCTAAAGTCAATTGTTGATAAGCCCTACATGATGGATTGATTGACATCATTGATCATAACATATATGTATAGTACCTCAATTTGATCTAGCACCTAGAGGTATTAATTGATGGGATGCGAAGGTTATGGTTTTCCTTCATATGTCTCAAAGTCTAGATATGGATCATATCATATACATGGTAACTATTTAATCAACTAACACCTAAAGGTATCAACCAAACAAGTTTAATTTTTTTGTTCAAATTTGTCATCTTGTAATGGAGAAATTGTATACCCGTGCTCTTTTTCCTTATGTATAGGGCCCACTTTGATTAGAGTGTCCTTAATGTAATAAGATGCATATTCTTATGTGAATTTAACACATGAAATCCCCATCTCAACTATTATCATTCATCTTTAGATATTGATCTTGATCTCTAGATCCCTCATTCACCACTTTGAATAATATCTACATGGGTGTGGACTTGCTTCAAATAATTTCTATAATCATAGATTTGAACCTAGACTTTTAAAATTCAAAATTTAAATTAATACCTTGTCAACCTCTTTTACTATTCATTGTGAGTCAACTTAGCACATATATGTGTTGATTTTTGACTTATGTTTTTGTATTTAAAGAAATCCATCCATTCATTTAAAATTATTAAGCACTATCAACACATCCTAGAAATATAAGGATTAAAGAACAATCAAAGAATATTTAGAACATTACATCAATATACGTCATCTTAGATCTATTACATGCTTGGTTGGTACTTAACCATTATCGCAGAATCATTAAATGATCCAACGAAAAAAATATGTAATTCTATATATTTTTTATAAACTTGAAAGATCCTACTAAAATTCAACTATAAAAAAACTAAAAGGAACAAATCCCAATAATCAAATTTCTACTATTCCATTTCGACAAATATGAATTTAAATCCACATGCCAAAACTATTTCCATACTTTAACACTACCTAACCCTTTCTTGCTAATAAAGCCCCTCGTGTTATAAACCATTTCGTCAAAAGCCCTTCATCACCAACCAATTAAAATAAACTAATTAGATTTGTCGTTCTCAAAAATAAGAATATATCTGAAAGATAAAACATCAAAAAATACACGCAAGTTTTGCCTTAAGAAGCACCAGACTACCATTTGTTTCTCCCTCTTATTGCTGGGGGCCTTATACAGGTCACAGGTTCGAATTGCACAATATTCTACTGCAATAAGCTTCGAGAAAACTCTTCATTTTTATCCATTTACGAAGAGTTTTTCAGCCAAAGAAAGGAAAAAAAAAGACTCGAGAGTCATTACAGCAGCAGCGCAAACCCTGCGATAACATTGTTTCCAAGGGTTTATCCTTTTTTTTGGGGCAAAACAACGTAGAAAGGAGAAGACGTTTAATTTGTTTCTGGGCATTAGAAAGGTCTTTTATTTTGTGGGGTTTGAAGATGTCTCAAGCAATTGTCTCGTTGGCATCACCCCAATTATCTTTGTCTTTGTCGGCACAGAAATCTCAACAGGCAAAACTCAAGTCGGCATTTGGTTCGGCTCGTAGAGGTAATAAGTGCAATTCAGTGGTGCTTAAATTTAATAGAGTGTCCAACCGGCAGCCTGTTCATAAATTTGTAATTCCTGCCAAGAGGGTTCGGCTAAATGCTATCAGAGGGTTTATTTGCGATGAGAAACCGGGAGTTCCACAGGAGGAGAGTTTGAGCGGGTTTTCTGCAGCCATGAAGATTGTGATGTTGAAGATGCCTAAAGGCGGCACAGGCGTCATGATTAAGAAGGAGGATAAGTTCAAGCTCGTTATAGAAAAACCGCTGAAACAAATCAGCCCTAAGGTGGGTGTGTGTGTGCGTTACAAATTTCAATTTGAGTGGATTTAGGAAGGGTAAATTATTTTGAAAAAGTTTATTTTTTTGTGTGTGATATTTTATCTTTTTATGCTGTAAAATTCTCCTTATGGGGTAGCCTTCGGAATGGTATCACTTCTGTTAAATTCACCACCAAGGAATGTCTTGTATGAGGTAACCTTTGGCTTATTTATCAACACCAAGGGATGTCCCATCTGTCAAATTCACCTGGCGCTTGTATCCGGTGTTTTTGTGTGGTATTACTTTGAAATTTTAATACTTTATTATGTCTCCCATGGATGATTCTGGGGCTCTGTGTAGGAAACCTGATGCTCTTATTACTTGAGCTAACCTCCTTCATTATTGCGAGCTTTTAACATTTTGCCATGCTAAGTGTGGCTTTGAACATGGGGCTTCCCTTTGGAAGTCCTGAAACTATCACCACTCGAGTTTATACCATCAATTACTTTGATCAATATCATGTTAACTGTGAATTTGAACATGGGGCTCCCCTTTGGAAACCCCGTTGTTGTAATCAGTTGAGCTTATTTCATTTGTTTTTGTGCTTTCAATACTTTCATAATGTTAAACATGGCTTTGATCGTGGGCCTACGCTTTGGAAAGCCTTAATGTTCTCACCACTTGAGGCTTATCCATTCATTGGTTTGAGATTCCAACACTTTATCACGTTGTTAACCATGGATTTTAACACGGGGCCCTGCCTTGGAAGCCCCGATACTACTTGAGCTCATTATGTTTATTGCTTTAAACTTTCAACACTTTTATTGTGTTGCCTGTGAATTTGAATATGTGGACCCATTTTGAAAGTGCCAATGCTTTTACCATTTGAGCTCATCACATTCGACTTTTGTGTGTGATATTGCTCTGAGGGTATTTCTAGACGTTATATGTAATTTATTGTATATTGTTTTTAGCCTGGTTGTGGTTATGGGCTCAACTTTAATCAAGTGTCAGCACCTTAATAGTAGAATATATTATCCTGGATTTGAATTTTTTAAAAGACAAAAAGCTACTGTAATCCATAGGCCATTTTTGGTTAAATTTTGTGTTTGGTTATGGTCTTGTTTTAACACAGTGGAAGGTAAGCTTAAGCTGCATTTAAAAGATTTGCAAGCATGGGTCACACTCCTATGTACACCATGATGCTAGATGCATTGGTCGCTTTCTTGTGGTTGGGAGATTTGAGACTAATGTATGCCAGAATTCTAGAGTTATGGATTGTTTTATGGCTTTTGAGGGAAGATGAACCTTGCTTATGCTATTTTGTTTGCTTCACATCACCATCACACCACAACCCCTTGTACTAGATTTAAAGTTTTGGAATTCCCTATTTAGGATATTATATCTTGACTCATCTGATCCTCCTCAGTGACACTAGATTAGGGGCTTGTGCTTTTGAGTTAAATAAATAATAAGCATAGTTACCTTTAGATGCAGGGCTATGCTTAATGCTAGAGGGATGGGGACGCTGTTCAGGCTATGCTTAATGCTATAGGAATGGGAATGCCATTCAAAGCAGGTTGTCTGAGTAAATGAATAAAGATGTGGCTATATTATATATAGATGTAGTCACAAGCAAGTATGGGGACATGGTCAATGTTCCAACTTCCAATAACGGAGTTTCCTGGTAACTATGATAATAGTGTGAATTG
>VDFB02000017.1:265872498-266199227 GCA_007258455.2 Sequoia sempervirens | reverse complement strand
CACAACAAGCTATGGATTAGGAGAATATCAATTATCAATGCCTGAAGGTGAACCCTTGCAGGAACCAACCAACAACTTGCATCTTAAAAATATTTATGCCTAGTCTTGAAGGATGTAAATCTAGAAAATGCAAAAATATAAAAAATGATAAAAATCCAAAAAAATGAGATAAAGGATTCAAAATAGTAAAGAAAAACAATCGTCCTCTAGTGAAAACCACTTCAATGGTGCTTTGGGAAAGTACCTTGGTGAAAACCTAGTAAACAGGTGCCTTGCATAAATAAAGCACCTCCATCTATTCTTTGGATCTATATCCTATCATTCTTGGCATTGCCTCCATCCATCACATCATTCATCCCATTTATTCCATCACCCATCCGCATCCATATCATAGCTTTATATTGTGAAGTATCGTATCCCCTTAGTACTACTTGGCATATTCCTAAGGTTAGTTTGTCCTACCTATATCGAGGTAGTCTATTACATCACATTGGGGGCAATTCGTTAAGGGTCAGATCGGGTTCTTGTATATCTTAAGGTTATTAGAAATCACAATCAAAAAACCCAAAAACATTCATAAAATGTTCCTCATCAAAATCCAAAAACACTTACAAAATAAAAAAATCCAAAAACATTTAAAATCCTGTACAGCTAAAAATCCAAAAATATTCAAAAATTGTAAAGTCAAAATCCAAAACATCTAAATCACATCAAAATCCCTAAAAAGGTCAAACATCAAAAACAAAAAAATAGTACCATGTCGAACTACGAGTCTTTGAGCTTGATCGTAGGCAAGGCCATCATTGATGTGCCCCTAAGACACCCTAGGTCAGTCCTTTAGGAGTCCATCATAATAAACTAGCATCCCTCAACTGTTCATATCTCATCATCAATAAGTCAAGTTAGTCGAACTACGTGGTCTCTGTGTGTATAACGTAGGCAAGGCTTATCTTTGATCAGCCCTTGAGGCCCCTAGGATAGTCTTTTAGGTTGTGTTCTTGGTCAGAAAACTTAGAAAATCCCTAAACATTCAAATATTAGAAAATCTTTGAACATTCAAAATATCAAAAAAGCCTCAAACATTTGCAAAATCTCATAAAATCCTTAAAATTTTGAAAACTCAGAAAACACAAAAATATTAGAAACAATCAAAAACCCTAAACAACTTCAAATAATCCGAAAACCAAAACATTCACATAAACTTCCAAAAAACACCAAAAACAACCTCAAAACATTTTCAAAAAACCAAAAACATTGAAATATTCCAAAAAACCCAAAACCATCCATCCCGTCTCGTTTTCACCCATAATAAATCGATCTTCATCTTCAACTTTGGAAAAATAAATAGAAAACAAGTATCACAAGTCATCAAGTGAGAGCTTGAGTGTCAAAATCTAAAGTCTAGATCATAGGTAAATGAGTCAGTAGAGTTTGTATCAATGACTTATCACACACCTTATCATAATCAAAAAATCTGATCAACATGTCCTAGGATGAATCCTTCCTGTGATGGACATCAGTATTAGAAATCACCTTAGCTATATTTAAACTAGCAAGAGATATAGATAACACTGACTATTTGTCTTTGATCTTTTCTTATGATCTACCTTATTGACCCATTCTGAGGACCTCTTGATGATGTCTATCAAAACGATTTAGAGAGAAAGGAATGGGGCATCAATCATTATCTTGTGTTTGTTGTGCTTGTGGGCATTCTTGTAAAATAATCTTGGCACATACTTGCTTAGTTGTGTGTAGGGAGGTTGTTTAGAGTAGATTGTTGACTATTGTGTATGCTTTGATCCAATATATTCTGAACTTCTAAACTACATTCTAATGAGGTTTTCGTATATCAAGGTGTGAACAAGAATTATCCTATCTATTTGCAAATTCAAATTCCATTACACTAGATAAAACGCCATCTTGGTTTTCAATACCATGATGAATCGTGTCTGTGTTTATCAAACATAAGGAATGATGAAAAATTTCAATCCCAAGATATGAGAAGATCATCACCATCATCATCATCTCTCATCACCATCTCTAATAAAGTCTTGGTGGATCATAGACTTGTTGGACATTTGAATCAAAATAAATGGTGACATCATTCATTTTATTCTTTTATCTTCTTTTCGCATTAACCTAGTATCATAGCAGTCAACAAAAAGCATCATCAATGCATCCATCCTACATCCACAAATCATCAACATGCATACATCTTGCATCATCACAACGTATCATAATACAGAAAAAACATTTTTCACTATAACATCATTATCATTTAAGTTGTGATGAATAATATATATTTGTTATTCTAAGCATCTTGAATTGTTGCATTATCATATCATAAGTACAAACATCTGTATACGCATACATATCATGAACATTCATACACATCCATATGCATACATCATCATCTCATAACATGTCATGAAAAGATACTAGAAAGGAAGCACATCCATTGCATTGCATCCATACATGACCATAATACATAAACATATCACATCATATCACATCTAATGCAACCATACATTCGTGAAGCATGAAATAAAGGCACATCACATATCAAATCCGTATCATCTCGTATATATGTCAAAAAATGATTGTCATGGTACAATATCTGAATCAATGTATGTATATCATCAAAATGTACAATGTACATGAGGCTATAAAAAATGAGCCTATGAGTGTATGTTTGCATCAATAATTAGGCTATACAAAAAGGTGTCTGCAAAATTGAACAAGGTATATCCCTCGTTGGATCTATCTCTGTGACCTGGCTAATCTGGTTGTCTAACTGAAGTGGAGGCACTAGGCTGAACCTAGCTATGGTGCTCAAACTTAGGCTACCTATGGCGGGGAGGGATGTCTCTATAATATAAGGTCCACCAATATGCTACCTCCTCCCTCACTATCCCATATAACTAAGCGGACACAGTCTGACCGAGCAACCCCTAAGCCTACTAAGACTACTATTAAGACACAACCTCTAGTTGTTGTCATCGGTCGACCTCTTGTGCTAGTTGAATATCTGATGTCTACCTCAGTTGTCTCTTGTGGTCTCTCTGCTACTAGGCCCGGTCCCTCTCAGTTGTGAGTGCTAGTACCTACTGCCGAGTTTGATCTCGCTTAGCCGTAACCACCTGTAGTTGTTGTAATTGTTGAATCTATGCATCACAAGGATCCGGCCTTGATAGTGGTTGTTGTATTATTTGTTACTGTATGGGTGGCTATTGAGGTGGTTGTTGATGTAATGGTGGTGGGGGTGCACTCGGGACCTGTCCATCCTGATGTTGGGCATCCTGTCCTCTGCCCTGACCATTCGGCCCTCTATCCTACCCATCATGTGGTTGGCCTCAACCTCTACCTGCTCCCCTCCCTTTTGACCTCCCTCGTGGAGGTATACCTGCTGGATCTGTAAGTCTGGGAGGGGGTACAAATTATGCATCATATGTGGGCATCGTCTAAGCATCTGCCTACTCCTAATCATAGGCCCATGGCCTAGCAAATAGTTTTCTAAAGCCCTCAACAACCTCATGGGTTGGAATAATATGCCCCCAAATCACCTCTCATGTTGATCTCACAAAAATGGTCATGTAAGCATCGTCAGGCCTGTCCTACCTCTCGCTAAACTGTCTGGAAACTCTATCGGGCAAGTATCTCCCGATCATAGTATGCTTATGACCTTGCATGTATCAAGTCTTTCGAGCAAAGAATAATTGTTGTACATCATCATACCATGCCAACATCTACAACCATGGCCAATATCAGAACACTGTAATATCGTCAATCACTCGACACTAGTAGGGGATGTCTAGTTGCCTTGTGTGCTATAACATGATTTCTCCCTTGTATCTCCACACAACCGGATCATCTGGCTCCACATCGACCATGTGGACAATCGTTTGAAGCACAACAATGTGCTTCTATGCCCATATATGTAGAAGAGTGACCCTTGTGCCAATGGCTCTACCATTGTAATACACGAATTCATGCATATCATGATAAAGGGAGGCCAGCATCAATGTCCACAATGCATACTGGACCCTCCTAAAAAGCGTTTAGTGCCATGCCAGCCCCCATCCGAGACTGAATCCCTTGCTCCGTCAATCTAGGGCAACCAACCCTAAAATAACTACTGCAATGATCAATCTGAAGGTCGACGCCCGACCTCTATACATCTCAAGGTCAATTTGGGAGTTGACCTGGACAATAGACTCTTGGTCAAGAACCTCGTGACAAACATCACATCTTGCATCATTGTCGTAAATCACTTGCCCTCCATGTATGGGCAATCGTAAAATATGTCATACATCCTCCAGCATCACTGTCGTCTCGTCGGTGGGTAAGTGGAATGACGAGGTCTCATTATGCCATCAGTCGCATAACACTATAATCATCGCTAAATGGGCCCGCACGATGGGCATGTACACAACGTACCACAATCCAATCTCTCCCAGGTGCTTCGGTCGAAGCTCAGAAAAATCATCAAGTTTAGACAAAACGCTAGGTCGGTGCTCACGGGACATCAAATATTGGATAGCCTCCTACACGCACAAAGCACACAACCTCAAAATTTAGAAAAATTGGCTAAGTTTGGAGTTTTTATCCCTCAAAATGACAAAAGTGTCGCTATTTACGAAAGCGTCACTATAGTTCAAATTCCAAACAGCGACGCTATATACCTTTAAATTCTAAATCATGACTAGCGTCGCTCATCACACCCGCATCACTATTTGAAATTTGGAAACCCTAAATCTAAATTACAAATTGGGAAGGTGCATCGCTCATCACACATGCGCCGTGATTTGAAATCTAGAAACCCTAATTTCAAATCATGAAGTGTGTTGCTCATTACACTAACATCGCTAAAATGAAAATAGCAACGTTGATTCTCAAAATGGCATCGCAATACAACGATGTCACCCTAATCCAAATTTCAAAGCATAATAAATGCACTTAAAAGTCAAAATGTGAGCCAAGTTTTGAATCACATACCGCTAGTCTTGCGCCTAAAGGCCTCTGGTACCCTCAAATCTGGTCAAAAATGTGTCGTGGGAGCACTCATTGCACCATTTCGTCAGGAGGTCAGAGCTCAAATTGCAAGAATTCTCTAAGGTGTGAATGCACAAATGAATTGAAAGTGACCCTTCATCGCCTATTTAAGCCTAAAAATAAGGGGTTTTTGCCTTAATTTGACCATGCAACTAGGGTTTTTCACCAATTTCACCAATCTTGCCAAACTGAAGCTTATTTTGCACCCTTTTTGTGTTTTTGGCATTTTTTTGCATCCTAGAGCCTTTTCAGACCCTTGAGGCAACATTTAACCTTTGTCAAGAAATCTACCCAAAACTCAAAATTTCCATCCAATTTCTTGAGGGGGCAGGGAACTAGCTCATTCCTTCCACTAGGGCAACAATGGGGCATCAAAAAATTAGAATTTTTTTAATCTGAGTAGCAGTTTTAATCCGAAAAGCGTCAATCTTTGAACCAACATAACAAGTATCTCACTTCAAAGAGGGTCCAAATGTACACTTAAAAATATCCTGAATGATATCATGCACTCGAATCAGGTATACTAACATTGTTTCATCCTCAAACCCATCCTCTTTTTTCTTAATTGATTAAATTAGCCTAGCTATTCAATTAATTATGTCACTTTCATCCATTAATCTAATTAATCTAATTGGTTTAATTCATCCCTTTTCATGCTAACATTTCATCTTATTAAATTAAATACATCAAGTTATTTAATTTAAATCCCTAAGTCCTCTTATTTAGTTAAATAACCCTAAGTTATTTAATTAAATATCATTTCACTTTCTGCCTTTTCATTAAATCATTTATTTAATGAATATCATGAAATTCCCCTAATTGACATAATTAAAACTTTGTTTTAAATTATCAATTACTAATTAATTCCCCCCACTTGCAAGGGAATATTCATCCTTTGCACATTCCTCCAAAAAGGAATATTCCCATAGAATATCCCTTTCCCTTTTGCACATTAAAACTTTGTTTCAATTTGCTAAATATCTAATTTTCCTCACCCATGAGAATATTCTAAAGAATATTCTCTTTCTCCACTCATTTGAAAAAAGGTATATTCTTCCTTTTAACAAACTTACAATACTTCTTGTGCAAGTTTGAACGTGTGTTTGTTTGGAAGAATACCAACCCTTGATTCTTTCCTTGATCCATGTGATCATTGATTCTCATCCATTGATGAGAATGCATGATCCATGTTTCATCTCTCCTCCCTTTTTGACCATTGATTAACCTTTTTGATCTCAACCCTTCATCTCTCATTTGTCCTTCTATAAATAGGTCACTATTTGGAGACAAATGGATCCATCCTTTAAGACCAAACTTATGCTATTAAAATCAACTTCACTTGCACCCATATTTAGCACTTATTTAGCATCTTTTTAGCTAAATCTACTTGCATCATTAGCTTAGCTTCCATTAATGTCTTCCATGGTAACATAGCTACATACATTTAGCATTTTTTATAATTAGGGTTTTAATCGTTTTTAGCTTAAACTTCATTTAGATTAACTTTGCACACACCCATATCAATTATCTTAGCCTACATCATGTTTATTTAGCTTTATGTCACATTTTCATACACATCTATCATTGGTTTCGTCAATTTTGTTGTTACCGCCACAGACCCTAAGGAGATTGAGGAAGGTAAGGTTCTTGCGGATAAAACGGTGACTGTGGAGGATTCTCCAGTTCATGACATGCCGAAGGCGTACCTTGTGAAGGAGGTTGGGGATTTGAATGTGGAGGAGGAGGAAAAGAAAAATGTTAATCCACCCTTGAAGATTGATCCTCTTTCCGAGGATTTTTCATACCTGGATGAGGATGATATGTCTATGTTTGGCTTGTTGGATATGGCGAGGGTTGGGGCCACGTGCACCTTCAAATATGCTAAGTGGACTCTACAAGAATTCAATAAAATTAATATTAAGATAAGAGGCTTAAAGGCAAATATGGATAATGTTCAGAAGGCCTCTATGTCTGACATCCCCATTGATAGAATGGTGGAACTAGAAGGTTTGATTAATGATTTCAAGGCATTGTGGGAGGATAGAATGCAGGCCCTTGAGGCCAAGGTTGCTAGTATTAATGGGGATATCAAAAAATTGTTGCAGGTTAGTCATACCTTGGTTAAGAATAGTGCAAAAGCCTTGGAAATTCTCTTTAAGAAAATTGGGTAGCTCAGAGAAGATCGGGTCTTCTTCTCAGAGATCATGGAGAAAGAGAAAATGGCTAAGGGTAAGGGTAAAAAAACTATGAAGGATGATGACAAGGTTCCTGTTGGTAGAGGATCGGCTAAATGGAAGAAAGTGTTTGATGTTGAGAAGAAGGAATTGTTGGATATGGTTGAAAAACATAAAAACCAGCAAATGGAGGTGGCCAAAACTCTGAGTGGCCTTAACTAGTTTCTTGTTTCTTTCTATTTATGTTTGGTGTTTGTCTCTTGTCTAGTGTTGTTTTGTTTTTGTTTTGCTAGTGGGTGTCGCTGGTTGTTGATTGTCTTTTTTAGTTAGGCACCCGTGTTGGTTGGTTTTTTGGTTGTTGGGTTGTTGTTGGTAGACTTTTGATTATGTTTTGGAGCAACATTTTGTTAATGATGCAAAGGGTTTTGGGTCCCTTTAAAACCTATTTTTCCCTATTAATCAAAACAAGCTCATTATCCACAGGATTGGGAAAGGGTCGTTATTCCACATCAATGCAACACCACTCCCCCAATAGGATAAGTTTCAATGGATTAGAATAGGTTTTTTTTAAGCTTTCATGATTTAATATGTTAGTTTTAATGGATGCTTAGTTTAGTTTTGTATTGAATGACCTTATTGGGATTGATGTTTAGTAGCTTAAATATACTTTGAATCCTCATCGATCAAGTGTAGTTGGCTCATACTAATCCGTCGGTCACACACATATCAATTTCTTGTGTTATTTTCACTGTGTTAACTCATTGCTACATGGTTTGGACTATTCTTTTTGAACCCCCCTACCGTGGTTGCACCAAGAATTCCTTCTCCTACTTAATGCATCAGTGACTTTATTTGAATTACCACTCCTATGCTTCAACACAAATGTATAACTCTACAAGAACTCAACCCACCTCATATGTCTCTAGTTCAACTTTCCTTGACTATTCAAATACTATAAAGCTTGATGATTTGTATACAACAAAAATTCCTTAGGAAATAAGTAATGTCTCCACTTCTTCAAGGCTTGAATTATGGCATAGAATTCCTAATTATAAACTGAATATCTTCTTTTGGAATCATTCAACTTTTCACTGAAATAAGCTATAGGTCTTCCTTCCTAACTCAACACTACTCCAATTTCATTTCCACTTGCATCACAATCAACTTGGAATACTTTGCCAAAATCTAGTAGTGCTAACACTAGCTGCTCTGTCACCTTTTGCTTCAACAATTCAAAACTTCTTTGTGCTTCGAATGTCCACTTAAATTCCTTCTTATCTCCTCTCATTGTCTCTGTCATGAGGTTACAAATGCTAATGAAAATTTTGATAAACTTTCGGTAGAAACTATCTAATCCATGAAATGATCTCACCTCTCCAATGTTTACCAATGTAGGCCAATCAACAATTGCTCTTACTTTCTCAAGGTCCATCTTCAATCCTTCAGCAAAAATAACAAATCTGAGATATACTAACTTTTTCTTCATGAAACTACACTTCTTGACATTAATTAACAACTTCTCTTCCCTCAACCTTTGTAATACTTGTCAAATGTGCCACAAATGTTATTCTCTATTCTTACTAAAAATTAGAATATCATCCAAGTAAACAATGATAAAATTACCCAAGAATTTCTTCAATACCTCATTCATCACTCTCATGAAAGTGCTTGATGCATTGGTTAGACCAAAAGGCATCACTAACCACTCATACAATCCTTCATTATTCTTAAATGCACTCTTCCATTCCTCTCCTTCTCTGATTTTGATATGATGATATCCACTCCTTAGGTCAATATTTGTGAAATAATTTTCCCACTCAAACAGTCTATAATGCCATCCATCCTTGGCAATGGGAATCTATACTTGATAGTGATTATATTGATTGCTCTTGAATCTATACACATTCTCCACTCTCCATCTTTCTTTGGTGCAAGTACAACAGGTACCGCACATAGGCTCAAATTTTCTCTAGTAAATCCTTTCAACAGCTCATGTATCTACCGATTCAACTCTGCATTTTATGCCAGTGTCATTCTATGTGCTACCTTGTTTGGAAAAATTTATCTCGGTATAAGGTCTATATGATGACTAATACTCTAGACTGGTGGAAATCCCTCTGGTACATTCTCTAACATGATGTCTTCATAATCTATCAACAATTCTGTAACCTCTTTCTGTGGTGGATCTTTGTCTCTTGTTGTCTCTGGACTCCCACTTTCCTTTGGAATCAATGCAAAACACATGTTCTCATGCCTTAATCCATCAATAAATTTCCTTTTATCTACCAAACATAGTCTAGCAATGCCACAAAATTTAGTCTTCTCCTCTTCCTCCAAAGGTATCAACTTGATTCTTCTTCCATTTGATATCACAATACAAGTATTCCTTCTTCCATCATGAATTTATTTCTTATCATATTGTCATGGCCTCCCTAATAGTAAATTTGATTCATCCATAGGCATAATATCACACAATACTTCATCCCTATATGATCCAATATGAAATTTCACCAAACATTTCTCATTCACCAATATCTTATTATCATCCTGAATCTATGCTATCCTATAAGGGTTTGGATGTTTCAATCTCTCCAAATTTAACTTGGTTATCATCTCCTTTGAAACTAGATTATCAGTACTACCACTATCAATGATAACTTTACATACCTTTCCTCTGGACTTACATCTGGTTCTTAATAGACTTTTCCTTTGTGGTGGTTCCTCAGTCACTTCTTCATGCATCAAAGCTCTCTTCATCACTAATGATTCAACTTTCTTTGGTTTCCCAATTGAATTATTGGATCCAATAGGTTCTTCATCCACATAAGTTGTTCTTCCGATATGCTTAGGTTTCTTTTTGGTACTTCCTTGATGACACTCAAATGCTCTATTTCCTTCACCTTCACACTTGAAACAAGTTCCTCTGAATGGTCTTCTTTTAGATCTCCCTTCTTCTCTCGAGTATCCATCATTGCAATAAGAATTATGACCTCCTCTACCATTGTGGTAAAAAATTCTATCTTCTCTTCCTCTGCAGTATGAATTAACATCCGTTTCTTCACTCCGGTAGGGTTTCACATCTTTGTTCTGCTCCACATAAGGTCTTCTTTCTCCTAACTAGGTTCCACTCTTCTAGAATCTTCCTCTTGCACTTCTCTGCCTTTTTTCAAACTTCTTGTTCAACTTCTCTTCTACCTTCAATGCAAACTAATACACTTCCTCAACTAATGTCATCTTTACCAGGCTCAATTCTTCTTGAATATTTATTCTCATTCCATTAATGTATCTTGCAACCTTTTCTTTGCTTGCTTCACTATGACTAGTTCTTATTACCATCTTGTAGAATTCCTCAGTATACTCCTTCATATATCTTTCCTTTTGTCTCTAGTTCCACAATCTCTTCAATATTTCAAGTTCATAATCTGTTGGTATGAATTGATTCTTCAACTTTGTCACCATTTTGTCCCATTTGATGATTCTTTCTTTACCTCTTCTATTTCTATCCAATTGAACTTCTTTCCACCATAATGCAACATGTCTTTTCAACTTTGTTTTAAAAAATTTGACTCTTTTCGGATCTTCAATTTCTTCATATTCAAAGTATTCATCTATTTCATTGATCCAATCAATCAATTCTTTAGGATTCAAGTTTCCCACGTAATTTTGAATTTTGACTCTAGGTCTTTTCCCAATATTTGAGATCACGTTCAACATCATGATATGAACTAATTCTTCTTCTTCTTCGCCTAGTGCTTTTGCAAATTGATTCACATGTTTTGCTTCATCATCACTTTCATCATTCCACCTTGGGTTTACACCTCGCCTTCAGTCTTCTTCAACAACATCCAATCGGATTCGCATCTTGTGCATTAATTCCAACATTTCATCCATTATTTCAGAAACATTTGCCATATTAGGCACTCTACTTGGTGGCATATCTCCCCTCGAATTGATGCAACTACCTTAATTCGACAATCTGGCTACAAGATTTTCAACTGCCTCACAATCAATGATCAGTTGAAAAAAAATGCGGTCTACCTCAGGTCAATGATTTGTTCACCTCAAGGAATGCCTTCAGGAATCGAAAACTTGCTTTGATACCACTTGGTGCAATCTCAGTAGGAGGGTTCATAAAAAAAAATCCAAACCGTGCAACAATGAGTTAACACAACAAAAATACAAGAAACTGATATGCAAACAAGAAACTTTATTGAATTATCAATCTTACATGCAATACATGCCCATGGGAAAATACCCAGGGCTCATAGGCTTGCCACAAGGGCATTCAACAATACATCTTGCCAACATGCCTTATTACACGCCTTTGAAGGGTTTATGCAAAAATCTCACTAATGATCTAAATCTAACTCGATAACTAATATAAATGAATTCCTAAATGATTACAAATTCTTATAAATATGCTTCTTAAGCTCCAAAAAAGGTTTGTGTTGGCCACAAGGGTCTATAACCCGATGAATGAATACATACGAATGTCGACCTCAAAATATGAAGAGATAATCCCACGCGAAAAGAAGTAACTTGCGAATCTCTAGGATAGGTCCCAATGAACCCAATATACTTTTATGATGTCCCATTAAGCTCTGCATGATCTGGAATAGGTCCTCACTAAGGAATCTAGACCAGGTCGGCCCCAAATGCTTTATCTGGTAAATAAAGTGAAATTTTGAGAGCAATAACTTTCGGTAGACAAATGCAAATGATGTGAATTCTAGATATGTGATAGATGTCAATGTGTAGATGTTAAAGCCTTCCCTATAAGCTGAGAAATGTCGATGTGGTAAAATGCAGAATAAAATACTGAAATTGCTACTTAATGCAATGCAAGAAAAGAACTATTTTTGGTTGACACAGGATTGCTTTACAACCAGGGATTCTCCTACATCATGTAGCTCAGTCTATGGTTCCCTAACATACATGTACTTTTAGTCTTCTCTATCACATAGGTGGATTTACAAATATTAGTAATGTGCTTGTGTCGAATGTGTAGAGGTATATTCTAATGTCAACACAAACCTTAATGAGACAGTTTACATTCAAAGTTTGAAGCAAGTAAAACTAATCTATTCGTAATACAATCAAACCTTTCAAATATGTATCATTGTTCTCTATTTCTAGGGATTTATTAAACCATTTGGCCCTCAAATTTCTATGGGCACAAAGGTTGTTAAAATGACTACCTAGAAAATGAGATTTGATGCTTAATATGCAAGCTAAGATGATTTCTATGTGCAAATGTGTGGTGCAAGGATTAGTGGTATGCAAATGTGTGCTGGAATGATTAGTGCTATGCTCCTAAATGAAACAAAATGATGGAAAGGATAATGGATGCAACAACAAACGAAGGATGATGTTGATGATAGATGAACAAGTGAAGATGAGTGAGATGATATGCAACTATAGTGAACTATCCATGATTATGCATATGCTCAAATGCAAACATAAAGCAAACTAACCTAAAATGTAACTATGATGCAATGGGGATGATAAAATGTAACAATGAAGCAATTAATTAATCTAAGATGAGAATGCAAAGTAACACATGATATGAAAACTAAGTATAAGACTCCATGAAAGCTCCAAGCGCCTATGAAAAACCTACATGGTAACAATGCTCAAAGTGTGGATGAAAAATGGCATTATAACACTATTCCAATTTGTATTTCAAAATAGCATTATAACATTACTCAAAAGGTGGATGATAAAAGCTAAGGCAAGAGGGTGTATTTATAGGGTTTCTCAAGCATTTTGTGAGGTGGCACCCATCAACGGTCTAGATTCGAAGGAGAAAAGATAGACGGTGGAGATGAAAGGAATCAGGATGTTGTCCCCTTGACCAAGGACAACATGCCATGTGTGTGAAGAGAATCCCTTGACCAATTGGAAGCATGCCAAATGTATGGGATTCCAAGTGTGTGAAACAAAGACCCATGTGCTCCAAATTTGTTGGAAGTGTGGGGGAATAAAGCCATGTTCCTTTTCCCATTGGTGGAAGTGTGTGAGGATAATTCTAATTAATAATTAGGCTTATTTATTTTTATGTGACCTTTATGAGGTGGCACACAAAAAGTTGTAGAAATGTGCTCTAATTCTTAATCAAGATTAGGGAAGATTAATTAAATAAACGCGTTTAGGTTTTTTTTGTTTATTTAATTTAGAAGAATGTGAATTAGGAGAATTAAAAGGAAAGTGAACAATATAAATAAACTAAGACCTTATTTATATGTAGTTGAAGTATTAATCAAATAGGTTGTATTTAATTAATTGAATATGATGACTGTTTTTAGGTGTATACATTTTGCCCCTCTTTGAAGTGATGTGTTTACATGTTACTTCAAAGAAGATTTTGATGTTGATGCCCAGATGATGCGAGATTTCGATGCCCCAGATGATGCAATATTTTGATGCCCCAAACAATGCAATATTTCAATGCCCCAGATGATGCAAGATTTCGATGCCCCAGGCTTTGAATTTTAGGTATTGATGGATATTATGCCCCCTCGAGAGATAAATCGATGAATATAAGGATGTGAAAATGAAGTGTTGAATGATGTGATAAGTGTTGTGATGATGCAATGATTATCCAATGTCGATTTGGTGAAGGTTTGATGTCAAAGACAATTTATCTCTCGAAATTGAGTTGCAAGCTCTTTCTTTGAATAATGTTGATTAATTACCCCTCCTTTTTGGTAAAAATGGGAAATAAATCCCACCATAATTCCCTCCATTTTACCCCTAAAAGGTGAAAATGGTAAAAATGGGATTCATTTTTACATTTTGAGTTTGGAGAAGTTGAAGATTGGAGAGCTTAGAGGAAGATGGTGATCCCATACCACAAGCATCGTTTCGATCATCTTCGCCAACCTGATCAGCCTGCTGCCTTTGGACCTACGGTACGCTTTACGAGAAACCTCTTTGTTAGTCATTTTCTTGCCATTTAGAAGCATTTTGAACGTCATAGATATATGTTGTAGCTTATGGGATGTCATTTATGCACTTTCGGGTGATGTTTTTGTCATTTTTGAGTGTTTTTGAGCATGTTTAAGAGTTTTGGTGCTTTTGGGGTCCCAAATGGCACCTTTTGCAAGCTTGAAATTCAAGTTTTCATGTGTTTTAAGAGTTTTGGTGCCTTTGGGGTCCCAAATGGTGCCTCTTGCAAGGTTGAAATTGATGTTTTTGAGTCTTTTGAGAGTTTTAGCACCTTTGGGGTCCCAAATGGTGCCTCTTGCAAGGGTGAAAATGCATGTTTTTGGGTGGTTTTAGAATTTTGGCACCTTTGGGGTCCCAAGTGGTGCCTCTTGCAAGCTTGGAATTCAAGTTTTTTGCCTCCAACATTGTTTTGGCACCTTTGGTGTCCCAAGTGGCACCTCTTGCAAGCTTGAAAATGGAGTTTTTTGAAGTTAAACTCTGTTTTGGCGCCTTTGGGGTCCTAAGTGGCGCCTCTTGTTGCCTTGGAAAGTTGTCATTCTTGTTGATTTGAGGTGGTTTAGCTTGTCGTTTGACCCGTTTTGCGGGGTGTGATTGCGGAAAGCCCTCGAGGTGATGTTCGCAAGATGTCCTTGAAGTCTAGGAGTCGTCGGTTTGTCATATTTTGGATTGATTTTAGTCAAATTGTGTTATGTGCAGTGTTCGATTGATGTTTTGCGTGATGACTTGATCTCATGATAGGCGAGAATCATTTGATAGAACCAGTGTTGTATCATCCTCATGATAGGCGAGGAATGATAATAGGATTGATAGCATATCGTCCTCATGATAGGCGAGGAACAATGGTAGGATTGATAGCAGATCGTCCTCATGATAGGTGAGGAACGATGGGTTGATTGATAGCAGATCGTCCTCATGATAGGTGAGGAACGATAGTTTTATTGATAGAAAATCATCCTCATGATAGGTGAGGAACGATGGGTTGATTGATAGCAAGTTGTCCTCATGATAGGCGAGGAACGATGGGTTGATTGATAGCAAGTCGTCCTCATGATAGGCAAGGAATGATGGGTTGATTGAATAAGATGTTGATTGTTCTAATTGATTTGATTTGAATGACTACACATTAGCTTGATTGACTGACAATCTTGATTGAACATGACATTGATTGACTAATTTGTGTTCATGATTAGGGAGATGGAGATGTACTCCAATCTCGGGAGCGATTCCTGAAGACCTGGAACATGGTCCGTCGGTTGTCCTCAGCCGACTTAGAGATTATCTCCCATTGTGGGTTGACTTCCTTGTTAGACATTCCATAATATAGAATCAACAGAGGTTTATTGACAGCTTTGGCAAAGAGATGGCACAGTGATCATAATACGTTTCATTTACCGATTAGAGAGATGACCATGACTCCCGAGGATGTCTATCATATTCTATGGATCCCAGTGATGGGAGAGATAGTAGTGTGTGATAAGATAGAGCGGGGTGGGATAGTTGCATTGCAGAGATTATTTTGAGATGATTATGTTATGGGTCGATGGATCCCTTGGACAAAGATGATTGGCAGATATGATCCTTTTCTGTGTGTACTTTCTAGATTTATTGGTGGATTCCTTTGTCTTGATCGTAGGTCAAAGGGATTTTCAACAAGTTGGGGTCGTGTGCTATCGCAAATGACACTTGATGGTACGAGGCTTGGGGCTCATGTATGTTAGCCCACTTATATCGATATTTGCATGAGGTTGTCTATTACGGGGCGACGAGTCTGTCATGTGGCGTCACATTATTGCAGACCTGGGCATGGTAGCATATAGTCGTCACTCGACCCATGGGAGAGAGACATCGACCACCAGGGAGACCTTATGTTTTCAATTATAGTGGTCCACATGTCCAACATAAGTTGGGCAAGGTTGCTTATTGGAGGCGGGTTCTGGATGATTTGGAGGCTGTCACATGGAGGTCGTACTTGGATTGTGAGCAGTGGCCAGAGGATCAGCTAGAGATGCCATATATGTTATTATCCCGCTATCTAATTGGGTGGACACATGTTGTGCTTGAGCGCTACTTATATCTATGAGTATGTCGATAGTTTGGATGGGTTCAGGGGATGCCCCTAGGAGTTGCCCATTATGCACAACGATGACAGGATGTTTTAGAGTGGGGCCCATGTGTATCATTTGAGACAACTTGTATAGAGTATTATACCTTGACCCCTGGTTTATGGGATTATGTTTTGTATATTACAAACGCTGAGATGACCGAGGATTATTCAAAGTTCTTTCACACACATCCCTTTCCTAGATTTACTCATCCAGAGGAGCCCGTACCGCCAGTTGATGGAGAGGGAGGAGATGACAAGGGTGGTGATTATGGTGGAAACGATGCTTGCAGAGGTGATGATGGTGGTGTAGAGGGTGGTTTCAGAGGTGATGGTGGTGGTGCAGAGGGTGGGTGCAGAGGTGATGATGGTGGGGAGAGTGATGGTGGTGCAGATGACAGTCATCCATTGGATTTTGTAGTTCTGAGGCATAGGAGGAGTGTTTCGTAGCTCAAGTGGTGCTTCCCAGGATTCGGATTGAGATACCCTCACATCAGCAGTTAGCACAGATAGCAACTTTGTAGGCAGAGGTTCAGTCATTTCAAAGCGAGATAGTGCAGGCTTGAGCACAAATTGTGTCCCTTCAGGATGAGTTAGGGCAGTGTCGGGCACAAATTGATATTTTGAGGACTGATAGAGGGACATATAGGCAGCAAATACAATAGTTGCATGCACAGGTGATCATACTTACTTCTGAGAGGGATGCCTTTAGACACCAGACAGAGTAGGTTGAGGCCATTTATGAGAGGATACAACAAATAGCACTATCTGCAGGTACAACAGACTTCTTCAGAGAGATCAAACACATTTCTCAGGAGTTGCAGTTTTATAGAGGTAAATATCATGAGTTGGTTCCTCCTGAGCGATGAGAGAGTTTTGTACAGTCTCGTTCTCAGACTGTGAGCATGGGTGTCACACAGCCATTACCTGGAGATAGGAGAGATCTAGGTGCAGGTCCGTTGGGTAGAGGGGGTATCAGTTCCATGAGAGCAACAACATCTGGTGGGAGCTCGACATAGCATTTTGTGATGTTCCTTGGACATTGTGTATACACCTTTTGTGAGATTGAGGATGTGTTTCCCATGATACAGTGCCCTTTTGGATTTTGATGTATCTCATCCTATTTTTTGGATATCCTTGTACATGTGGACATTATGACATTTTTGATGATATATGATATGCAGCGGCGATTATGATGCATTTGATTTCCCTATTATGATATGCAATGTTGTGACTTTATTTAATTTCTATGTGATGATAATGATTAGGCAATGAATGTATTTGTGATCATTATTATGCAATGTAATGAGATGATTATGATTATGCAATGTGACGTGATTTGTGATGTGTAATGCAACGTGATTTGATTTATTATGATTATGCAATGTGATTTGATTTGTGATGTGTAATGCAAATGATGTGATTTATTATGATTATGCAATGTGATTTGATTTGTGATGTATAATGCAACGTGATTTGATTTATTATGATTATGCAATGTGATTTGATTTTTGTATGATTATGCAATGTGATGTGATTTGTAATGCCAATGATGGAATCTGTATGGCTTCAAATGTTCAAAGTCTTAAGCTTAAATAAGTGAATCTTTCCAACTTCCAAAAGTTATGGGAAGACTACAGTAGATTGATCTTTTAAGCTTCATAACTCTGACATATTTCCCCACTTTCTTGGAAATCTGAAGAGACTCACTTATTTAAGCGTAGTAGATGACATGATTTTGATGTTGAAAATGATATGCAATGTATGTCCTTTATTATTTTCTTTTGTATTTTCTGATGCAAATATCATGATGGAATGTATGAATGTAAATGAAATGAGAATGTTTTCTAACATTAGCTGATGATAATGTAATGGATGTGCAACTAAATGAGAATGATGTGTTTTTGGTTAATGTCCAGTGTACTCAATCCATTAATAATAGAGATGACACCATTGTGAAATTATTTCAACATTGAAAAACCCCATAAATACACATGCAATACTAACGTGAATGCAATCTAACTTAACTATGCAAATCTCATTTTTAAAAGTTGTCATTTATATTAACCAATTTGTCGTGCTTTTTATCATCATTGGACCTTTAAAATGTTGAAAGTGAGTACAAGCATCAATGGCATATTTTAGACCAAGATGACATGAGTACTACTTCCATGATGTTTTAAAATTGCAAGTTAACACAAGCATCTAAGTATAATTAAACCAAGATGACCTGAGCATCGCTTGCGTAAACAGACAAGAGTTAATCTTTTTCATATGCATATTCAGAATGTCATCAGTGATACTTTGTAGCGCACGTTTTGTGACAACTTGCATAGTAATAATGATAAACTCACAGACAATAGACAAAGAAAAATCATACTCCTTCCTTGCTCCTCTAGTTCGATACATCATCGAGGACTCGAGAGATATGATATCAAAAATCAAAGTAGAACAATTTGAACTTTCGTGTTTAATGTGATAAACCCTTGATTTAGAAAGATCATCATCCATTTGAAGTTTGTGTTTGTAACTTTGGTCCGACGACTGTTTTCCTATTGGTTCAAGCTTAAAGTTTATTTGCCCCTAGTGAGTGCAGGATTTTTCCCCCAATCCAAGGTGAGGCAAGACCATGACAAACAAGACCTGACCTAAAGACTTATCCTAGGGGCCTTATGCGTTGATCAACATATTAGCCTTGCCTACGTTATACACACAAAGACCACGTAGTTTGACTGACGACACGACCAAGATTTACAAGATGAAAATATGAACATAGCGAACACCTAGAAGACTGACCTAAAATGTCTCGGGGGATAATCAAAGATCACCCTTGCCTACGTTCAAAGCTCAGAGACGACGTAGTTCGAATGAAGATGATGTTTTTGTATTTTGACATGTTTTGAATGTTTTTGGGATTTTGATATGTTTTGAATGTTTTTGGATTTTGATCTTTTTTGAATGTTTTGGGATTTTGATATGTTTTGAATGTTTTTGGGATTTTTGATTTGTTTTGAATGTTTTTTGGATTTTTATATGTTTTGAATGTTTTTGGGATTTTTGATTTTCTAACCTTGAGAATGTACAAGAATCCAATCCAATGTAGGACATGCCCCTAATGTGATATGATAAGACAAAATGATTTTTTAGAATGGGCCGAGTAATTCTAGGGGATTCCATGATACAAACACTGGATCAAGCTATGATGCAGACATGAAAGTGTGACAGGCATAGAGATGGAAGCATGATGGATGAACACTACAGAGCAAGTCACGTAGCCCAAGATAGATGGAGAGTGCTTATTTTATGCAAGGTGCCTGTTTTCCAAGTTTTCACCAAGATACTTGCCCAAAGCACCACCGAAGTGGTTTTCACTAGAGGACGATTCTTTTTCTTTACTATTTTTCAATCCTTTTTTTGATTTTTTTTGGATTTTTGCATTTTTTGATTTTTTTGGTATTTTTCCAAGACCTTTACCAATGCACTAGATGAGCTAGGGGTAAAACCTTTTGAGATGCAAGTTGTTGAGAGGTTCGTCAAACAAATCTCCTTCTGGTGTGGATAACGGATATGCTCCTGATCCAAAGACTGATACTATAACAAAGGGACCCAGCCAGTTAGGTTCAAATTTCCCCGTCTTCTCTCGATCTTGTTGATTACGGGGATTTTCTTTTAAGATTAAGTCACCCACCTGAAATGCTCTAGGTATTACTCTATGATTGTAGCTCCTAGATATCCTTTGTTGATAAGATTTTAGGTGATCAACTACATGCTATCGGCATTCATCCAACAGTTCTAATTCTTGTAACCTAGATACTCTATAATCCTTGTTTGAAATCATCCCTTTAAGTGACACATGCAGGGATGGTATCTCAACCTCAATAGGTAGAATAGATTATGATCCATAGACAAGAGAATAGGGTGTTGCTCCTATTGGGGTACAAATACTGGTTCTGTAAGCCCACAATGTCAAGTTTAGTTGAACGTGCCAATCACGTCCAGCTTCATTGATGGTTTTCTTCAAAATCTTCAGGATAGTCTTGTTTGAGGCCTCTGCTTGGTCGTTGCCTTGGGGATAGTAAGGTGTAGAAAACCGATGTTAGATATGGAATCTTTCACAAAGCTCTTGAACATCTTGATTCTTAAAGGGTCAGCCATTATCCGTAATGATAGATTGAGGAACACCATACCGACATATGAGATAATTCAGGATAAATGATGAGATTTGTTTCCCGGTGATGGTGATTAGAGGAACAACTTCAATCCACTTGGTGAAGTATTTTGTGGCTGTGATTATAAACTTATGTCCATTAGAGGAAGAGGGATGAATCTTGCCTACAAGGTCCAATCCCCACTGGAAAAAAGGCCATATAGTTGTGAAAGGATGTAACTCTTGTGCTAGTGCATGTATCAAGTTTCCATGAATTTGACATTTGGAACACCTTTTGACATATTGAAATGACTCTTTCTCCATATTCATCCAGTAATACCCCAATCGTAATAATTTCTTAGCTAAGGTTAAGCCACTTGAATGTGTGCCACAAATACCTTCGTGAACCTCTTGTAAAGCGATTTCAACTTCGTTACATTCTAGACACCAAAGAAGAGTACCATCCAAGCCTCGTCTATAAATCACATTAGCTATTAGGGTGTGGCGAGCCGCTTTTCAAATGAAGTTTTGTTTTTGGTTTCAAGATAAGTTAATTGGAAGGGTATTGTCTTGTAGGTAGGTATGGATTTCTCCATAGAGGGAGATTTGAGGGTCAACAATATGGCATATCACTTGGGATTCTGGATCTTCATAGCTAGGTTGGACACTTGTTCTACCATGAATTCATAACGTCTTCATTGTTCAGGTATCTGCAAGAGAGAAGCAATGGTGGCCATTGCATCTGCAACTTTGTTTTCTATTCTAGGAACCTGTGCAAAATTGATCTCAACAAAGTACATTTTGAAATCATCCAACATCCTCTTGTAAGGCAGCAACTTGTCATCCTTTGCTTGATAATCATCGTTGACTTGGTTGATGACCAATTGTGAGTCACCATAAACTAGCAATTTTGTGATTTTCCATTCAACAACTATCTTGATTCCAATGATCAATGCTTCATATTCAGCTGTGTTGTTGGTGTAGGGGAACATTAATCTGTAGGATTTTGGAATTATGTATCCTTGCGGCGAAACAAACAAGATTCCTGTGCCTGATCCATGTTGTGTATAAGAGCCATCAAAGTATAGTAGCCACTGTTGTGTAGATATGGTTAGGACATCATTATCAGGGAATTCAATGTTCATTGGATTGTTATCTGACAATGGTGCTTCAGCTAGTTGATCTGCTATGGCTTGACCTTTAATTGCTTTCCTGTCCACATATTGGATGTCAAACTCACTCAATATCACGACCCACTTGGCTAACCTCCCTGTTAAAGCAGCTTTGTTGAGTAATTACTTTAATGGGTCAATTTTGGCAATGAGTTTGATGGTGTGAGTTAGCATGTAGTGCCTTAATTGTTGTGTAGAAAATACAACCGCTAAGCAAGCTTTCTCAATAAAGGTGTAATTGATCTCATAACCATTTAGGGTCCTGTTGATATAATAGATGGCTCTTTATTTTCCTGTAGAATCTTCTTGTGCTAATAAAGCTCCCAAAGATATCTCAGTTGTTGCAATGTATAGTAAGAGTGGTTTTCCCTTGACTGGTGGTATCAACATAGGCAGTGTCATCAGGTATTGTTTTAGTTGACTAAAGGTAGCTTTGCATTTGTCATCTCACTTGAAATATACATTTTTGTGTAATAAGTGATTGAAAGGATGAGTTTTATCAGCTAGTTGTGCAATAAATCTCCCGATGGACTGGAACCTTCCTTGTAATGATATGAGTTGGCTGATGTTTTTAGGAGGAGGCATTTCCATGATGTATTTGACCTTTGCAGGATCCACCTCAATGCCTTTAGCTGAGACAATGTATCCCAAAAGTTTAGCTGATGTTACACCGAACACACATTTCTTGGGATTTAACCTCACCTTAAATTTCTCCAATCTTGTGAAGATTTTGTCTAGAATCTCTAAGTGTCCTTCTCTAGTGTAGGATTTTTCCAACAGATCATCTACATAGTCTTCCATAAAATTATGCATCATGTCATGGAAGATGGTAGTCATAGCTCTCTAATATGTAGCCCCAACATTTTTCAACCCAAAAGTCATCACATTCCAGCAAAAAGTGCCCAAAGGACATGTGAAGGCTGTTTTATCTTGATCTTCAGGTGCTATCTTTATTTGGTTGTATCCTAAAAAGCCATCCATTAGTGATAACATTTCGTGCCCAGCAGTCAAGTCTACAATCAGATTAATGTTTGGTAGAGGAAAATCATCTTTTGGATAGGCTTTGTTAAGCTCCCTGAAGTCTGTGCATATCTTGATGCTCTTATCTGGTTTGGATACCAAAACAATGCTTGATATCCACTCGGCATAGTTAATAGATCATATAAATCCTGTATCTAATAGCTTTTTCAACTCAGCTTTCACTAGAAGGGCGATATGGGGATGCATCTTTTTCAGTTTTTGCTTTACTGGTTTTGTGCCAAGTGGTAATGACAAATGATGCATAATGAGTTCTAGATCTATGCCTGACATGTCAATGTATGACCAAGCAAAGTTGATTTGCCTCTCCTCAAAGAATTTGGTGAAACAAGATTTCTCCTCTTCTGTCATGGATTCCGCTAAACGCAGGGTCTTCACTATCTCAGTGGTACCAACATTAATGGATTGTGTAGGTTCTATTAGCACTAGAGATCTCTCTTGATAGTGTTCTGGGAGAGTTTCAAACCTTCCATCTCTTGGTGCCTCAGAGAGGTTTTCACCTTAAGATACACTCTTTGTTTTTTACTTTTTCCTGATTTAATAGTGCCACCAGGTGGTTTTCACTATTAGACCCATTTCCTATATTTTTCATTTTGCAGCTGAAAGGTTTAACACTCCCTTCATCAGCAGCTTCGCTCTGAGATTCAATGGTGGAACATGTGTTAGGGTTATTGAAACATAGGAAGTTCATGAGGGCATGATCGTTTGAAAAGGTGGGTATGTTGAGCGGCTCATTTTGATCTCAATCAATTAGTTCAAGATGCATTAAGGACAAGGAATCTTAGATTGGCCAAGGTCATAAGATGTAAGCATCAAGATAGCCATGTTGTCAAATTGTCCAATGAGGTCTAAGATGTTACTTTCTTCCGACGTTTCTATCTCGCTTGAAGAATGATTGTCTTCACTTGAGTCAATGACATATTGTGATCCATATTCAAGTGGTCTAGAACCAGAACTTTGTCCTTTCATACATATTGGGGTATACTTTTGGATTACATCGATCTCTTTGTCATGGCAAGATTCCTCAAAGAGAGAGTCCCATTCATATTCATTGGAATCTATTTCATGATCCTCACTAGCCTGTAGCTGTAAGATTCTTTCGACAACTCTTTGAGTAGCTTCCTCTTTTGAGTCTTCTATGTAGCCTAGTCTTGTTTTGTCTTTGGGATTCATTGTGACAAGCTGTATTGGTTCACTGATGCCTTCTTTTCTTTTACCCAAAGGACCATTTCCCTCATATCCCATTTTTTTCAGGATTGTCTGACCTTTTCCATACTTATCTGTGCATATATTTGACACTGATACCTGTACAGGTTCTTCATCTTTGTATAACCAGTTTAGGACATCCCTGTCTTCAGATTCCTCTGCTTGGGTGCTTTCTTTTATAAACTTCCCATCAAAGAGAGTGATGGGTTGTAAAGATTGTTGTCTTGAGGTAGATGGTTGTCCATGTGACTTAGGAGAAGATGAAAGTTGTGATAAGTATGAAGATTGCTCAGATGAGTATTCCCCCATTCCCTTGTCTTTTATTTGGATCTTTTCTAACTGTTTTGATAAGGCATCAAATTGACTTCCATTGTTGCATGAAATAGAGACAACGACCCCTTTGTCTTTTGATTGAGCCCTTTCCTCATACTGTCTTGACGAAGAACCCACTAGAATTTCTTTGTTTGATGGATCAGAGTTGATGACTTCTCTATTATGTGGTACAAAGGTATTTTGACTTGTTCTGAGTGCATTTCAATATTGGGGATTGTTAGAATCGGCAGCAATGGTGATCTCCTGCCCATTGAAAGAAAATTTCAAGCACTAATGATAGGTTGATGGTACCGCTTGCATTTCATGAATCCACGGTCGTCCCAAGAGTATGTTATATGTCAATTACTTGTTTAACACCTGACACACTATGTCTTTGATGATTGGTCCCACTTGAATGGGTAAAATGATCAATCCTTCAGAGGATCTTTCTTCATCATCATATGCTTTTATGGTGATTTTCCTTCTAGGATCAATAGCATTTTCAGAATATCCTAATGCACGAACAAGCTTGAGAGTGCAGATATTTAGGCCTACTCCATCTATAAGGACACCTTTGACACGATGTTTATGGATTGGGACTTTGATGTGGAGAGCAACGTTATGCGGATGGGTGGTGGATGCATCGTCATGTTCAGAGAATGATAAGAAATGAGGTGCAGTCAAATTTCCCACCATAGCTTGAAATGTACAGACTTCCAGATTGTTTGGTACTGTGGTGGCAACTAAAGCTTGTTCCAGGATTTCTTTGTGTCCCGGTGAAATATTGAGAAGTTCCAATATGGATATTTGAGTGGGTATCTTCTATAACTGATCAGCGATGTTATATTGAGTTACATGAAAAACATTCATTTTGGACATGGAAGGGGTAGCTCCTTTCAATGTTACCTTGGCTTGTCCTCTTGTAATCGCATTGATAGGTGCATTGTCTTGATCATTTGTGATTTTGATGACGTTAATTCTATTGTCATTCGTGTCAACGTTAGCGCTCAAATTTCTAGGTACAAGGTCATTGATTTGATGTGAGATAGTGTCATCATTGTGCTGGATTTCGGTAGTGGCATCCTTCCCTTGGCTTCCAATTTCAATGTCTTGGATGGAATTCCCAACCATCTCAATACAATGAATGGTACAATCACAAACATGGTTTATATTCTTGCCTTTGGTATTCGATGTAGAGGAATCTCCCTTTTCATAATTGGGTAAAGGGTTCTTGAACACTCCCTGATCACTGTTTGTTTGGGGTCCTTCAATGTGTACCTTTTTGTTATCAATGAGATCTTGGATTGCATGTTTTAATTTCCAACAATCTTTCATCATATGACCCTTGTTTTGATGATAATCACAGTAATGAGCATCATTCCACCAAAAGGGCTTGACTTGTGGATCCCAGTTTCGTGCTTCTAGCACTATGATAAGCTTAGCCTCAATAAGTTCCTTTAAGGCAGAATCTAAGGATTGTCCCAATGGTGTGAATTTTCATCGATTGGAAGGTTTTGGAAATGGTGTTGCTTTAGTCCCCAGATTAGTCTGATTGTTGTTTTGGTTAACATTTGGAGTGTTGGGAGGATTGTTGGTCTGATTGGTCTTGGTGGCAACTGGTATTAGGTTGAATATGGGTTTGGTATTTTTATTTTCAGCTATGCCCTCATTGTTACCCACGTTCTTGTTTCGTTGCCAAAATTTAGGTTTGTCCCCACTATTGTAGTTGTTAGAGGAAGTGGATGAGTTGTTTTCATTGTATACCTTAATGACCCCTCTTTTGACTAAGGCTTCTTCGATTTTAATTCCATTTTCAATCAATTTTTCGAAGGTAGGGGACATTGTAATTCCAACCTATAACTCATCTCATCATTTAGGTTATCAATGAAAATCTCTATCTTTTCCTTTTCAGGCATGGGACGAGAATACCTTGCAAACAATCTCCTCCATTTTTGCAAGAAAATGAGGAAGGACTCACCCTTTTTTTGTTTCAAGTTGCAAAAGTCTTTCATGGTGATATCATGTTGGATATTGTAAGAGTATTGAGTGAGAAATATATTGACCAACTCTTCAAATGTGTTGATGGGGGGTGTAATATTTGAAAACCATTCAAGGCATGTCCCTCCTAGAATTCGTGGAAATAGTCTCATCAAATAAGTTTCCTCATGTGCAAATTCTAGACTCATAGTTCGAAATTCCCTTACGTGATCTAATGGATCAATTGTACCATTGTATTTATCATACTTTGGAAATTCACTACATTTAGGGAAACGAATCATGTTGACGGATGGATTAAAGGGATAAGGACAAATGTCCTCGATCAAGTATCATTTTGAAGTTCCCCTTTGCATATCTAGAACTTGTTGTTGAAGGTTTTTCATTTGGTGAGTTAAAGTAACCATTTGTTCTATTTCCTTTTCAGGCTTTTGGAGGGGTGCTTTTAATATTTTGATGTCAAAGTCAGGGGGAAGTTTGACTCCTTGATTGGCTAACATTAACAGGTATTTTTCCCCATCTCTTTCAAAAATCTTTTCCAAAAACTTATGGAAATTGGGGTCTTGTTCTGCTTGTCGGATATCCTCATCGCTTATTTCTTCCCCTTGAGTGTTGTTGAATCCAAGAATAGGGATTTCTTTTGCATCAGCCATGTTGCTAGGGATCTCACTATTTTGAGGTTCAATGTTGGAAGTTTTGACATCGAAAGCTTCACTACTCATACTTCCTATGTTTTATGTTTCAAAGTTAGGTGTTCCAAGTTCCTTGTCCTTGAGTCTCCTTTTTTGTGATCTCGTTTGGATGGGCATACAAGTGTTGATTTAGACTAACCTTTGATCTAAGTTTGAAATACTGCCAAGGATTACAACTAAGTCAAATAGAATGACAAATTCTATTGATTAGACCAAGTTTGATTTGATTGCATGACAGTTTCGTGATTAAAGGATGAAAAATCCCAAAGATGAAACTAAGTTGTACAAGCACAAATGTGATGGATATTGATGATTTTGGCACCTTGAAATGTTTAGATCTAGGTTTAATTTGAAAAGTTCCACTTGTATAGGTCCGTTTCGACAATGTTTAGACTTCTAAGGTATCTAAGGAACGATCTTGGACTCAATTTTTTGACTCAAGAAATGTAATTAAGGTACTCAAAATGTTGGAAAAGTCTTGGATTTTGACAATAGTACATCATGTATAACTCTAGATTATTTTTGCAAGCTTTCTTGTAAAAAATGAAGGTTAACCTTTCTCTAAAGTCGTAAAGCATAGACAAACGTCTTTTATGTTGTTTTGTACTAAGAGGTTTAATCTTTGGTTTTCTAATCTTGACCTTTTGTGAAATCATTGTGTAAACCACATATTCTGACTCTGTTTTTCCTAAGGAAAGGTTGAACACTGCTGGAAGGACTGATTTTCTGAAGATGGATGGACCTAAGTTACTGTCTTTTCTACCTCAATGAATGTAGTTCTAAATCAAGGTTTTCACTTTCAAAATGTAACATTTTTTATGGTGTTTTGTTTGAGTTTCGTTTTGAAGACACATCAAGCAAAATATACACTCCTGAGGTTGTGTAAGACTATATTCTTTTAGATTCCACGTGGGTTTTACCCCAACCACACTATCTTTAGTAGATGAATTCAGAAGCTTGGTTGCACGGTCTCCCCCGTACAGTGCACTCTCTTCTCAGGCCAACCAAGCTTCCAGTCCCCATGAAACTCCCATGGCGAACTGATCACCTCTACTAAAAACTACAAGAATGTGGATGCCTTGGCAACGACTGTTGCTGCACCAAAGAATAGATAAAGGATTTTAGAAAATCTACAAGGGTTTTAATGTGGGCATTCCATTCATGGGGGATAATCCATATGGCGAGAGTCCCTTTCGATCCATCTTGTCAGAATTATCCTCGTGATACTTGAACTTTCCTCAAGTATCCACATTTGTATCCCAGTTGGAAGTCGCTTGGCTTTAGCGTGTTACCAGTTGGGTCGTTCCCTTGGGTAATTAATTTTTCCCACAAGGTAGGCCCTCTAGGATAAACAAAAGCAAGCAAGTATACCCATAGTTCGATCAATCTTTATTTCGCATGAATAAAGAGAGAACTCATGCCATATACTCCACTTACACTCGCACATAAACAAGAATGTGTCTAGCTTTTTGAATCACCCAGTTAAGGGGAGAGCATATGCCTACCATTCATCACATACAAAAGACATGGTGTTCATTTTCCTTTAATTAAGCTATGTTCCTAACTTAACCAAAAGGAAACATGATGTTCATTATCCCTTTACTTAAGCTATGTTCCTATCTTAACCAAAGGAAACAAGTAAATAACGTCCATCCCATGCAATATGTTAGTAGTTTATGTTTTGAGTCTTTGACAACGAATCTAGGAAAACCTACAAATGTACAACACAAAATGTGAGTTTCTGATTTTGGTGACAAACTACAAGAGGCACCAAAAAAGAGACAAGAGGCACCAGAATAGAAACAAGAGGCGTCAAAACTCTAAAAATAGTGTAGAATGGTCTCAAAATAGGTGAAAGGGGTCTTGGAACAAGATGCAAGAGGTGCCAAAACTCTGACAAGAGGCACCAAAACAGGTGCAAGAGGCACCAAAACTCTAAAAGTGTCCCAGAATGGTCTCAGAACAAGTGAAAACAATCTCAGAACAAGATGCAAGAGGCACCAAAACTCTAAAAGTGGCCCAAAATGGTCCTAGAACAGGTGAAAACAGTCTCGAGACAACTTGCAAGAGGCACCAAAACTCTCAAAACAAGCCAGAATGGTCTCAAAATAGTTGAAAATGGTTTTTGCACTACTTGCAAGAGGTGCCAAAATAGATACAAGAGGGGCCAAAACTCTAAAAGCAACCCAGAAATACCTCAAAACAGCTCAGAATTGCCTCCAAACCGGTGCAAAATGTTCCCAAGTCATAAACCTTGAACCTACAATCATGAAATCATCAAAAAAGTTAGTAATAAGTGAGGCAAAGGCCCCACAGTGGGCGCCATTCTGTGCATGTGTCGAATGTGTAGAGGTATATTCTAATGTCAACATAAACCTTAATGAGATGGTTTACATTCAAAGTTTGAAGCAAGTAAAACTAATCTATTCTTAATACAATCAAACCTTTCAAATACATATCATTGTTCTCTATTTCTAGGGATTTATTAAACCGTTTGGCACTCAGATTTCTATGGGCACAACGGTTGTTAAAATGACTACCTAGAAAACAAGATTTGATGCTTAATATGCAAGCTAAGATGATTTCTATGTGCAAATGTGTGGTGGAAGGATTGGTGGTATGCAAATGTGTGCTGGAATGATTAGTGGTATGCTCCTAAATGAAATAAAATGATGGAAAGGATAATGGATGCAACGACAAACGAAGGATGATGTTGATGATAGATGAACATGTGGAGATGAGTGAGATGATATGCAACTATAGTGAACTATCCATGATTATGCATATGCTCAAATGCAAACATAAAGCAAACTAACCTAAAATGTAACTATGATGCAATGGGGATGCTAAAATGTAACTATGAAGCAATTAATTAATCTAAGATGAGAATGCAAAGTAACACATGATATGAAAACTAACTATAAGACTCCATGAAAGCTCCAAGCTCCTACGAAAAACCTGCATGGTAACAATGCTCAAAGTGTGGATGAAAAATGGCATTATAACACTATTCCAATTTGTATTTCAAAATAGCATTATAACATTACTCAAAAGGTGGATGATATGCTAAGGAAAGAGGGTGTATTTATAGGGTTTCTCAAGCATTTTGTGAGGTGGCACCCATCAACGGTCTAGATTCGAAGGAGAAAAGATAGACGGTGGAGATGAAAGGAATTAGGATGTTGTCCCCTTGACCAAGGACAACATGCCATGTGTGTGAAGATAATCCCTTGACCAATTGGAAGCATGCCAAATGTATGGGATTCCAAGTGTGTGAAACAAAGACCCATGTGCTCCAAATTTGTTGGAAGTGTGGGGGAATAAAGCCATGTGCCTTTTCCCATTGGTGGAAGTGTGTGAGGATAATTCTAATTAATAATTAGGCTTATTTATTTTTATGTGACCTTTATGAGGTGGCACACAAAAATTTGTAGAAATGTGCTCTAATTCTTAATCAAGACTAGGGAAGATTAATTAAATAAACACGTTTAGGTTTTTTTTGTTTATTTAATTTAGAAGAATGTGAATTAGGAGAATTAAAAGGAAAGTGAACAATATAAATAAACTAAGACCTTATTTATATGTAGTTGAAGTATTAATCAAATAGGTTGTATTTAATTAATTGAATATGATGACTGTTTTTAGGTGTATACAAGTAACATCAAACCTAAACAAATTTTACATCCTTATTCCCCTCACTATCACCAAGCTTCCTCTCATCAATTTGTAGCCATGTTTGTTAAATGCTACATGCATTCCTAAAGCATTCAACTTTGAAACAGAAATAATATTTCTATCTAAGTCAAGAATATGTAAACACTAAGGAGAGTTTTAATCCTCCCATCATTGAAACACAAGTGTACCTTTCCTCATCCAATAATTGGATGTATTATGTTTTCACCAAGGTAGACATTACCTCAATCATATTTTTTGTATGCGGAGAACCACTCCTTATGAATATTCATGTAATGAGAGAATCCTAAGTCAACCAACCAATGTTCATTACTTACAATGTTACATGCAAAAAGAAAAACCTCATCACCTGCATCGAAGGAATTTTTCATAAGGGAATCAAGTACTATTTCTTTTCATTTATACATTCCTTCTTAAGTTGTCCCCTCTTTCCACAATTCCAGTACTTAACTCCATTCTTCTTTCCAAGAGTCTTAGACCTAACCTTTGATTTTTCCTTAGGCCCCTTTTAATCTCTTTTTGGTTTTCTTTCCTTTGACCTATAGACACCTAAAATTGACCATTATATTTGGTCAATTTATTTTGCTTATTCTTGATCCCATATATTAATTAAATAAAGTCCTATTTCTTTAATTAATTTTTTATTTACTCCAATCTCCATCATCTATATTAATTAAATAATATTTTTTTATTTAATTAATATTCCCTATTTTCCTAAGTCCTAACCTAAGGTAAATATTTAATTTTAATTATTTATCTACATATGTCCTACCTCACCCCTTCTCTCTCATAAATTAATAAATAACTTATATTTATTTAATTTTTTCCCTCACATGCCATATCCTCCAACTCTCTCACTTGCTCTCTAATCCTAATCCTAATCCTAATCACCCATCTAATCCTCTCCCTAAAAACTTGCACATTCTTAAATCATAATTAGGAAAGACTAATCCACTTTCTATTTACTGTTCACCCTCTTTGTATCCTAGCCTTAAAGTATTTCTCTTTTGGGAGAAGACCCCACATGAGTCTTGTCCCCTCAAGGTACATAAAATGGAATTTTAATTCATTTATTACTCTCACATCATACTCTTTGGAGTGTGAGAACAAACCTTGCCTTTATGGCAAGATCCTCCCCATACTCCAAATTATCCTGAATCTTCTTATGCCATCTCCTTGTGCCACTTGGCACCATCTCCATGCTTGAGACATTTCAAGCCATCTCCACCTTTGATCTTATCTTTCTATCCTAGCCATCAATCTACTCTATCAAAAATCTATAAATTCAATCCAACCCAAGTCATCAAGGAGAAGATCACACCTTGGAATGCAATATGATGCTACAATAATTGTGAGCACACATCAAAAATCATCAAAGGGAACAACCATTTATGCAACTAGGTAATCTAAAATGGAGTTATTTATTTTATTTTATATTTATTTGATTTCCTAATGCCCTAATTGAGTGTTTATTTGGTTGTTGTGTTGATCAATTTATGTGTTTGAATTGACCATTTGTAGCACAATTTCCTTGCACACATGACCTACCCTTGACATTAAGAGTATCCACTAAACTATCTATAGATTTCTTCTTCACTTCCTATGACAATAAAATTGCAACAATGACATCCAACTTTGGATCTTTGAGGTTAGAACCAATAGAATAATAAAATTCTCCAATGACTTAGGAAAATAACAAGTAGAATTATGCATTTATCTTCTTCCTCAATCTTAATATCAACTAAGGCTAATTGACTCAAAATTAAATTTAAAGTATTTAAATACTCAATAATATATTCACGTTCCTTAAGAAAAAACAAATTTCTTTTCCAATAAAGTTTGTTTACCAAACTCTTGGCTTGATAAATTTCACCCAATCATTTCCATAAAGCATAGGAAATAATTTCTTCAAAGACATTTAGTGGGATAGAATATGCAAGACATAATCAAATTTTACTCCACACCTTTTTATCCATCTTGTCCCAATCATCTTGATTGATTATATCTAATTTATTTATTTTATTTTCATTGCAACTAACCATTGAACTCTTTATGAAGGATGGGGGGTTTTGTTAAACAACCCATCCAAGCAATCATAACGTAAAATTCATTCTCATAAATAAGAATCCAATGGAAAATATTTTTAAATCTTCAATTTCAACAACACATTGAGAAAATCAAATCCTCCTTGAAACAATCTACTGGCAATAATGCCTTCAACTTTTACAAATATGATTTACAAAACTTAGAAATCATTTACAAACATTATCAAAATAACAACATCACCTCTCCAACTTCTAAGCATGGAGAATGGGGCACCCAAATGCTCTCCTTCACACTTTACTTGCTTTTTTCCCCTTTTTCCATCTTAGAACTTCTAAAAACCCACCACATTTTGTTTTCCCATGCTCTTTGATCATCATGAATCATTTAAAACGTCTTCTGGGTTTGGTGTGCCTCGTTCTTAGCTTTCCAGATCATTTTGAAATTCTTGATTTTGATTCCATATGAGAAAGTTATATCAATTTTACTGAAACTGGTCCTCTCAGGTACGACTTTGGTAATCTCCCTCTCCCAGTCAAACCTTTAGAATTCCCTTGACTCTTTTCTTGGCATGAGTTTTTCTCCTTTAGGTATGTGCATTCAATTTTCATTCAAAATTGTTCTTCCCACATCACAACCCACTCTCTCAATGCCCCTGCATTCCACTTCTTCAACAAAATTCCATTTTTCCTTCTTCTAGAATGGAGTTACAATTTGCAATAAATGCCCACTCACAGGCATGGGCATCAAAATTTTCCTTTTTTGACAAATTAACAAATCTCAACTATATTTAAATAATTAACAAGTGAATCAATTAATCCATTGATTAAATTTCACATTCCAACATCAAGCCTTAGTGTGCTAGAGGAGTTGAGCATTTAAATAAATTGAGCCTGCAAGGAAAACCAAGAGAAAGAAACTCAAAATTAAAATAAAATATTTTTGGGGATGCAGGATTGCTTGGTACCCCTGGATGCTCCTACATCAAACACCCAGGGTAAGAAGAAATGTTCCATGACTTGGAGCTCATGAACATTTAAAGATCTCATGTTTGTTCTTCATCCATATTTCTTCTTTGTCTACCTGATTTTTCCTTTTCACTTTACATTGCACCTTTTCACCTCTTCCTTCTTTCATCTTTCCTCTCTTTCTTCCTCTTAGGATATTCAACCCATTAAAATCTGATTTCCACCAATATGTATCTTCCCACTCTATTCCATCATCTTGAACATCTTGTACCTCAAATTGTAGCATATTATTGTTACACCTTTCCAATTCTATTTCTTTATATCCCCTTGCTATTTCATTTGAAGAAAAACCAGTTGTAACATCATCTTTGCAAAACATAGATAAGCAATTCATTACCTCTATTTTCTTCTCTTTCTCTACTACTACATTATACTCTTCCATATTCTCATATTTACCAATCCCAACTGTGTCAATTACACATAAATCAGTTTCATAAAAAAAATCACAAAATTCAGATTTTACCTCATCATTTGATGCTACAAAATTTGCTCCAACCACTGCTGCACCATGAATTAGTAAGTTATCTCATTCTTTTGTTGCTGCTCCAATGTTCTCCTTTGTCTTCCTTTCTATGTTTTCTTCTTTAAATTTCTGCCCCAATCTTTTGTGTGTTTCCGTGCCCTCCAATGGACCAAACTTTGCTACAATTTCACTTATTTTTCCCTTTGTAACTCCATTATTACTCACCACAACAATACTATCCTTTTCACTTGTTTTCTCATGAAATTTTTTATATAACTCTTTAACATTAAATTTTCTTTCATAGATATCATAAAATGATGTTTTACCTATATGTTTTCTTGCTTCTCTATTGTTGTCCCAATCTTTTCCTTTTTATTTTTTGCTGCAATATTGCTCCTTTCTTCTTCTACCTCCTCCCTTGCACTCAACTGAGTCATTTTATTCAATATATTTATGTCCTCCCAAGGATCAATTGCTGTCCCAACTTTAAAATTACTTGCTTTCACATACCTCTTCATCTTGTCTACATAGAAATCAACATCAATATTTTCTTTGTAGAGTTCATAGGAATGAGATAATACCTTTGTTTTTGCTGTTGTGACTTCTTTTCTCATGCATGTAACTTCATTTTTCTCCTCTTTTATGTCTTCAACAAGATGTATATCAATTTCTACTTCCTTTTTTTCCTCATTGTCTTCCTTATCCTCTTTCCCGAGGTTCTTTTCTTCTTCTTTAGCACCATTTGCATGATATTCTATTGGATCTTCTTCTACAATTTCAACTACTCATCTTGCATGTAAATCATCACTAACACAAGTAAATGATACCTCTTTTTTATTGCATCCTCCTTATTTTTATCATCCTCTTTGTCTTTTTCAAGTCCTGCAAACAAAACATCTTTAGATAAAACAAATTCTTGAGAAATACCATTAAATTTATGGTCCACAATGACCATTTTCTCCTCCTTCTTTATGGTTCTCTTCTTTTCTTTCTTTTCTCTAACAACAATTGTGTGGGATGATCCCACATTTCCATGCCACTTTCATCATAGGGTTGTAACTCTTCATTTTTTCTTCCTTTTTTTCACTGTCCTCTTTGTCAAATCTCTGCTTTTCCTCTTTCTTCTCTTTGCTATCCTCTATTACAACCTCTTTTCCTTCTTCATTTCCTATACACAAGTCATTATTCACAAACTTTTTATGAAACAAACAATGTAATTTAACTTCATCTATTTTTTGATTTTCTTCAATTGTAGCTTTGTTTTTCATTCCCAAGCTTTCCTCAAGGGCATCCAATCTCATTTATATCTTCTCAACTCTTCAAAGAGCTTCTTTTCTCTCACTTTTTCCCAATACTCTTCCCAAAATAACATTCTCACAAGTCTTCTGATGACCCATCTTGTCTTCTTTGTTAAAGCCATTTTTATAGACTCACAAGTCCCTCTTCAGTTACAAGTCCTCCTTGCAACAATCTCTCTCTCTCTCTCTCTTGTTTATTGTCTACCCAACAAATAGTTTTTGGAAGACACACCTCTCTCTCGTGCACCTTCTACCTAGCTTTAACCTCTATTGGAGGATAAATTCGCAAGTCCTCTTTCATACTTGCAACAAAACTCATACTCACACATTCCAAAAAACCCCAATCCTTCAAAAAAAAAATTCTCAACACATATCCAAGAAAATTAACTTACTGCTGCAACACATCCCAGGCAATCTTCCTGCTCTGATACCAATTGATGTAGTCGAGGATGGGGGGTTTTGTCAAACAACCCATCCAAGCAGCTATAACGTAAAATTCATTCTCATAAATAAGAATCCAATGGAAAATATTTTTAAATCTTCAATTTCAACAACACATTGAGAGAATCAAATCCTCCTTGAAACAATCTACAGGCAAGAATGCCTGCAACTTTTACAAATATGATTTACAAAACTTAGAAATCAACTATAGACATTATCAAAACAACAATAACATCACCTCTCCAACTTTTGAGCATGGATAATGGGGCACCCAAATGCTCTCCTTCACACTTCTACTTGCCTTTTCCCCCTTTTTATATCTCAGAACTTCTAAAAACCCATCACATTCTATCTTCCCATGCTCTCTGATCATCACGAATCATTTAAAACGCCTTCTGGGTTTGGTGTGCCTTGTTCTCAGCTTTCCCGATCATTTTGAAATTCTCAATTTTGATTATGTATGAGAAAGTTATGCCATTTTTACTGAAACTGGTCCTCTTAGGTATGACTCTGGTAATCTCCCTCTCCCAGTCAAACCTTCAAAATTCCCTTGAATCTTTTCTTGGCATGAGTTTTTCTCCTTCAAGTATGTGCATTCAATTTTCATTTAAAATTGTTCTTCCCATATCACAACCCACTCTCTCAATGCCCCTGCATTCCACTTCAACAAAATTCCATTTTTCCTTCTTCTAGAATGGAGTTACAATTTGCAATAAATGCCCACTCATGTGCATGGGCATGAGAATTTTTCTTTTTTGAAAAATTAACAAATCTCAAAGATATTTAAATAATTAAAAAGTGAATCAATTAATCATTGATTTTTCACATTCCAACATCAAGCCTTAGTGTGTTGGAGGAGTTGAGCATTTAAATAAACTGACCTTGCAAGGAAAACCAAGACAAAGAAACTAAAATAAAATATTTTTGAGGATGCAGGATTGCCTGTACCCTTGGATGGTCCTACATCACTTTATTCATGAAGATCCTCCATTTTAAGCTTCCACAACTCATAATTTGTTTTGTTAATTTTTTTAATGTCATCTGAGCTGTAGATACAACCATGATTCCACACATACAAATATACAAAGCTAGAACTCCCATTGCATCACAAAAAAACTTCACACTTCCACCCAATAAACAAAGTTGGCTAGGCTCTAATACCAAATGTTAGGAATGAAGGAAACTACTACAATACATAAATATAAAATATTGTTGCAAATCTAAATTAAACTATAGAATATCAATGTAGATTTAAAATAATAAGAATTAACAACAAAGAAAATCAACAATACTCAAGAACCATACACATCACAAATAGATTTACATGAGAATACCCTTTCAAGTAAAAAAAGCCACTAGAAAAGAGGACAAGTTTGTATTATCTGTAAAGAGATTACAATACATTCAACTTCCTTTAATCCTACATTTAATCTAACAATGTTTGTGTGCCTATAAAACTTCTCATTATGTCTCCATCTAAATCCCTCAATATATAGACTCATGGAGGCCCAAAATACCACCATAAATTGTTATCATGGGTTGAAACACAGTTTCAAAACACCATGGTAAAAATGCATGACCCTTACATGCTAAACATAGTCTCTTTCACGATTCTTACACATTCCCACTAATTTAGGCATGCCATACAATCCCTATAAATAAGGGGATACTCTTACAAGGTTTCCATAATTAACTAAAATAATATTCCCACTAATTCAAGCACGTTGAATACAATCCTTGCAAAATAGGAGACACTCTTATAAGTTGTCATAGACTAATAATAGCTATGGAAATATTTTCTTAGATTGTCGTAGCTCCTAAAAAATTACCTAACCATGATTTGACCTTATCACCTCATAAATATAATAGTTAAATAATTTTCCACTATTAATGGGCCCCACATCCCTTATGAGTGCATAAACAAATAATGAAATTGAATAATTAAATATATAAGATTTACAAGGTGGATGACATCTTAATCCTAACATAGGGAAGATGGGCTTGTACATACTTTCAGTCAAGTGCTTGACTTAGGAGGAGATAAATTCCACACTCATGCAATATAGATATGTGAATAGGGGGGTTGTGATGGGCAAGGTCATTGATGTCACAACTTGCATCATTTAGTCAATTAATTATTGAACCGGGTGTGTCTCAGAGCTATATGCAATAAGGATGTTTGTCACAGATTTTTGGGGGGTTTTGCACTGTAAACAGTGACTTCAGGTGTCGGTTTGGCTCCTTCAGGAGCTTTCAAGAGCTCTCAAGAGCTCTCAGGAGCTCTTAGGAGCTGAACTTCAGCGACTAATTCCTAAGGATAAATTCTATCTTATTTCCTAATTTAAAGTTCTGTCGACTTATTTCTGACTTCATTTGACTTGATTGAGTCTGATTCATGGAAAATACTAACATTTACCTCAATTCTTAATCTAGAATTTGAAATCCAAATTTAATTCTAATTTACTTCAAAATAAATCTATCTTAAGATTTGCTAGAAAATAAATGCTATTTTAAAGAACATAAATAAATTGCAAGGAAATAATGATTAATCTAGAAAACATAAATACTAATTTCCATGAATAGATTCCAAACAAATTTTAGTTTCATCTTTCCATAAGTTCCCATCATTGCTTCAATTAAACTCAACAGATAATTACCAAACTTAATTCCTACAAACAACATCTAAATCTTGATTAACTCAATAAACTTTACAATGAATCTAACAAACCATTATGACCATGATGAACTAAACTTAAAAGCGATTTAAACATAGTTGTTGAAAATGATTCAAACAAAATTAACATTCCAAATTTAACATCCAATGAACTGAAAATGATTCAAACAAACTTAACATTCCAGATTTAATATTAATGAACACAAATAAAATAAACTAAGAAAAATACCACACAAGATCAATTCCTTTGGTTGAGCGGGCCTTGCTCTTCCTTTGGTGAGATCTCTAACATAGTGATTCGAGTTAACTTCTTATCTTCATTCAAATTGATCAAAATAGGGACACAAAACAAAGTATTGCAACCATTACAAGATTCTAGTCGAAAATTATCTAACTCCTTTCTAAAACCTAAACATGGATATTTATAACTATATCCTTATTGAATTCAAAACATGGCGTTCACTACCAAGATTCAAGGTGTCTAAACTAAAGACTAAAACAAAACTAAAACATGACTGAGAATAGACAGAGAGAGAAATACTAGATCAACGCTGGGACTAGAAGTTCCTAAACTGACTGAAAAGAAGTTGATTTGAAACTTTAGTGATTTATCATCCAGCTGGGTTGATTAGTGGCACGATTGTCTTCATTTGATTAAATAGGGAGTTTAACTTTATCATCAGTCATCAGTCTTTAAATACCCTGAGTAAAATCCTTAAGAATAGGATACCAATTATGACAATAAAAGATTAAAACTGCATAATTAACTCATCAATATCATCACAAAAGCGACATATTTAATATAAAGCATTACCTCAAATATATCTACCAAATTAGCCAAACATAAAGTAAAGCAAGTAAATATATTAGTCTATAGTTTACCGCCAGTCATGTTAATTAATAAAATAAACAAGTCTTTTAAAACATAAAATGACTATATGAAAGTATCTCTGAGCCCCTCATCAGATTGACGAACATTAATCCTCTCCTTGACATGAAGGTATAAAAAATATATTTATCCACTCCTTGGGATGTATTTGTAAAGAGTTATTGATGTAAGGAATTCTTATTTGCAACCAAAACACATCTATTGATGGGTCACAAAATGTGGCCCAAAATATTTTTTAAACCAATACATGCAATTATTTTAGAAAAAATCTTATCCTTAATTATTGATTGTGGAAGCTCAACATATCTCATGTAAATTCTAGTATGAAATCATTTTATTACAAATGACTACCCTTCTCAACATCACCTCCAACCATCTATTATGACTCACCACATCAAATAAAACTTGAACATGTCATTAAGCCCTACATGATATACTAATCTTAATTATCAATTATACATTGATACCTTTAGTCAATTGTTGATAAGCCCTACATGATGGATTGATTGACATCATTGATCATAACATATATGTATAGTACCTCAATTTGATCTAGCACCTAGAGGTATTAATTGATGGGATGCGAAGGTTAAGGTTTTCCTTCATATGTCTCAAAGTCTAGATATGGATCATATCATATACATGGTAACTATTTAATCAACTAACACCTAAAGGTATCAACCAAACAAGTTTAATTTTTTTGTTCAAATTTGTCATCTTGTAATGGAGAAATTGTATACCCGTGCTCTTTTTCCTTATGTATAGGGCCCACTTTGATTAGAGTGTCCTTAATGTAATAAGATGCATATTCTTATGTGAATTTAACACATGAAATCCCCATCTCAACTATTATCATTCATCTTTAGATATTGATCTTGATCTCTAGATCCCTCATTCACCACTTTGAATAATATCTACATGGGTGTGGACTTGCTTCAAATAATTTCTATAATCATAGATTTGAACCTAGACTTTTAAAATTCAAAATTTAAATTAATACCTTGTCAACCTCTTTTACTATTCATTGTGAGTCAACTTAGCACATATATGTGTTGATTTTTGACTTATGTTTTTGTATTTAAAGAAATCCATCCATTCATTTAAAATTATTAAGCACTATCAACACATCCTAGAAATATAAGGATTAAAGAACAATCAAAGAATATTTAGAACATTACATCAATATACGTCATCTTAGATCTATTACATGCTTGGTTGGTACTTAACCATTATCGCAGAATCATTAAATGATCCAACGAAAAAAATATGTAATTCTATATATTTTTTATAAACTTGAAAGATCCTACTAAAATTCAACTATAAAAAAACTAAAAGGAACAAATCCCAATAATCAAATTTCTACTATTCCATTTCGACAAATATGAATTTAAATCCACATGCCAAAACTATTTCCATACTTTAACACTACCTAACCCTTTCTTGCTAATAAAGCCCCTCGTGTTATAAACCATTTCGTCAAAAGCCCTTCATCACCAACCAATTAAAATAAACTAATTAGATTTGTCGTTCTCAAAAATAAGAATATATCTGAAAGATAAAACATCAAAAAATACACGCAAGTTTTGCCTTAAGAAGCACCAGACTACCATTTGTTTCTCCCTCTTATTGCTGGGGGCCTTATACAGGTCACAGGTTCGAATTGCACAATATTCTACTGCAATAAGCTTCGAGAAAACTCTTCATTTTTATCCATTTACGAAGAGTTTTTCAGCCAAAGAAAGGAAAAAAAAAGACTCGAGAGTCATTACAGCAGCAGCGCAAACCCTGCGATAACATTGTTTCCAAGGGTTTATCCTTTTTTTTGGGGCAAAACAACGTAGAAAGGAGAAGACGTTTAATTTGTTTCTGGGCATTAGAAAGGTCTTTTATTTTGTGGGGTTTGAAGATGTCTCAAGCAATTGTCTCGTTGGCATCACCCCAATTATCTTTGTCTTTGTCGGCACAGAAATCTCAACAGGCAAAACTCAAGTCGGCATTTGGTTCGGCTCGTAGAGGTAATAAGTGCAATTCAGTGGTGCTTAAATTTAATAGAGTGTCCAACCGGCAGCCTGTTCATAAATTTGTAATTCCTGCCAAGAGGGTTCGGCTAAATGCTATCAGAGGGTTTATTTGCGATGAGAAACCGGGAGTTCCACAGGAGGAGAGTTTGAGCGGGTTTTCTGCAGCCATGAAGATTGTGATGTTGAAGATGCCTAAAGGCGGCACAGGCGTCATGATTAAGAAGGAGGATAAGTTCAAGCTCGTTATAGAAAAACCGCTGAAACAAATCAGCCCTAAGGTGGGTGTGTGTGTGCGTTACAAATTTCAATTTGAGTGGATTTAGGAAGGGTAAATTATTTTGAAAAAGTTTATTTTTTTGTGTGTGATATTTTATCTTTTTATGCTGTAAAATTCTCCTTATGGGGTAGCCTTCGGAATGGTATCACTTCTGTTAAATTCACCACCAAGGAATGTCTTGTATGAGGTAACCTTTGGCTTATTTATCAACACCAAGGGATGTCCCATCTGTCAAATTCACCTGGCGCTTGTATCCGGTGTTTTTGTGTGGTATTACTTTGAAATTTTAATACTTTATTATGTCTCCCATGGATGATTCTGGGGCTCTGTGTAGGAAACCTGATGCTCTTATTACTTGAGCTAACCTCCTTCATTATTGCGAGCTTTTAACATTTTGCCATGCTAAGTGTGGCTTTGAACATGGGGCTTCCCTTTGGAAGTCCTGAAACTATCACCACTCGAGTTTATACCATCAATTACTTTGATCAATATCATGTTAACTGTGAATTTGAACATGGGGCTCCCCTTTGGAAACCCCGTTGTTGTAATCAGTTGAGCTTATTTCATTTGTTTTTGTGCTTTCAATACTTTCATAATGTTAAACATGGCTTTGATCGTGGGCCTACGCTTTGGAAAGCCTTAATGTTCTCACCACTTGAGGCTTATCCATTCATTGGTTTGAGATTCCAACACTTTATCACGTTGTTAACCATGGATTTTAACACGGGGCCCTGCCTTGGAAGCCCCGATACTACTTGAGCTCATTATGTTTATTGCTTTAAACTTTCAACACTTTTATTGTGTTGCCTGTGAATTTGAATATGTGGACCCATTTTGAAAGTGCCAATGCTTTTACCATTTGAGCTCATCACATTCGACTTTTGTGTGTGATATTGCTCTGAGGGTATTTCTAGACGTTATATGTAATTTATTGTATATTGTTTTTAGCCTGGTTGTGGTTATGGGCTCAACTTTAATCAAGTGTCAGCACCTTAATAGTAGAATATATTATCCTGGATTTGAATTTTTTAAAAGACAAAAAGCTACTGTAATCCATAGGCCATTTTTGGTTAAATTTTGTGTTTGGTTATGGTCTTGTTTTAACACAGTGGAAGGTAAGCTTAAGCTGCATTTAAAAGATTTGCAAGCATGGGTCACACTCCTATGTACACCATGATGCTAGATGCATTGGTCGCTTTCTTGTGGTTGGGAGATTTGAGACTAATGTATGCCAGAATTCTAGAGTTATGGATTGTTTTATGGCTTTTGAGGGAAGATGAACCTTGCTTATGCTATTTTGTTTGCTTCACATCACCATCACACCACAACCCCTTGTACTAGATTTAAAGTTTTGGAATTCCCTATTTAGGATATTATATCTTGACTCATCTGATCCTCCTCAGTGACACTAGATTAGGGGCTTGTGCTTTTGAGTTAAATAAATAATAAGCATAGTTACCTTTAGATGCAGGGCTATGCTTAATGCTAGAGGGATGGGGACGCTGTTCAGGCTATGCTTAATGCTATAGGAATGGGAATGCCATTCAAAGCAGGTTGTCTGAGTAAATGAATAAAGATGTGGCTATATTATATATAGATGTAGTCACAAGCAAGTATGGGGACATGGTCAATGTTCCAACTTCCAATAACGGAGTTTCCTGGTAACTATGATAATAGTGTGAATTGTTAATCATTGGGTATATACTCTATCCCGAAGTTGTTATGAGTGTTTTGATCATCACATTATCGTTCTTGTGGAGTAGTAGTGTTGCCAAAGTCTACTTTTTGAAAGCAATGTCTATAATATCTTAATTTTTTTTTGCTTGGTCAAAGTGGTCTCGGGCATCACTGTGTTACAGAATTTGTCTGTCTGAGAAGCCAACTATGTTAACAAACCACCTGTGGAATCAATGAATTCATTCAAAGCAAACTCCTTTCCATGTAATGTGGTTCCACTGGGTTCTAAACCTAGGTCACATAACTGCCTCATCTTATTGTTAGAACACAGTAATAGGAATTGTCTCTATTTTTATAGAAAGCATCTTATTAATTTTCTAAAAACTTGTCTGATCTACTCCAACTTTATTAACCAGTTGGCATCCGGGGGAAACAATTGTAGTTATTTATTTTTGTAACATTACTGTATAGTTCAATTTAGGATTCAGGAGCTTTCAATTTTATATGTTGTTTTGTTTGGTAAATTAGTTGTGCATCTGACCCCCTAGTTGTTCTTTGATGAGTTGTTGGTCATCTGTTAAGAGATTGCATAATCTAATCGTCAAACCTGTGCTGTGTATGGTCATAGAGGAATCCTATTTTTTTGTTTTTTTGCTGGGATAGATTTATCAAACATCTAAAATATGTTGCCTATAAAAGATTTGATCAGGTGGGGAAATGCATTTTAGAAGAAATGAGTCTCAGATATTAGCCATCGTCTTCGTTGGTTTACCATCTTCTATGTCACGGAACATGATTAAATTAAATTGTACATGTTTGGAGTTTCACTAAAAAGTGGAAATCGTTTGAAGTTTCAATGCTGTGGTCAGATTATTTTGTTGCGAATATGAAATATGTTATCAAAGGTGCAGTACTCTTCCTTGTGACCAGATTCTTCTCTCTGAACATGAGCTAGCTCTCTAGGAAAATGAACAGAGTCCACTTGTTTCCAAGTTAGTGCAGTTATTCAAATCAATTATCAAATTGGCATCAAAACTATTCTATGAAATTTTGTTCACCTGATTGGAAGCATTTGAGACAGCATTTTCTCAACTTTTTAGTGATTGTACCAGGGGAGAGTGGCCAGTAGTTGTGCAGGGTCCAATTGTTGTTATAACACTTGTGCTTATAATTCTCAGTCTTACCACATATTTATACTATATATTGTAATTAAAGAGTCCACATATAAATAGAGAAATAACCAAATGTTGGTCAAAATGGACCCATATTTGAACGCATGAGAACCATGAATGTTATACAAAAAAAACATAAATAAATTCATGAAGAAGTGAAATAAATATTTTTTTGTTTCAAATAAAATATCATAACTGTCCACTATAAGTGTGTCATTTATAAAATAGAATGCTCATTTAATAAAATAAGACACTCATTTAAACAAGTATTGTTATCATAGGGAAAAAATGTTGTTCTTATGTGTACAACTATTGGGGTAGCAATGTACAAGCATTGGAGTATTTCATATTAATAGTTTGTCCTATCACAAATATAAAAGGTGAGCACAATAAATACTATGTATTTTCACATTAAATGTGAAGGATTTTCAAAAAGTTTTAGTGTTCAACAATTGGTCCATTTTTGTTTCATATAAGTTGTATTTTAAATAATTATGTGTTGTTTTTATAATAAGAAATAGTTTTTTTGTGTTCAACTATTGGTCCATTTGTGTTGAATATACAAGCTAGAGATAAAAAGATTTATGGTTACCAATGGCTATTTGGTCCATTTAGGTTGCATATAAGTTTTATTTTAAATAAAAATGTGATATTCTACAACCATCAAATGATATTTTTTTTTTCAACTACTAAGGGTACCATGATTAAGTTTTGGTCAAATATTTAAAAAGTCAAATTTTGGACACTTCTCTGTTGGTGTGCTGATGTGGCAAGTTGCATGATGAGTCACAAATCCAAACCTTAGTTATAGATAGATAAGAGGCTCGCAAAGTTAGCCCGCACGACTAGTGGCCTGTCTCCCCTAAGTTTACCTGAAATTTTGCCAAGTGTTGAGATAACTTTAACTCTTAATTTTCTCTAGGTTTGCCTGAGCTCAAGTCATCTTAACCATTTATGCCATAGTGCAGTGTAGTACATGATGAGGGACCTTCTAAGACAGCAACCTGTTTTACAATCTACTTATTTTATGTTTGGTGTTTTTTCGCTTTAGAATTAGCCTAGTACACAAAAATTGGAACTTTGACAATGTTGTTTTTATTGTCTTATGTATAGTTTTGGTTGTGTGTAGATCATCAAATCTTTATAAATTATACAGGCTTCGGTGCATTACAAACACCTAATTTGAATAGCAATACCTTTGCAATCTTAGAAACTCGTCATAAGCTGGTCATTCTGTTATGTACCTTTTTGAATATCTTTTCACTACTGGGTGGTGGTTAAAACAATTATTAAAAGACATGATATATTTCCAAATGGATGAGCATGTAATTCTAACTTTCTGAGGAGCCAGTGTCGTAATAAGTTCCTACTGTCTTCTCATTACTGCAGTTAGCAGATGGTGGAGGAGGTGGTGACATTGGAAAGAAGAATAGCCATGGTGGTGGCGATGGGGGGGATGATGGGGGTGATGATGATGACTACTTTGGTGACTTTGATGAAGGGGATGAGGGAGATGAAGGTGGTTGGTTTAGGAGGAGGACTGTTTTCCAAGAGGTTAGCAATGATTGTAAAATTTGGCAGATGATTGACACAGAAATTCAACTCGTCTGTTGTGGATGAGAATTGAAATCTTTAGTACTTACTTTTACAGGTTTTTGATAGAACAATTATCGAGGCTGTCTTGCGGGAGTGGCATAGGACCATGAGTGATCTACCTGCAGGACTTCTTCAAGCTTGTGAAATGGTGATTGATGCATAAAAGTTACTCCTTCCTATCAGCACTGGTAGACATTCTGTTAATCAGATGTCTTTGTAAATGTATTTACATGGTTAAATGCCTTGCAGGGATTAGTAAGCACAGCTCAGGTGGTCAGGTATTTGTCAATAAATGCAAGACCAACTGTGTCAAGGGCTATCTCACGTGCCATACCTCAGTCAATTTCGAGGGCATTTGTTGGACGGTAATTTGATGAATGATCAACATGCACCTGTATTTTATTTTTTTAAAGTGTCCTTAAATGCTTCTATAACTCAGAGTTTGACCTGGTTTTTAAATTTTTATAAACACTTTGACTGGCCTGATTATGAAATATACTGGTATCAGAAATTCTATGTGGTAGTCTTATGTTTGAAACTCATGTAGTTGACTTTTGCTATTTTTCATCACAAAATTCTGAGATAGGTCATTTTCTAACGCAGGATGATTGCAGATCCAGCTTTTCTCCCTAAACTGTTATTGGAACAAGTCACAACTATTTGCTCTACTTCTTGGTGGGAATTGCGACATCGAAAAGAAAGGCAAGTGAGTTTGTTTGATAGTCGAACAGATGTAATTATTGTACAAAGCTAAATTGGCAGATGTCTGATCCTTTGTGAATATTTTATATTTCAGGATAAAACAGGAATGGGACTTGGCCCTGATAAATGTGCTGACAGCCTCAATATGTAATGTGGCTATAGTTTGGACCCTTGCTCCATGCCGATCATATGGAACTACTTTTCGATTTAATCTACAGAACGCTTTACAGAAGCTTCCTAATAATATCTTTGAAAGAAACTATCCTCTTCGAGAATTTGATTTGCAGAAAAGGATACATTGTTTCTTTTATAAGGCTGCAGAGTTATGCATGGTCGGCATGGCTGCTGGAGCTGCTAATGGTGCCCTGTCAAATCTGTGTGCTTCACAAAAGGAGGGGAGGTACAATTTCTTATGATTACTTATTACTTTCTACTCTTTCTTTGATAGCTAGGGTTTTGGGATTTCTTGGAACTTATTATCTTTTTTACTGCAGAACATCAGTTCTAATACCATCTATCAGCACGAGTTCTCTTGGTTATGGAGCCTTTTTGGGATTATCTGGGAACTTGAGATACCAATTACTGAATGGAATGGAACGAGTGATTCAGGACCAATTTGATGTTATTGGAGCAGTAATATGTTTTAGCACTGCTTTAAGGTATGTTTATTATTCTGTTATTTGTCTTCCGTTGCATCCTTTCATGTTGCTAGTCTTTTTTGTCTTATGTTTCAATTCAAGCCACTTGCAAATTTATGGAAGAGGATAAAGGAAGCTTCAATTTCTTGGAGGTACAGTAATGTCTCATAAGCATTTTGTATTTTTGTAACATTTAATGTAAAAACAGAATATAAGCAAAATTTCTAAGGAATATCTAGTTTGTTGCTTGACCATTCTAGGAAACTAAATGCTTGTCGAACTGAGGCTACTGTCCTGTGTTTGGCAAACTATCCTTGTGCTTGCTGAATTGTTTTTTGGTGTGGGCCGTTGCCATATTTTTGTAATTGTCACACTATCAAGTAGCTGAAATACTAAATAGAAGATTGAATATAGACTTATGATTGTGAAATGACAGATTTAATAAGCTTTGAAAGGCTTATATTGTTTTTTTAATTTTTTAGGGTGGACTGTATTGCAATTCTTGCACATCATTGATTACTAACATGAAAAGTGAAACTCCAATAATGAATAAGATAATAGAAAACGAGAAAACATGCACGGCAAGACACACAATGCAACCCCAAAGAATGTGCATATTTACCAGGTTGTTGGCTGTTGTTAAAGTTACAGTTCCTTACCAAAATCCTTTTATATTTTTAGTTTATGCCCTCTACAATTTTGTTGGCAAAAAATCTTAATCTATGTGAACATATAAAGTCCTTTCACAGCAAATATTGCAGTGACATGAGTGTAAAGATCTATAATGTTTTTAAATCGACATTTGCATACACTGACAACTTAGTCCCCGTCCATGCAGACGTTGTAGAAGTGATCATTTGAATGCACTTGTAGCAGATATAAAAATCTTTTCAGAGTGTCTGTATGTTTATAGTACTAGGCAATGCCCATTCATATATGCATTTAAATTATTGTATTGTGCTGGATGATTTGGTATTTTTGCCAAAGACTCTGTATTGCTGTGTTGTGCTGAAAAGCTGGAGTATTGCTTGTGTGCTGATGGTTGTTCATATGCAGGATGCTTAACGTACAACTTGGAGATGTTACTCGCCTTGCTTGGTTAGGCCTTGATGCAGATCCTCTGTTTGAGGCGGGATACACATCAAAAGACTACAACAGACCAACTCAGAAGGCTTTATCTAATTGGTTTATTTCACAGAAAAATATTCTCTCTGGTCTTTTTGGAGGTAAACAAGAGAGAATGGAAAGTGTACAAGACCCAAGCACACCTTCTAGAGTACCTAGGAGAAGAATTGTGAAAAGGAAAGTTACAGCCAGATCCTGAGATGGTTTCAGAGAATTCTTGGTGATTTTTCCTTCGGGTAATTCATTTAAATCATTTTCAGAGCGCTGTAAACCTTTGCTCTTTTTGCTGAGTATAAACATTTTTTATTTTTCAGATGAATGAATATATTGAACGTAATTATACACTTGACCATTGATTTTTGAACACAAATTTGTAGGCATTCAGCCTGACTTAATGAAGCCCTTGGAATGGAGTGTATTTGCAAGGATTCTTTTTACATACAGGAAAAAGTTTAGCTGTGTTCATGGAGAAGAAACCATGTTGCCTGACACAGGAGCAAGCTGGTCCTCTTGAGCATGTGGCAAATTAATACCAATTCTGTTGTATCTCTCTCTGTCATGAATCAGTATAGTGCGAGGGGTGGGATGCAATAGGGAGATTTGGTGGCTTAAATTGCATTATCTTTGATTTATATGTGATTTAATGTTTTAATATACTCTTGGTTTTAAAAGCATTTGTGTGGTTCATAGATTGAGCTGCAGATAAAATTTCTTTAATTTGCATGGGCATGTTGTAGTTTGACTCATGTAATATCATTTTGTGTGAAAGCTCAGGGAGCACGGGGTTTGAATTTCTAAGCTGGTGAAAGCAATGATTTTTTTTCTTGGCAAAGTACCATTGACAAAGTTTAATAAATTAATCAAAGCTGTCGAGATGGAAATTAGAATTTGTTAACATTGTAAAAGCCTGATGTTGCAAGACCACTCGTACAATGTTACGAGTATTGGTTGAAGTCGTAAATCTCCTTAAGAGTTTGTAAACAATAAGAATAGCAATAATGGGGATAGCTGCAATGAGAATAAACCTGTGGATAATTTTCCTGTGGTCATCAGATGCACCCGCCCTCAAAATAACCACTGAAATAGTTGATAGAGGAAACCTGAGTGCAAGCACTTTGGGTGGTTGACAAAAGATTTGGAACTTTGGAATACATTTTTGTCAGATGAACTATTGAGTGTATGTCTTAAATATTCTTCCTTTAGAAGTTACCTCATACTTTGATAAGCTATTTCAACACAACAGTGTGGGATTGATGTCTGATCTATAGAATTGGTTTATGCCACAAATTCTATATGGTGATAGGAAGGATGGGCTGATTTGATTGATGGGAATGAATGGGGACATCTAAATTTGATTGACTGCTCTAAGAGAAGATTGGATAAGTTAGGCCTTTGTTTCCTTTCGTTTTTCAAAGTTGTTATATGTGTCCGAATTGAATTGTTTAATTAAATAAATTGTAATTTAGTTCTTTGGGACAAACTGGAGTCCGTCATGGTTTTCATTGTTCACAACTGATATACTTAGGACATGTTTCTATTCACTTGTGAGATCAAACAGAGACAGAATGAGCAGATGATTGATCTGGAAAACATGAATGCTTTGGAGTGATGTGGACGCTCAGGAGTTGTGGTAAAAACAAGAAGTCATGTGAACAAAAAAGGGCAATTGTCACGATCATACTGCAACATCCATCATGAATAGGGCAAAACAAAATCTCAACTGCCCAAAGTGGAAGCCATGGATTTCCATCCTCTTGACTGTGAATCAACATTAAAAGTTTTCTGTGTCACTTGCCAACTCACTTTGAAACATAAATATTTTCTAGGGTTATTGTAAAATTAGTTCCACCTAAGTATAGGAGTGAAGTAAATTGTCTTGAATAAGTCCTAGAACAAAGATAGTTTGAGTTGCAGCCAAATCCCATGGTGTCGTTGGAGGTTTATGAGAGCAATTGGCTTGTAAATGTCATATGGATTGGGGAGGCGAGGAGGCGTAAACCAATTCTTTTGGCTTCTCATGTTGAGTTTCTCAAAGATGAATGTCCCAATTCTCTCTTAGCGTGCAATTTCAGTTCTTTAATTGCTCAGTTTCATTATGTGCAACTGTGCGTACAATTTGCAACAGACAAGTAGCTCTTACAATTTACAAAACTTCTGATTCTTGCTTGTGTGGTTTGTCTGGTGTGAGCTTTCTTGTTGACGATTGCCCTTGACTAGAGAGTAGCAGGAGAAGGTGGTGATCATATTTCCATGTAATTAAAACTATTCACGTGGTGGAATCAAGAAGTGCGAAGTGACATGGTTTATCGAAATAGAGTACCTTAAGAAAAATAAGTCCCCCAAGAATAAGATTCATATAGTTGGAAGTGAATTTCAAATAAATGGTAAACAAAAACGATGCTGAAAAATTATGAAAGTGTCGGTAAGCTTGGGATTTCATCAGAAATACCTAGTGTACAAGGAGGCAAGAAAAATGGCCCTCAAAAACTGAAAGGTAAGCTTGAGATTTCATTAAAAATATCTAGTGTACAAGGAGCAAGAAAAAAACCCCTCAAAAATTGAAAGGTAAGCTTGAGATTTCATTAGAAATATCTAGTGTACAGGGAGGCAAGAAAAAATCCCCTCAAAAGCTGAGATGAGCAATGCCACAGCAACTAAAATCCCACAATCTAATCACCAATCAGCGTGGACACAGGAACGTGGATACATCCCTAGGAAGAAGAGATAGAGAGAGCTCTCTGAGGAAAAACTGAACAATTGGTCTGCCCAACTTGAAGTATTCTTTGAATTGCACTATGTTCATAAAGAGCAACTATTTTGTTTTGCAAGTTTGAAAGCTACTATCAATGTACTCACTTGGTAGGAAAAGCAGGCACATCTTCAAATTTGAAGAAATTTGCTATAAATGAGGTGAATTTAAAAAGCTGATTCAATTTTTTTTTAAATTTTTTTCTATTTGTTATAAAAAGAAGCGTGAGTGTGAGTAAATGATAATAATTAGACAAAGGTAGAGACACAATGTGTAAGACTCTACTCTCATGTTTGGAGAAAGATTGATTGGTAAGCATGTGCCTCCGGAAATTATCTTTAGACACATAATAAGGCTAAATCATCCTCTTATAATATTCAAAGCATCACGGTGTTTAAGAGGCAAATCAGAAAGAGAATGCTACTATTTTTGTTATGAAAAAAGTTGCAAAAAATCATTGTGGGCATTGTAATGTAAATGGTTATATTAATGATAAATATTAGAATCATAACTTAGAATTGCATCTTAGGGGCCACAGTAAATATGGCTAACTTGATTGAAGTCAGGAAAATAGGGAATGGCCTTAATGTGGACGAGGAGATCGCTTGCACTCCCATTCAAAGAGATGCACTACTGGTTAGAAAATAGGCCAGTATTAACGGTGAAATAGCATGCCCCATATTAATATTCAAATAAATAAGACAGTTTACTCTTTTGTCTGTTCATGTTCACAAGCAAATGCAATTTCTAAATGGTTGGCATATAAGGTTGCGTTTGTTACATATGCCTATTTTTTACCCATCTTTACTAATTTAGTTGCTCGAGACATGCCATAGAAATAGAAGTCACCAAACAAAACATAACTAAAGAAGTTGGTAGGAATGAGCAATTATACTAGTGAAGTTGAAGATCGTGTGTCCCTTGTTGCATGACTAATATTTGGTGGCCCTTATAAATGTGTTATGCAATATTTAGAGGGATAATCAATAAGCACTATTTAGTCAAGAATTGAGAACACTATTTCACATGAATTATGACTCGTTATTTATTTTTGTTTCGGGTATTTAATCCTGGATTTCTTCAATGCTTTTTCTTAAATTATGAGGAACTCGTAGAACCAAGCAGAGAATTTTTTTTTATTTTATTCAATTGATGCAGTTGCTCTATACTTCTCATATATATATATCCTGGATTTCTTCAATGCTTTTTCTTAAATTATGAGAGGAACTCGTAGAACCAAGTAGAGAACAAGAATTTATTTTATTCAATTGATGCAGTTGCTCTATACTTCTCATATATATATATATATACCTTGAACGAGAATTTTAAATATTTATTTTAATCAATTTAGGATATGCTAAGGGCAAAGAAAAGTGTGAGTACTGGGATTTACCTATCTTTATATATATTCATATAGAAACAATGATCATGTATTATTTGCAAAGAACTACATTTTCATTTGAGCAAAGATATCTTTGATTTATGTTTAAACTTGATATACATATTTTATGCCAAAGATGTATCCAATATGAAGTGGATGAACCTAAAAGTTAAAATCACCGGCCCATTGTTTTCAATAGACCATGCAAGACGATCGTAGATGTTCATTTTTTCGCCGGTCTTCCTAAAGGGGCATGTCTACGTTTCTTACAGATCTCTGGTACTAATCCTTAGAGGGCATTCTTCGACCAACGAAGAATCTATAGATGTTCACATCTTCAACACGGTGACTAAAGAGTGGTTATGCGGGCCAAACATGATGGTTAAGAGAAGCGGTTTTGCATGGGGTGTAATTAGAAACTACCTTTACATCGCAAGTGGCTTTGGAGGATCTACCAATGGCTATTGTAAAGAAATTGACGTGTACGATTTTGAAACGAAAGAATTGTGGGCAGTTTTAGAAATGTCGGCTTCCATGGTGGTAGACATCTTCTTTGTTCATTTCGACAAGTTGTTTGTTTGACTAAAATATTTTTCATATTGCCTGTTGAAAAACACTTCGCAAAAGGATTCATGGTTTTACAAGGTTCTTCAAAAATTTCCTCCCATGACTCGCAATAAATTTGCAGTCACAAAAGATAATGAAGTTTACATGGTAGAGCAGTCGCTTGAAGTTCCTCAGGTGGTGAAAACTAAGCCTTCGTTTTTAGTCGTATCCTTGGTGTTTCCTTCTCTTGAAAGTTTCAAGAAAATGCAATTGGCAAGTGTACATCTAGACTCCACAACCTTCGCTACCATTCTCCCTGCCTGTGCAAAAATGGGGGCTTTAGAACAGGGTAATGACATTCATCGATTACAAGTTCTTTGAAGTCGTTGGGTACTTGTGCGTTATCATCAAGCCAGAGAATAGGGCTAGGCTTAACGACACACTCTAAGTGTTAATAGTTTAGGTGGCCAGGCCCGTGGCTCCCGTCAATTGACGTTTCCATTCTCTATCATTTCCACATTTCCGTTTTTCGAAGGATTTCGTTCCCGTAAACATTCTCCCGCTTTCATTTTCATGTTAGTTTTTTTCATTTCCGTAGTAGTTCGTTTTACTCCCACATTCCTAGGGGATTAAATACGATGGAATAAACTACTATAAATACCCCGCATAAAGGAAAATTGAAGCACAATATTTTAACTAGAAAACTCTTATTTAAGCTTATCCTAAAATTGTGCTTATTCATTATTCTTAAGAGATAGATTAGGTGTAAGGGTAGTTTAATTAGAGCGAATAATTATGTTTTATTACCTTCTTCTTTTTTAAAATATGTAATAAAGCTTATATTATAATATAAAATTTTAAATAATTAATTTAAAAATATTTAATAATAAATATATAATGAAGGATTAGTTATAACAATGTTAATATAATTATTTTTAAATTATAAAATAAAATAGTTATAAACATAATCTATATTTATGTAAAAAATAATAGCAATTATAAAATTTTGAAGTAAATGAAAAAAATATAAAATAACTCTTAAGTAAATAAATTTTTAAATAATTTTTAAATAGTTTTATTTTTTTTAAACATTTAATTGTGTTTCAATTTTTATATATGATCATGACATATAAAATAGTTCTTAAATAAAAATAAAAATAAAAAAATTCTTAGATAGTTTTAATTTTTTAAAATATTTAGTTGTGTGGCATGACACTTTATATCCATTATTTTATTTAGACTCTAAAGTTATAAGTAAGTGATTTTAATGGAGAGAATCATTATTGTTTAACATTTTCAATTTAATAAAATTCAAATATTTTTTATGAATGAATAAAAGAGAAAGAAAATGATATTAAATTTGAATATCATAAATTTGCTTTGATTCATGTTCATTAACATGGACTATAGAAATATTTTGTCCATAGAATATTTTTATGAATTATAATATTTTGAAAGTTGTTTATATTTTTATGTTATTGCTATATTTTCATTTAAGAATATTTTTTCACAAATCATTTTAGTAAGTGTTAATAATTAGTTTTTGTTATAATATGTTAGAAATTATAATTCACACTAATCAATTAAAAGTATTATTAGCAAATATTGATTGTTGTTATTTTATTTTTTTGAGAGTTTTTTATAAGAGTTTTCAATTTAAAAAATAATTATAAATAGAAATAACTCTTGACTAAATAAATAAATAAATAATCTTGAATAGTTGTAAAGTTAAAAAAAAATGGAGACAACTTGTTCCCCTACATATTTGAATGCTAGGATAAAACTTTTAGCTCAATCTAAGACTCCTAAAATTTGTTAGCACAAAAAATGGTGTTGTGTATTAATGTTCTCTGTGAACATATTCCATTGACCTTAGTTAATGTTTATTTGTGAATTGCATGGGCTATTTTCTACAAATGTAATATATCGATGGTTCCTTTTATTGTATATATTGTAATTATGATCATGAAATATACAGTTTTCCTCAAACTCTTGAACTAGTTATGCCATATGATGAGGTAAAATTGAAAATATAATAAATTGTTAATCTTATGTTCATAGGGAAAGTTTGAATTTGGTAATTTTCACTCTCCCCTCCAGAAATATTTAATGATATACAACATAGGGAAGAGGATTTGAGTAGGGTTCTGACAAGTTGACTTGTACTTCATCACTCCCAACAAGTAAAATGTTAATTTTGGTGACCATAGGGGTTTTGAGGAGGGAAAAGAATATAGAAGAAAGTAAGGGTGCACATAAAATAAGAGATAATACACAGGTATGTGCATATTTCAGAGATTGGGAATATTCAATAATATAGGTACCTAAGTTAGGATAATCATAAAAAAATAAAAGAAAAAGAGAAAGCCACATGATAGAGGAGACAATGTTAAGACATGGACAAAACATAGAAATATAAATATAAATATAGGTACCCTTTTGTTTGGTTGTGGTTTGATGCTTTATCATACAATGATTCAACTAACTCCATGTATTATTCATGATTGATTTAGAATTAAACATCATGATAAGGAAACAACCAAAAAAAAACATGAGAAGAGCATGAAATTGAGAATACAAAGAAAAGGGAATGAATGAGGAAAATTTGTGAAAGTAAGAAATTGAACACATAGATGAAGGCATATCATATTTTTCAATTGAATGAAATCATGGAGCATCCATTCAATGGATTAAAGAGAAGAATTTGGAGAAGCAAAGGCAATGAATGTAAAATATTTGTGCAATAAAGAAATTGAATCTTAGAGTTGAAGGTCACTTTGTGGCTTATTCCTTTGTTGATGTAAGTCTTCAAACCTCACTTACCTCTATTTTTTGTACTTATTTTGATTTTGGTCATGCTTTGAAGTATGGTAGGACTTATTTCAAGACGATTCTTTGGCTACCATTGATGAAATTCAAGCACACAAAATAGAATAAGGCATCACAAACATGCCAAATAAGGTATGTGAATGCAAAATATAACATGCTAGTGGACTAGTGCAGTATAAAGAATTAACTTTTGAATATTTTTTCAAATTAGATTTTATCTTTTGTGATTGATTCATTGCTAGATGGATACATATGTCATAGGAAATTTCCTTAAATACATGTCCATGGTCATTAATTGGAAATATATGGCATGAGATCCAATATGCTAATGAATATTTTGTGAAAGGTTTGACTTTTGGGAAAGAAAAAGGTGAATTTAAATTTGGTAGACAATATCCCACAAAACAATCTAGTCCAAGGTGGCTAAATTTTTTGGATTGTGCAATGGAAAATCTTGAGGTGGTTTATAATGGTAGATACTAATGGGTGTTGTGCACTAAGTGGATCACTGAGTATTTATGATGTATGTGAAAAATGGTATAGAAAAAGGTGTAAGTTCTATAAAATACACTTTTATCCCTTCAATTACAAAGAATATTATAGTTTGACTTATAAAACTTGTGTGATTTGTAAATTGAATACTTTAATAATGTACATGATTTAATTTATTTTAATAATTTAGCCTTGCATGCATTGAGGAAAAATGGTTTTGATGAAAAATGTTAATTAAAGAAGTATATATTGATGACTTTGAGTGTATTGAAAATATAATAGAAAACTTAAGAGATCACATCAAACTAGATTTATATAAAGAAGTTATGTAAAAAAGACAAAAAAGTGAACTTATAAAAAGAGGACATGAAAATACAAGTTCAATAGATATATAAATGCATGATGAAATAATACACCTTATAATCATATTTTAAAATTGTTTAATTTTATTTTCGAACAAGAGAATGGACTCATTAATAAAAAATCATTTATATTTACATTCAAGAAGCCTCTTGCAAATTTGTTTCGAAACTTCTCTTTCATATACATTGTTAGATTGTTCTAATTTTCCTTTTTAACCATTTATCTCTTGAAAAAAATCTCCAAATTGATGGTGATGGAGTCTCATTATTTTTTGTTATGTCAAGCCAATTAAGGATGTTAGTTTAATGAATTACAATAGATAATTTTGTTAGACATTAGACTTGTCACTCCTTTTTAAGCACAAAATCCAAATGCATTATTATTCATTGACCTTCTAAATCCTCCTAGAATGAGAGATAATTGAATATGGGTGTTGTCTGAAATGAATGGAAACAAATCTTTTTATACCGGTATATAATAATTTACATAAGCATCCACACACACACAACTTTAGGTGAGAAAGGAAAAGGGTGCAATAGGCCAATTTGAATTTAGGCAAGTTGAGTTCATTCTTATGAGGATCACCCCATGATTGTGGACTTGACTTAGGATAAGATAAATGGAATAGATCATGATAAATATCAAGTTTGAGAATCAATGCATATATTATTATGGATAATTAGAAGGATAGATCAAATGCATGAGAACATGAAGTGAGATTTTGTGTAGATAAAAGTGAGGTAAAATCTATGTAAATGTGTCTAAATTTACATTAGAATATGACATTTATCATAATGCATATGTTGTAGTGCCCCTCCATTCTCACCGTGAATGTGTAGGTAGTCGGCCTTGGAACTTGGAGGTGAAGGAAAAATAATAGGGATAATCAAAGGCATGTACTAGCAATGTCAAGCAATTGATCTGTTTTATGATACAATGTATGATGTTAGATGCATTGTTACAATCAGTATGTGATTATCATTCTGATTGCTATGTAGTTGGTGGTTTATGAGTTTATGTGGTTACTTGTTTGTTGTGTTTGGGTGAAAGAGACAGTGTCGCATTACTCACTTGTGAGTAACCTGCTACATTGTTAATTCCTTTCACGGTGTTCCTAATTATGTATATGCTCGATCGTTTTGTGTGTTGCAGGTTGCAGGTACTTGGCATCAACTCCACCTGAATTGGTAGGTCTGAGCATGCCTTAAACCCAATAGAATTGTTGAACAAAGATAGCATTTGGTCCCCTACCCTAGCCATCATCCTCGAAGAGCATGAGTATCTGGTTCGTTGCCTCGTCAGTGTCATCTGATCTCTGTGGTTAGTTGGTCTGCTTTCAACCCTAGTTATGGTTTAGGTAATAGTTGTTGATATTTGGTTTGTTTAATAAATGTTATTTTTGATTAATTGATGAATTAAAATAAATTATTAAGTCAAAATGGCAATTTGATAACTAATATAAAAATATTTATTAAAAAATTATGGTTTATGATAAATTAAGAGTTTAATGAAATACTATAATAAATTAAATATGAAACAAATATTAAAATATGATAAAATATTATAATGGGATGATGCAATTAATAAATAGTAAAAAATAATAATAATATGATGAGTAATTAAAGTTTATGACTCATGACGAAAGCATTAAATAGATTTTTTAAAATGGAACTGCACATGTCTAATCAGCATGCAACAATATGCAACTCAAATAGTTATTAAAAAAAATTAATTATTTTCTAAAAATAAAGCTTGCATGGAATCTTTACAACTTTCCTTTTTGTAAATAATTATCTTTTGGTGAGATTTTGGGAGGATTATTGATTTTTGTTTCCTGTGAATATTTTCTTGTTTTTGGGAGACTTTCATTTGGTTTTGGAGATTTTGAATTGAGACTTTGCAAAGATTGTTTGGGGTTTTTGAAGATATTGGAGTTGCCAGCGGGATTTGGGAGCTCAACATCAAATCTTCAACCCTACCAAGCGATTGGATCCAGGTTTCATTGTTTTCTGAATTCTATTTCTTTTTAGAAAATGAATTGCTTGAGCGATTATGTTGTCTGGAAACATCTGTTTGTTAATTTAATTCCTGAATCGAAACAATTCTTGAATGTTTTTGCTGAAGATTTTCAAACCCTTTTCTATAAACAATTTTGTGCTTATTCTGTAAAAAAATTATTGCAGCCTTGAAGCCACATTTCTTCTGGGCATTTTGTTAATTTCATTTATTCCATTTATACTTCTTCAATTCGATTGATTTCCTAAATGTTTTATTAAACCCAATCTGTGTATATCTTGCAACTATTGCATTTGATGTGATAAAATCTGCTTTTCTTGCTAAATGCATTTGGTTGAAAGTTTTCTAAATACATTTGCTTCACTATTTTCCTTTGGCATCTAGTTGTTAAGCTTTAGCCTATTGTATTGCATACTATGTTATTGATTTATTCCTTGTCAATAAATCGGTCTGATTGTGTTGTCCATAACTTTGTTTTTATGAACTAGGTTGGTGAGAAATTTAAAGGGTTTCTTCACCTTGTCTTCTAATCCCTATCCAAAAATCTCAAGAACCTAGGTCATGGTTTCTGAGATATGGTTGAAACACAAGGCTGTTGTCAAGCTATTTTCCCCATGGCTGCAAACATATATATATATATTATATTATGGTTATAGTAAAAGAATATTTCTACCTTTATAATTAATTAATTCATTAAGAGTTGGGGTTTTATGAATACATGAATATCCTTTTTGAGAGTAGATATAATGATTATTTAATTCATTAATAGAATTGCTATGTGAGAAGGAATAGTTCCATTTATTTATATTATCTAGAATTTAAAAGAGTATTTTTAGAAAGAATAAATAAATGAAATTTTTATATATAATATTAATATTTATGTGATTGTTTCCAATATGTAAAATTTAATAAAGTAAATATAATTATTTTTAGGTTGTGAAATGATTATTAATTATGAAGATATGTCTGTGTGATGGAATGAGATACATATGTATGTCATTGTTAATATAAACTTTATAGGGCTATGAAGTATGATTAACCTAGAATATTACTTCTATTGTATTATAGATTATAAAATAATTAGAGGCATCTAATATTTTCCACTCCATTAAATTGATTGCTAGTTTAATACTAGGAATTAATGTTAGAAATCGGTTGCTTAATGCATTATAACCTTACTATATTTGTATTTCATTAAGTGTAAGGTATTTAATTACGGGTGATTGATTTACTCTTAAATTTTCTTATTTTGATGAAAATTATTTGTTCTTGTCAGTAAGGGCCTTACACTTGTTTGTCATCATAAATGATTATTAATTTTGTGTTTGCACTGCGTATCGAAACTTCGATATTCACCTATATATGTGAATGGATAATCTAGAAATAAAAGTGGTGTGTAAGTTCTTGGGTAGGCTTCTCGTTAGCAATAATTCTTTTTCAATCTCTTTATAAGTTCATTTTATGAAAGAGTAACACAAATATTTGATTTGACCTTTGTATAATCCAATGTTTAATTGTTATATTAACTTTATTTCATTATTTTTATTACATTCACATTTTTATAGTATTTCCGAGTAAGTAATTTACCTTTGGTTGAATATTAAGTTGTATTTCGTTAGTTTATTGAACCTAGTGGTTAAGTTAAAATGAATGATAAGAGTGGAATTAACGCCTGATTAGAGGAATGTCTTCAAGGTCAATGCTGACTTCCACTACTGTATTTGACTCCAATTTTTGACGAAAGTTTGTTGAAATATCGACAAACTATTGTCGGAATACCGATGAACCTCTCAAATAATTTTCGTCGCTATATTTTTGTCACAAAAAATGGATTTGGTTTTCGTCAAAATATCGACAAAAAGTTCGTCTATCTACCGACAAAAAAAAAAAACAAAATTGGCACGCCTCTTCAAAGCATCGAAACAACAACAACAAAAGTTTGTCGGAATTGAGACGAACTGGACAAGTCCTTACGACGAAACTTTCATCTCAACTATAGCAAATTCGTCAGACATTTTTGCTGGTTCGTCGGTTACTTTTGTCGAAATTTCGACGAGACAATGCAATTTTTTTAAAAAAAACATTCGTTCAAATGTTGGCATTCTTTCCAAGGTGCTCTTGGTTGCTTTCAATGGGTATTATTCTTACTATCTTTTCGTCCATATTTCGTATATTCCTGCCCGATGGATGAAATTAAGTGTCATTCCATAAAATTCTACATCTTTACTGAAAATACTTGAAACGTCAGGTAAAAGCTTCAATAATTCTATACAGTTCAAGAAAAACTTCCAGGTTATTAATTCATGTCATTCTATACATTCTACAAATCTAAGTTGAATGCAACTAATTTGCAAATACTATGAGCCATTTAATGAAACAAATCACATGTGTTGTATCTGTCATGGATGTCCATGCCCTATTCCAAGGTTGCAATTTTACCACAAACTCAAAGAATGTTGTCAAAAGTTGTTGACATTGACTCCACTCGACAATTGGACTTGGTCCAGTATGACACAAATATCAAAGGTACTATGGGAAAAGTTGAACAGTGGCCTAGGGCTATATAGCAATCATCAGGAGATATATGTCTTCTTCCAGGCCATATTGTAGAAACTACATTACCCTTGACTGAATTACTCACCGTTCCCAAAAACATCAGCATCATGCCTGTGCTTGAACAATATATAGGGGAGAAGACCCAGTAGTTGAGCACCCTAACTTCGCGCTTCTAATTATCGTACGTGGAAATTTCAAATCACTCCCAATTTTTTACCGCAGCTTACTTGACAAGTCCCCTGCTTATAACTAAGGTTTCAAGGCCACATCATCAAATATGATGCCACATCAACATGCTTTTTGTCAAGGTGTCCAAAAAGACCCAAAAAAAAGTGAGACCAATATTTGTGCATGCACAACATGTTTTATTGAGCACTGATGTGCAATCACATGATTGGTTGCTTTTTAGATCAAAGGAATACATTTTGTTTAATTATGGGTAGTCATCAACAACACTAACAACTTTAAAGTCACAACTATTGGTCCAATATTGATAAAAATATTGGGCATTATATAAACCACTACTATCACAACTATTGAAACATGCTCAGGTACTGGGTCCTCTCCCCTAGATTAAATTAAGGAAAACAGTATTGTAAACACAATATGTATAGAAGAATATGAATGTAAAGGAAAATGGATATTAGCAAAACATAAATGTAAATAAAAGTAGTGTGAGCAGAAAATGAATCTAAATTGGTCTTGAACAAATAAAATCATACCCAATTAACATTAAGTTATACTGACCTTGTACTCACCGCCATTGTCAATCTTGAAGGTTACTTTGATACCTTTTGCAAAAACTCTCTAGCCACGAGGCAAGAGAAGGTGGGAAAACCAAGTGTATATTGATGACTTCCTGACAATCAAAAAGAAACAAGCAACTAGTCAACCCTATTAGAACAAAATAATCTTATGAATTGATTATTCTTGCTTGGTTTGATATTTTTGTATTCCACTCTTCATGGTATTGAATTAACAATGCAAAACACATTTGTGTGTGTAGGTTTGTATTACTCAAAATATCATTTCACTGCCTAAGGAAAAATACCAAAGTGATGTTTTTAAATTTCAATCTTCACATAGGCTCCCTTATTGCTACACATGCATATACAAGCATTATTCGAGCTCTAAAATTATCTTACATTAAGGATTTAATTAGCTACAAGATGGAAAGTTGTTGTTTAGACATAATCCATCATCTTTTACATATTTTTAGTCACTCCTAGAGCTTCAGATAAATTTGTGTAAATGAGACAGAATTGTGAATCTTTTATGACAAAGAAAATACTTAAAAGGAGGGGGGAGAGAGCAAAGGGTAGGGGGCAAGATAATCCTTGAATGTATAGCAAAGTATAACATTTTGATCATTATAACAATGAAACGAATCTTAATTTTGAAGCATTAATATCATTTAGAACATTTATGATCAAGAAGAAGTAGTCTTAAGCCTTATTGTTCAAACCATTAAACTATTTAAATTTTAAACCATAAATACATACTATTTTAAAATATTAAAAACAATAAGAATTAAAGCCATTCAAAACATTTATGATCAGTTTAACAAGAGCTATAATGCAACTACATACCCTACCAAATGCAAAAAGGATGATATGCAATAAGGGGAAATTTGAATCAAAATCTGTTTTAAACACAATAGCATAGAGGAATGGTGCTTGGAATTGCATTGATCAATATCAGTTGAATAAATGACCGTTCTAGGAAAATTCATCGTCGGAAAATTCACCGCTCAATAATTCATCGTCATGACAAATTCATTTTGTGGAATATTCACCACCAACAATTCATCGCCATGGATAATTCATTACATATACAATTAGAAAATTTGATTTATTATAATAAAAATGAAAAAAAAATTCAATATATTTTATTTTATTCTAGTAAACCAATTATACAACAATATTGGTCATCACTATTATTAATGTGGTGGAAATTATTCTTTTGCAAAAAACATCTCAAGGTCTTGGAAATATATATTGAAAAATGTTAATGTGATGAATTATCTGCAATGATGAATTGCTGGTGGTGAATTTTCCATGAGATGAATTTGTCATGACAGTGAATTGTTGATGGTGAATTTGCTTGAAGCCATAAATGACAACATTAGACAAGGTTTGAATCACTGTGAACCATAACACATGAAATTCGATCCAGTGAATGTACTTGGAATTTGTGCAAGAGAAACACGAGTGTAGACATGTGTTTTGTATCATTTCAAAGGGAATTGCTGTAGTTGAGCACCAATAGAACCTCATGCCTAGGTGCATCAATGTGAAAGATGTAAAAATTGTGGAAGAGCAGAAGAAAAGTCCTTGAAAACACATGTCTATCCATCTGTGACTATCCACCTGTTGAGTTACAAATTGCTTCTTGCAATAAGAGTTTCTAATAGCACATTATAATTGATGTGTATCCAGACCCATTACCAATCAATAAACAATAATCAAATTCATGAGATAACAATAAAAAAGTATAGCCTCTCTTATGGAAATACTTACCTACGACACAAAAAATAAGCAGTTGAAGTATATTCATACAAGGTGGATGCAAAAAGACCTACATGAGCACGCAAATGCAAGAGATTTATTCCTCAATAATGTGTGCCAAAAGAAAAGTTCTAGAGTTTTGGCATATACGAGTAGTACTGCAGTTCTGGCTTCATAATGCAATGAGATAACCAATTTGATCATTATTTATAAAATGAAACACAACATTGAAAAAAACACTGAAGAATATTCACTATTCAAGGTAACATCGAGATAAGTAATGAGTGTCAACTTCTGCTGATCCCCGCACACAAAAACAGAGATTGGCCCATGGCTTGTCTTCATAATGTGCTCTTGAACACAAGAAGAAATACCCAACCACCAAAAACATTAGTCTATGACAATATAGGCAGAGAGTAATAATTTTTATGTAATAGAAAGTACCTAACCTTAACAAGATTTATCAATTTCCTAGTTTTAGATACTATAGGAGGGAGAGGGAATCATGTTTGGCATGTGGAGTAATCTAGACTCTTGAAAATGCATGTGCATGGGATGCATTGAACATGAGAATTTAAGCAAATGTCACAATTTGCATTTCAAATATAAATAAATAAAAAATATCTCAAAATAACATTGAAACTAAATGAAGCTGAAATTTAAACAGTGAGTAGAATAACAATTCATTGATTCCCTAAGCATTTGATAGACTAATAATCACAAAAAATAATGTAAAGCCTAATTTATGCCTCAATGTTTGAGCATGGAATATTCCAACAACACCATCAAAGAAACTGGAAAATACTAATTGACTGTGACAGGAGTAGGTAGCATTAGATATTACAGCAGGAAGCGAGACAGATGGAACCCACTACAAAAAGTCATCAAAATGCAAACTGCTAGTTAGGAAAATACAAAAACAGGTAGCTATGACCAGGATGAAGAGAGATCTCCCAACATGCATAATAAAGAAATAAAAGGTAAATTCTATAACAAATATTTACTCTTTCCATTATCAGATGGTGTGGAGAGTGACGAACAATTTCAAAACAAATGAAAATAGTAATCTACTTTAAAAGGTGTTCAAAAAATTCATGGTAGAAACTTTCCTTTTCTAATGCAGACAACACAATGATACATTGCCTCTTCTTTACTTTATGCTCTAGTGTAATAACAATATGAACACATACATGTACATTGGCTATTGGTGCATTTTATTGAATAACTGGAAACAAGGATATAGTAACCTAATCACAATGGGCAACATTGCACCATGTGGTGGATTAGTAGAAAAGCCTTATGAAATGGTGCACTATTCTCAAGCCATTGCTTTGTTCTGGAGTTGAAATTGTTTCTATGATTTCGACTAAAATACTTCAATTTGGAGTCTGATTGAAAGCACTTGAATTAGTTGCCAACCTTTTGGCCAACATTAACATACCATCATAACAATGAATAAAGTGCAAATGTTCCTCCAGAAAGCAATGAAATATTAGAGCATATAAAATTTGGATATTTGGGTTTCCCATTGCAAAAACTAATAATTACTTAATTAACCTACAAAAATATAAACTTTAGCTTAACACCAGATCTAATCCTTTGATAATCCATCCAAATGATGAAATGATGCCCTGACAAATACTGCTAGAACTTTATTATAACATGCATACCCAAAATTTCCTTATCATTAATACTCAAAGTTTCTCTCTTTCGGTCATTTTCTTGCTTTACTGCTAGACCTTTATTATAACATGCATAGCCAAAATTTCCTTATCATTAATACTCAGAAAATATCTTTCAGTCATTTTCTTGCTTTCAAAAATAATAAGCCATTCATTCTGCACAAGAACTGCCCCTATGCCTGTTTAGGGTATGGAAGCCTATTTAAGAAGTGGTGCTTGTTTGCATGGATAATGGTAATCTGATAAAATAGTGACAAAAGGAATTGTTAGTGGTTGGAAACTATTGTATTCATGTTGACAAAGATGTTTCAAAGTTTAGGATAAGGTATAGAAGGTAGTGTATGTTGTTTTTAATGATTTAGGTATGGTGAATCTAATATGCATGAATGATGACTTGACTGCAAAAAGGACAGTAAGTTGGAATGGACAGAGTTGTGAAGTAGATGATTGATTGTTTCTTTCAAAACATGATGAACCTATTGTCTTGAAGGTTTGATAATTGGTTATAGTGAGAAGGTATAGATGGTTGTTAATGTGCCTTGGTGATTTGGTATAGGTGTTTGATTGTTTTGCCTTGAAAGGATACAATTGCAATAAAAATTGATATGACGTAAAGTAGAGGATGTGAATGGTTCTCTAATCAGGTTTTGATGTTGTAAGATAGAGGATGTGAAAGGTTCTCTAATCAGGTTTTTGATGCAATGACATACAAAAGGAACAACGTTGAGAGAAAAAATGCAAGAAAACAGATCATAGAGCAGGAGTCATAGAGCATGAAGTTTTTTGTGGAAAGACTTGTGCCATGAAATTTTTGTGGACAAACTTGGAGGCATGAATCATATGAGGACATGAGTCTTAGGTTTTACATGCTAAATTTCAAGACATGGAAAGTGATCATAGATATGAATTTGTAAACAATCCAAAAGACTATCATGTGCCCTTAGCAAAGGTTATGACTGTGATGTATTTTCAATTGTTTTATGCACCGTGAGTCTCTAATGGATTGGTAGACTGTGGTTTATCCTCCATAGGTCTTTATGAAATATGTTTACCCTTAGTAATGTATTAATGGCTATTATCCTTTTTGTCAAGACAAAGATTAATGACTGAGATTGAAGCATTATGACAGTGTGCTAGTGATGGTTGTGGCTTAACAAGGGTAGATTTTGGTAAGGAAGACAGTAAGTTGAATGAATGTAAGTAGATAAATTTTTGCATACCTACAGATGGTACAAAATTTCATGGTTAAGTGGAAGCCTCCCATCAACAACAAGATCCAAATATCTGTGTATCTATCTCAATAGAGCCTCTAAACCATTCAGAGCTGTCAATTTTTCCACTAACCTGTTATGCACAAAATTCAAATTTTAGAGTTATGTCACCACTAAAAACAAAAGAAATAGAGCTTTGAAACCAAATCCACACACAACACAATGTGGTATTCATACAAAGCCATACAAACAAACTAAACTTAGAACATTGGAATGGAAACAACTTCAAATTATGATGCAGAGCATGGATTCACTTTACTCAACTGGGCACATTTCACAATAATGGGTTGTTCATCTAAAACATAATACGAGGTTCAAATAGTAAAGAGATTGATGAAAGATAGAGGAATTAAAAAGATACTTGGATGTAGTTGGATTGAAGGCCGTAAACTGGTACATGTTTTTTGTGTAGGATTCATATCACATCCACAAACATGGTAGAGCTATGCAAAGCAGGAGAAATTGGCTTGGAAAATGAAGGCATCAGGGTATAAAGAATCATTTTTCTGCCACCATAGTGAAAAGTTAGCACTTTCTTTCATCTTTGCATATTGGTTTGATGCTTCAAACGATGCATTTCTTATATTGAAAAGTGCATTACCTTATTGAGCTTCTCTTTGTTTTGAGAATAGTTTAATATTCTCTACTTAACAGGGCCAACCACGTGACGGTGGAAGCTCATTGCCCCTCACACTGGTATCAATTCCCATGCCCAGATCATATAACATTAATCATTCATTCATCCATTAATAACATATAACATTCATTCATTCATCCATTAATAACATATAAAATTCATTCATTAACATATTCACATTCATTCATTAACATATAACATTCATTCTTTCAATTTTTACATATTATCAAAATATGGTTGTCATAATATGATTACAATCACTTTTTTTGTTTCTTTTTTGAAGCTAAAAAAAGCTAAAGTGGAGTATCATTTTCTAAATCATTTGTCCCCCCTTTTGTTGTTCTCCCTCTGCTCGTGATCTTAATGTACGCCTAGTCATGTACTCATGATGTGGACGCCGCTGCAAGGGGGGTCTGCTGCAATAACAAAGAAATGTTAAATTGATATGTTTTATTATTATTGTTACAAGTATTTCATTAATTAAAAGAACATTAGAGTGGTTCTCTTTACCTGATGGGGTCACATCATGTTCCTGATCTTGTCTTATAGCCTCATGCTCAACATGCTGAACACCCTCTAAATCCTAATCTGGAGTTGAAACACGAAAGGTTACATTAATTAATACACCAATTGCAATTAAATATGTTTAAAAGAACATTAGAGTGGTCCTCTTTACCTGATGGGTCCACATCATGTTCCTGATATTCTCTAGCCTGATCATGCTCAATATGTTGATCATGCTCTACATGCTCTAAATTTGAAACATGAAAGGTTACATTAATTAATACACCAATTACAATTAAAGATGTTTAATTGTATTAATCCATACCGTGTTTTGTATAGCACATGAATACATCCAGTACTGGGATGCACACCATGACCTTCATCTGCAGGTTGTGCTCCACCCTCACCAGGCTGCATTCCAATGTCATGTGCAGTATTATCATTGCTTGTTTGTTTAAAACAAAAAGGCACATAATTACTTTATGGTGGAAATTAATATTGAATAGATTGCACAAGTATTCAATTTTAAATAAAATTTATTGAGTTTATTTACCTGCGTGTCGGATGTAGTGGAAGATTGCGTTTGCCCAGTCAAGACTCTTAGGCGTTCAACCACAACTCCATAGCCTTGTTGGAAGGAAATCTTCAGGTCCTCTTTTGTGGGCATTATGTTGAATTCAAAGCCCTGCATTTTTGCATAAGATCATGAATTTTGCTTCTATGGTGTGATAAAACCAAAATTGTTTGCAATTTATTATTTGGATGCAATATTTCATTTATTGATGCTTACAATTCGTGTGAATAATTTCATATAACCACCAGAGCCAAGTTTGTGTTGCCTGTGTTTTTCTAGTCTTTCCTTTGTTGCTTTCGATGTGTCAGGCAACCTATGAAAAATTTGAAATACATTAGATTATGTAAAAAGAAAGAGTAATCAATATATAATTACATTGTTGATAGTATCACATACCTTCCTTGGCCCGGTGGTGTCTTTCCTTTTTTATTTTAGCCTTCTCCTTTCCATCCGACACTAGGTCCTTCCACTCCCTCTCTGGAATCATGGGGGGATGCTTTCGTACTTTTCTTCTCTAAATGTGACCTATATTGGTCCCTCACATACTTTAGATAGGTACCAACTTTCTTAAGGACCTTGGTTCGGTTGAATGTTTTATCACGAACAACACAACTAAACGGTTAATGAGCTCATCTTTTAAATGTTCATTTTGGGCATTCCACCGTGTATGTATGGTGGGCCCAAAGAGATCCAATGTAATATCACTTAGATGTTTATAAAAAAAATCATTTCCTACAAAATGATCATGGGATCATTAGTCTAAAAAGAGTGATCAATAAGTAATTTTCAATTGGATTATATATAATAATAATTAAAACATTTTAAAGTACTGGACCTTCTCTATCTTTATGGGAATGAAATCCTCGATCACCACAAATGTGACCGACAATGTTCCCGTACTAGTAATAGGGAAGATCCAGGAAATGCTGCTAAAACATCACCTATACTAGTGGCCTCTGCATCCCTAGGTACATGTCCCGACACAAGCCGCATGTTCCCAGGAAGGGGACATCGGATGGTGCATGTTATTCAATTTTACCTAACAGATAGGCGAGAATTGGAATGATGTGATGTATGCGCAGGAAGATCAGGATGGACACTTGTACCAACCCCTACTCCTCGGGCAACACTTGCAGTACCCTAATCATGGCCAGCAACATCACAAGGATGCAAAAATCCTGTAAAAACAACACATATTTTAGTTCATGACATAAAAGAGTACAAAATATAAAACCATGAATGAACTTATGTTATAATTAAAGACCTCATGACAACTTACTTGCAAGTTTTGTGCTCTCTCAGTCAATATTTTAACCCTCTCTCTTATCTCATATGTTTGAAGCACTATGAATAATAATTGGAGGATTTCTTCATTGCATTTTTTTTGGGTCTTCCTTATCATATCGAGAGGGTTTGCTGAATATGTGATGTCATCATCACATAATAGTGACTGCTCCTCCCTATGGATGCTCTCCTCTACTGCTCGTGCCTTTCCCCGATTAGTCAACTGCAACAAGAATATTAAAAACATTATCGAAATTAACCCAATAAACTTATGAAAAAAACATAATAATAAGACATTTTGCTCATATCTAATTTGTACAATTACAATGAGGTAAACTTGTTGGGTAGAAGTGCCTGAAGATGCATCGTGATCTGTGCTCTGAGCCGGAGCCTTCCCCGTACGATCAATGTCCCGTTGTGACAAAAATTAAATATAAAAAAACATTACTGAAATGAAACCAATAGACTTACGAAAAAAAACATAATAATAAAATGGTATATTGGAGTCATTAATTGGAGGTTAGGTAAAATGGTATATAGTACGTACCACCCCCATAGTAACCGTGTTTGTATCTAAGTAATTCAAATTGTAATCGATTATCAACTCTTCCCCTGCAGTTATTGATTTTATCGCACATGCGAATACACGGTTTCCCTTGCACACTTCAAATATGCAATTGGGTTGCTTATTTGTTGAACCAGGTCGTGTACTATTTATAAACCCTACAATTTTCCCTGATGCGTTTGGCCTTCCGTCAATGTACATAGCCACTCCTTTATTTTGATCCTTATCTTTTAGCTGTATATAATTTGCTAACAGTGCATACCTACGCATACTTAGTGTATATCGAACCAGTTGCATCCAATCTTTGTAACTGTAACAGGGTCCAACATACTCCATCAATTCAGTAACTTTGTTGTAACAGACCTTTATGCCATCCATGCAAAATAGGCCCAAACGATGTAATGACAATGGTGCTATGCGATATATCCTCCTTGTTGACACAAAAATCAGTGTTTATTGGAGGAAGTTCCTGGTACCCATTGTTTCCGTAGATGTTTTTACCTCGAGGGAACCTCGATGTCGCTATGCTCTCATCATCATAAGAACATGACCCTTCAACAAGAAAAAATTCCATGCATTTAAATTTTCTCTAATATTTTGACCTCTAGTTGATCTCCCTCTTTAGACCTACTATGTCTCGCTTTCCTCTTCTCTGAATTTCCCTCGCTCGAGGAAGACAGATCTGACAAATACCTATTTGGTGGTACCTGCACTCATAAGGATGTTGGATGAAGTTCTTTCATGGTGATGTGATCCCAAGGTGACATTATGATTAATCTATCATTTCATCGCTAGAATTTCACAGGTTATAAGGTAATCAAGTCTTGATAGATTGCAAGTTATTGTTACTACCGTCCAAATGTGTCCACAAATCAAATCTACTTAACGTTTTAACTCCCAAACTTTGTAACAAGTGTTAAATGTGACTATGGTCCACCAGTTACACAACCAAGGCCTCAAATGTATTCTCTAATTGTAATCAAAGGACTTTTTCTCTTCATTCAAGTAAATAAACTTGAAGGGAAACACCACCAAGTGGTTTATTGGACACCTACATGACTAAAAATAGCAACAAATTTACATTTAATTTCCATATGTCTAAGTGGTTAACGAGGAGGGAGTGTGTACTAGGCCGGTTAAGTCATCATAAGTTTATGCTTTGGCAATAAAAATTTTAAGTCATTTTAAATCTTCCTATGTCTAATTGCTAGGAGACTTTTGGTATGTTTTAAGGTAGGATGAGTGGTTGCATCAATGTTCTAGTTCTCTATGACAAGGTTTCAACATCTTCAAATAGTGAAAGTTAGTGCTCATAGTCATTTGAAAAAACAACATTTTGATTATGTATGATGGTAGGATTCGATAACTTAAAATAATTGGCTACCCAACAAACTTAAAGTTAAAAGAAACTTTTTCAGTTTAAGGGGTTAGCACTTTCTTTCATCTTTGCATAGTGGTTTGATACTTCAAAAGATGCATTTATTATCCCACTTCTATCATATTGTATTCCCATCCCTTTTCAATTGTTGCAATTGTTGGAAGAGTTGATACCAAAATTTCATATCAAATACCACGTTCTTGAAGCAATTTTCTGTGTTTTTACTATTTTTTTGAAGTTCTTTTGTGTTGTATGGATCCGTACAAGCTTGAAATGCTTTGAGATCATTGGTGTAGATAAATATATGTGTTCCCTTTCATTTGCATTTGTTTTGAAGTGCTAACTCACTGTTTTGTGGGAGAAAACAATCAAATACAGGGACTGCCTTGTTTTGCCTGTGTAAGGGTTTGAGGGCTAAATAGAAATAACATCCACCAATCCACCCACTATCTTGGAACTGTAACTCAGTGGATTGGTGTGCAACATGGTATGATAGAGGTTCATTGCATTTAGGGGTCTATTAAAGCAAGAAACTTGACATTGAATTGATGCCCTAGGGTTGACAGGGGCAATTTTCTTGTGAATTTGTGGTTGTTAAGTCAAGGTTTGTCAATTTGATGGATATCTTGGTAGAGTCATGGTGACACTATTTGATGGTCCAATCTCTACTTTGAAACAAAAATATCTCTAACAAAAATAGCTATAATGGAATGGCATTAAAGGAACCTTCATATGAAGGATCTTCTAATGAAGGACCTTTGACTTAAGGTCTTCATTTGAAGGTCCTTCATGCAAAGGTTCCTTTTATAAAGCATTTTGGACATGAAATATTTAAAATAAAAAATACCTTCATTTGAAAGTCTTGACATGGCATCATTTTTGAATGAAGGTTCTTCATTCAAAGGTCATGATGACATCACCTTCAAATGAAGGTTCTTCATTCAACTAGTATTTTGGAAATTTTGAAATTTTGGGATTATTTTTTTGCCTCATCCCACAAATGGGACACACTATTATGCAATCACTCATTAACAAAGAGATGAATGCATGATAATAATTTGGGGTTAAAAATAAATCCATTTGAGCCTTTTAGAAATGAAAGGACATTTGATGCAGTCATATGCCTTGTCAAAGTTTTAACTTAATAGTAAGGGCATCATGAGTAGTTTGTTGGGCCCATTCAACAATCTCTGATGCAAGGATTGAATTGTCTAGAATGTATCTACTATCAAGAAATCCAATTTTTTTACCTGTATGACTATATCTCAAGCAATAGGTTGAATTGTGATGACAATGATATTGACAAAGATTTTGTAATCTAGGTGTTGAGAAGCATAATTGGCCACCATCCTAGGAAAGATTCTTCATTCTCAATTTTAGGTGTTAAAATTTAACAATACCCTGATTGATGAAAGAGCTCAAAAAGCCTTTCTCCATGGTATCCAAGTACACATATCAGCGGTCTTCTCTTATACGGTTGGACATGATTTAAAGAACTTAGCTAGGAATTATTCATTTAACCTAAGGTTTTCTCATAATGCCATCATTGGAAAAGTATGATCAAATTCTTCTATTATGAAGAATTGGTCTATGTGCCTCTAGTAATCACTATAAATGTTTGTAAGGATAAAATGACTAATTGCATCAGGTAGGAGAGAATCAACTTTGAGTTCTTCAAAGATTATATTCCTCTATTCATAATTTTTAAGGGTTGTGTGTGGAGGAGGTTATCACTACCAAGAAGGGAGGAGACCTTTCCTTGCATATGTTTGTGGTGGAGGTATTAAAGAAGAATTGTATGCCTCTATTTCCATTCATTAGATCTAGCTTAGCCTAGCATATACTTGGTCTCCTTTGCCCCTATAAACTTCCATTTGTTTGAGTTTATGTTATGTAAGCGTAATTCCATGCTATGTTGAAATATAAGAGGTGGAGGAGGCCAAAAGGAAATAACCCCTTTTTAGTTGTACCTTCAAATTTTTTCTTATTGTTTTATGTTTTTAGCAACTTTGTGGACATAAGATTTGAGGTAGGTTGTACAACAAATAATAACATGTTCCCACCAACAAATTGAACCTCGAAAGTTAGTGGGACTTAATTATGAGTTTTAGATGAGAATGATGACAATGTCAATATTTTTGGAGGAGGTGGGAGGCATTAAGCTTAACGTGGAGGAAGTTGGGGGTAACTAGGTGGTCAACTAGCTAGATTGAAATGAGCACATGAAGGATCAATAAGAAAAGGAAACTATAAGTTCAAGTTGTGCAAGATGTTTGAAAGGGGAGGGACAAACATAAAGATTGGAGGAAAAATAAAGAATAAATTGGTCAAATTCACTAAACTTGTAGAGAGGGCTAAGTCTACAATTGCTTCAGACTCATGCGATGAAGGCTATGTGTGATGAAATCCTAGACCTCAACCAAGATGTGGGTAGATTATGGGAGTTTTTCCAAGACCTGAGGCTGGTCGCTAAAAATGTGAAAGAATAAGCTATTTTATTTTTTCTATCTTATCTTATACCATTTTACGAGAATGGGGGTGCCAAACTTACAGTACTCATTGTCCCTTGGTCGTTGATTTTCCCTGAGTGCCCTCAATCTTGTCCTTGGTGCTGGTATTGACCTTGTTTTCACTCCTCCAAACTCTTCCTCGACGCTGGTATTGACCTTGTTTTCACTCCTCCAAACTCTTCGTCGACGCTGGTATTGACCTTGTTTTAACTCCAAACTCTTCCTCAACACTGGTATTGACCTTGTTTTCACTCATCCAAACTCTTCCTTAGTGCTGGTATTGACCTTTCACTTCTCCAATTTGATGAGCTACAACTTGGTTTTGTTAGGTTTTAGAGTATGTTAATTAAATTGAAAACTATGGTGCCATTTAGCTAGGTTTTAATATTCTACAATATAGTTAAGTATATATTAGCTATTTTTACATAATAAATAATATAATTATTTGAATTATTATAATTATATATTATATTCTTTAACAAAATTATTAAATACATATAAAATTATTATAATTAATAATTAATAATAAGTATATTTTTATATAATACAAAATATAACTAATATAATATATATTTAACATAATATTAATTTTAGATTAAATTATATATAATATAATTATATTTATTATTATATAATAGTATATATAGGATTTTACCTGATATTTTAGAGGATTTTACCATTACACTACAATTGGTTTACCATTAAATGGTAGTTGAAACTTGTTTTCCAATGACACAATAGTGGTTTCTAGACATGAGATTTGTTTCAAGCTCAAATCTCACAATATATGTAGCCTATTAGCTAATACAAAGAGAGATAGAAACTAAAAAGATAGAGAATGAGAGAAAGTGATAAACTTAGATAGATAGGGAGAGAGAGAGAGAGAGCACGAGAGAGAGAAATATAAGAGATACAAAGGAAAAGAGAGAGAGGGAAAAGAGAAACTAAATTTTGATTGGTTGTTTCATGTCAAAAATCCAAGGATGGCATGTGTCCTTGGGGAGTTATGCTCAGGTATCATGCCATTTAGTCGTCTTCAATGTACCGTGCAAAGGGAGATAAATAGGGGAAGAAAGAAGGAGATAATGAAAATCAGGCGAGACAAAGATAGAGAGGTAGAGATAAAGTCGGATGGATCGTCGAGATCTCGGGAGTATTCCTTCCCTATCCCTTCCACTATCTCCCTCTTCCTCCCCTTTCTCTCATTCCTCCATCTCCCTCCATCTATATCTCTATCTCCATTTCTCTTCCCTCTCCTCTTTCCATATCTTTCTCTATCCTCTCTATCTCTTTCCTATCCCTCTATCTCCATATCCACCCCCCTTTCTATGTCCTCTCCCTCCCTTTATATATTGAGCTATCTCTTCCTCTCTCCCTATCTTCCTTCTCTCTCTCCCTTTCATATTGCTCTCCTCTACCCCTCTTCTTTCTCCTTTTCTGCCTATCTATCTCCTCTTCTCTCTTCCTCTTCAATATAATCTCCTCTCCCCTCTTCTCTATCTCTCCTCCTCTACCTATCTGTCCTTTCCCTCCTCCCTCTCAGTCTCTCACCATCTGCTCCTCCTATCCTATCCATCTCTCTATCTCCCCCTCTCTTCCTTTCTCTTCCCATATATCTCCTTCTCTCTTTCTCTTCCCATATATCTCTATCTCTCTCTCTCTCTCTCTCTCTCTCCCCATCTATCTCTATCTCCCCATATGTTAACCAAGAATCCATGCAAGCATACAATAGTATATGTTGGTAAAACTATAATAGTGTTTTATTAAACTATAAGTAACACTTATCTTTCTAATGCCAAGCCTTCTTATAAAAATAGTGTTTTATTAAACTATAAGTGGATTATTGTCACCACTCTTCATTCCACATGAAATGCCAAATGTAGCAATTGTTTTGTTGATTTTGTCAAGTTTCATTAACCAAGCTATTTAGTGGGTTGCATAAAGTTGTGTTATGACCCTTGGTCTCTTTAAAATAATTAGACAATATTACGGAGATCAGGAAGGGGAGAAAACTAAACTCCTTCAAAATAGGGGTAGTTGTGGGTTTTTTGGTTTTCTTTGTATACTATATACTTAGTTCCTCTAGGATAAATAAATGACTGTAGAAATGAAAGATGTTTGATTATCTACCTAATATTGTTTTGTGTTTTTGAAATGGAAGAGATCTACAACTCTATAGAAATTGCTATATGCTAATGGTAAAATTGTTAGACTATTTAGATCATTTTCTTAGTTGTGTATCCTAACTAATATAGAGTAAGCTTTTTCATTTTAATTGACTACTACATAATAGTTTGTGTTGAAAGAATTGTTTCCATTCTTTGTAGTTTTTTACATTGGAATACAAATCATATTTAATTTCATGCCAATATACTTCTTTCATAAAGATATTTGTTTGAAATAAGTGCTTCATAACCCATATAATCAAATCATAACCTATCAAAAAGGCAATAGGAATTTTCTAAAGAAAAGAACACTTGACCCAATCATAAGTTTATGGCCTTCGTAGAAAGGAGTGATCCACCTTAGCAATAACAACTACCTGATGTAGACATGGGAGGCTCAACTCAACCAACCTATCAACCTGCCTTTAAGAGGCTTCCAACAAGTTTAGAATGACCAATTTAAACAATCCAAACAACTCTCAAATTCTGACAAATAACAGAAGTCAAATTTCACACTTTGACTCCTTGAATCCTTGTAACAGTGCAAACCTAGTTTTTTCCCAATAACTCAAAACTTTCCCAAAACACTAGAGAAACCCTTAATGGTTTTAGACACCCATTTTGGAGTTATTAAACATACTTCAAGGTTAAGTACAAGTCCTTTGGACCAAATTACCAAAATCACCCTTTCTAGGTTGTGTTGATTAGGCTGATTAGGCCTATTTTACAAAACAACTAGCCTTTAAACTTGTCATATGCCCATGAAACCTTGGGGAAGAAATTTTTATGCCTCTATTGGAACTGTAAAATTTTGAAAATTTTACAGTGATTTTGCACTCGTTGATTCCCTAAAGAAAACCTTATCTTGAGTATAATCCATCATAGTCACATATGATCACATCATTCTTAACCATTTGATATCATGAAAAACCTCCAAAATCTAGTATTCAAATAACCCATATCGGCAATAATTTGTGCAGGTCTCTCTAATTCATAAATCATTATATTCTCATTTTCAGCATATCAACGAAAGAACAAAAATGTCACATCGATTGGATTACATAAGAAGATACACATCGGGATGACACGGTCCATGGTCTCACCGATAAAGAGATTCGTTGGCAAGACAAGTTCCATCAAGGTGAAATGAAAAGGTCATATCGAGCATATAGGTCTCACCGATGAAGTTCCATTGGCAAGAAACCTGTCTTGTCTCACCAATCAAAGCACAAGGAGTTATATTGGCCAGACCAACACCATCAGAGTAAGATCCTTGAGTAATTCTGAGTGCATTTGTCTTGCCGATGAAATATAATTGGTGAAACACTCATCTTTTCTTGCCAAAAAAACAAAGAAACATACTATCGCCAAGAAAAACACTATCGAAATGAGTTCAAAATGTCCTCCCGACCCATTATGTCATGCCAATAAGATTACATTGGCAAGAGTCTTGGCGAAATACTTGAGATTGAAGGAATAATCATCAGGGAGACTTATAACATCGGGAAAATTACTGAATGTATTAGCGATACACCATGTCTTGCCGATGAAGACACAAACAAATCAAGATAGTCGTTGGGGTGACTCTTGGTAACATTTATATGAATCAGATGGCTAGATTATGTGATATCGGTGTAATGTCTACCCGACCAAAAGAATGTTTAATGAACGTTAGTCAAGCATGAATAAAAGGATCGCCCAAAGTTTGAATTGTCTTGCCGATAGAACATTTGATGTGACAGTGGGTAAATTCGAAGATCAGCTATGCTCGTGTTCAAAGCTAGGACATTAATGACAATATTACTACCAAATGTGTCGATGATTTCCTGAATTGAGAAAAGTAATTGAAGGCAAATTTTTCAAACTTAGCAGCAGAGGAATGGACAAAGGGCCAAAGGATCTTGCGGTCAAATAATTCTAAATAAAATTGTAAGTTCCCTGTAATTAAATTTCTGGTTTTGTGATTCATAAAATGGAAAGAAAATTAAAGCAGAGAAGGAACCGGAGGTAGCTGAGAGGAAGTTAAACCAGGACTTAATTGATCAATTGCTCGGCTCAGGACCTAAGGCCAGGCGATCTACACAACTTAGGATAGAAGTGGAAAAGTTAGAGGATAAATGCAAGCATATACGAGACATATGGACCCCAATTAGGGGATATGAGCTATTTATTTTTCACTACCAACGAAGGAACCGATATGAACTAGTGTGCAATCCTTGGAAGCTAAACCTAGGGAAACTAGTATGCCCCAATGTATTTGTAAATGTAAAATTGGTGAAGATGCTAGCTGCCTATTATAATCCAAAATGTAAAGCTATTTCTAATCCATCAGGAAAACTGTTTATACATGTATCTGAAGCTGCCATCTATGAGGTTTTTAACCTAGAGGGAGTGTGTGGTGAAAAAATTGTACTTGAACAGCTGGAAAAGGAATTCTGGAGGATGGATACTTTGTACAAGGGTTGGAGGTTGCCACTACACAGGTTTAAGAAAGATGGTGTTTCATTTCCACTGAATGACAGTGATGGTCCCCCATTCCATGTTGATTTGTTTGAACCCTACATGAGGTACACATATTTTTCAGTGTGTCAAGTGCTGGGAATGGAGGCCCCTGAGCACATGTCAATTGTACCCATGGTAATTGTAGCAGACATCCAATGTCACAATTCAAGGTTTTTTTATTATGCTTCACACATCTTTAAAGTACTTGATTCAAGACTGATGGCAATAAAAAGTGGAGCTCCTATCTTACACTTGGATGCTTATTCAATCCTAATGCATATGATACTTTATTATGGACAAGAATTGCAACTGTGGCCTGAAAAACTAAGGGTTGTACAATTTGATAAGGAAGGAAGGTTATTACCAGTACAACTCTGGATTGCCACCTGGGATTGCAGATTTACTAATTCTTGTTATCTACATTTCGAAGAGTTTTTTGTGAAACCACTGTACAGATTTTACAATCATCCTTGTGAATACTCATTTTCCTATGAAATAAAAAGGTTTTTAAGGCCTAAGGATTTCAATGGACCTGTCAACCACAATTGGGGAGACTGGTACTGTCTAGAAGATGCGACCATGATAAGAGTATATGGATTTGAAGATGCACCCTTCATTCTGCCCAAGACGGTGCCTAATAGGATTGCATTTTTGGAGATTGTTAGGAAATTGGGCTATTCAGATGTTATGAATCTGAGTTCTTGCTGAAAGCAGGCATTTGTGCCTAGTACATTATGCTTTGGTGATTTCACTGTATTAGCAAGGGATGGATATGATATGGTTCTCAAAAAAATGCTACAATACAACATGAAGAAGGGTCCACCGTGAAAAGGATTTGATCCAAAAGGGTATATTGATTTTTCCAAAAATAAAATGAACTTGGGAGGATATAATCACATACCCTATCTGTATGATGGCTTGATCAGAAATTTGGAAGAAGAGGAAGCAAAAAAGGTTGTTGATGAGTATAATAGGGGATTGCAAGATACAAAACTATTATCTTCTGATGAAGAGGCATCTGGTGATGGTAGGCCTCACAGTACAATTGATAAAATTTCTAGATTGAGAACTCAAGACTACAAGTATGTTCCCAGGGAACCAAATGTTGAAGAGAGTGTAGAAACTGACACAAGGAAGATAGCATATAAATAATTTGTGGCTGATGATGAATTCATTAAAACCTCATAATTTAAAACCTTTTTGTACAAATTAAAAGGAAAATCAATAAGGGAATCAGTGGAGAATATTACACCAAGTAATGAGGAACAACTACTAAATAACTTAAAATCAAGTGTGGAAGAAGAAATGAAGAGCATGACCCTTGAGAAAGGAAGGAAATTATTAGAAGATGCAGGTGTCATGATCTTTCCTGGGTTGGATTTGAACTCTGCTTTGGTTTTTGATAGTTTTTTGAAGAATAGTAATGCCACACATAAACTCACTCCTGAGGGGGTAACAAAGATCTATGCAAGATCTAAGTATAACCCAGATGAGGGATCACTTATGATATGGGCCCTGTATCCTCCACACAAGAAATATGTTGTAATCGATACTAAAAAGGATTTTGGACATGTAATGACGTTAAAAGTTGGTGAGGTTGATCCAATAGCTACAACATAAATTGGCATTAATGTGGCCAAATTAAATAAAGCCCAAATCCAGATGCTAATCAAGGAAAAAAAAATGTATAAGATGAATAACGAGAGACTACTCAGAGAAAATGATTGCTTGAAGGACATGATGGGAATCACATTGGGATCCACAAAGAAATTGACTCATGGTGAAAGCTCCTAGGCAAGAGACCAGTGGGAAGAATCAAATGCGTACTCACAAGGTAAATGTGATGCACTCACTGCAATAATAAGGAAGAGGCAAACCAATTTAATGACTTGGTTGAGTATGCTCTGGGGAACACATTCACACAATTTTACTGCAGTACAAGAACATAAGAGGATAGATGGCAGGATCCGAGAGAAGTTCCAGGAAATAAACCAAAGGGATGCTCCTGATAACATAGCTATTGATACTACCAACCATTTTATGAAAAAACATAAAGACTTCCATGAAGAATTGCAAGGTGATGAGTAGGGGATGATCGATGTCACAAAAAAGGGAGTACTAATGCTGTTAAAAACATAGACTTCCATGAAGAATTGCAAGGTGATGAGTAGGGGATGATCAATGTCACAAAAAAGGGAGTACTAATGCTATTAGAAGATGGAGGGGAACTAAAGGTAAAAGACAGATGGATCAAGGAATGCAAGACGATGATGAAAACAATTCTGGAGACAGCCGCAGGAAACAATTTAACAATGGACAGGGCATGTGAACAAAATGAGAAGATGATCAAAATGGAGATAGCCATAAGGAATGCGCTGGAGGATGCTGATACAAACGAGCAGTAAGATTACCTAGATTATATGTCAAAACATCCATTTATGGCTTAATAGAGCATAATTTCTAGTTTGTTATTGTTGTTAAGCAAAAGACATTTCTGAAAGGATGAGTCCTTTCACAATTTTGATATACTTATATCTGTTTCATAATGTAAAACAGATATAGGCGGATAGGAGAAAGATACAGTAGATAGTTTGAAATGAAACTTTCCTTTAAAAGACTCAGATGCATGTATGAATTTCAATGAAGTTAATGAAGATGTCTGAACTTGTGGCTTAATCTTGGTATCAACTGTTTGTGGAATTATACAGTTATCTGGTTGTCTCCATTTTGATGCTTTTCTGTTGTTTAAATTGATATATCAAGCATATATTCAGTTTACCGATACACATTTGTTGTATTTGTGTGATGTGATTATTTGGTTCTTTCAAGTAAGGATTAAACCCTTCTAGTTAATCATAGTAACTGAAGAGTATTAATTGGATCAATAAGAAGAATCACATAACTAGGATTGTCATTCTATCTCAAATAGAGTTTGTCAGTCATTTACTTGCATGTTTATACAAGTTATAAACTACATCTGTGTGCCAAATAGTTTGAATTATTTCCATCATAGATTACACTTTTCTAGATCTTCATTAGACTCCATACACCCAACAAGGCACTGGTCTCACACATTTCATCTTTTAGTTTATCCATTTTATTTTTTACATCTGTTAAGTGAACATATTCTAATATAACACATACACTTTATTAGGATTATATCTGTTCACTGTAAGATTTCCATTGTGAATAGATTGTTATAAACAAAATCACATCACTTAAGTCTACTCAGTTCACAAAGGTAGACCCACCTAGGTTTGGCAACACCTGAAGAGAAGAAGGTTCAAATCATTTGGCCTTGTTTGTTACCCTAAAACGTAGCAAGAGATTGAAAACCTCTTGAGGTATTCTTACCTGTGTTTTTGAGAGCTAATAGTCTCCAAACCTCCAAATCCACAAAAAGATTCCACTTCTACGGCCAAATTCTTGCCAAACCGAAAAACCCTTTTTTTAGGACAAAATCATGAGGGTTTATTGAATCTCCTACTTCCACAACCTCCCAGACCTCAAAACCAACTCAGACACAACCCATTAGGTTTGCACATGGATAAAAATTCATAAAATCAGATCTCCCAACATATTTTGTTGAAACCTAGGCTTGAACCTCTCATTTCACATGCTTTTCTTCACAAAACTCTTGAGGACAACAACTATACCTTCTTTCTTTCGCATCCTACACCCTATTCATGCATCCTAAAATTACAACAGTATCCATGGGGCCTCTTACACAAGCTAGAGTAATCACAAAAAGTGTAAGAGCCCCTTTATATCATGTTTGGACTACAAAACCCTCAAAAACAGGGTAACCAGGCTGTATGCAAAGAAATGAAGCTTTCTAACTCAAATCAATGCCTTAATCCCTCAAATCAGATTCAAATCAAAGCTAATGATCGTACAGTGCTTCAAAATAGGAAAAATACATAAATTTTGAAGAAAAACACAGGTTTTCGAATGTCAAGAGCTTGTATTTTAAATCCTCAACCATCAACAACCTTTACAATGATCACTTTATGCCTTTTAAAGGACTTTAAACCTCAACCACTGAAAAACCACCTCTACAACTGACTTTTTAATCTTTTATGATCACATGAAACATAAAACATACTAATTTCAAGGTTGTTAACATCACTATTGAAATGTTTTAATTTTTTGACCTCTCAAATGTATTGAAACTCTTAGGACACCTCTAAGACCATGCTAGTGGCATGATAATAGCCTTATTATTGACATGACAACAACCTTGCACCCTTTTACATGTAAATTCTCTAATTTGCCTTAAAAAGGCTACAAAACTCTTTAGTGCAAGACTCAAACTCATAACTCAAAACTTCACCTAGAACATGACTAATGGTCTTGAGTGACCTTATTCACAATAAAACATTCTTGAAATTCCTAAACCAACCTATTGACCTCCCTAATTATCATCACATGGTTAAGCATAGAAGATGAGGTGTAGGTGCTCCTGCATCACTACCCCATCCAAAAATTGCTTACATTACACAAAGCCACAATGTTCCTCCAAGATAAGCCAATCAAATCCTACCTTATGTGTCCTAGTAATCAAATTGGAGATGATCCTAAAAATGACATTGCGAAGGGTGATTGGTCTAAAAAATCTAAATGACTTTGCAATTATTTCACTACTACGATCAATGTGTCATCTTTCATGAAATTTCCCAAAACACTATTCATTATGATCATATGGAAATTTCTAAGAGAGCTACAATAGTTGTAACATCATGAATTAAAATTAAACATTAAAAAGTACATGAATTAATTATGTAATGGCATAAAAATTAAAAACATCATGAATTAATGATGTAACCACATAAGTCAAATATAATTCTATCAAGAAATTAATATAAAATAGATAATATAATCACATAACTCATACATTTCAATGTCATTGATCTTCTTCTTCATCCAACTCTTTGTCTGTATCATCCAATCCAGATTCGACATTGTAAGGATTGGTCATATCATCATCGTCATTGATATCAATAATGTCATCATCCACACGATATCATCTTCATGAACATTAACTCCTACATCATCATGATCTAGTTCCTCCTCTTTGACATATTCGCCAAGGCACATCATCAACTAACTGTTGATCGTCATCATCTACATCATCTTCTAGTTCTTCTAAGATCTTCTTCTTCCACCACATTATACTTTCACGATCTTCCTCTTGGATCATGTCTAACAACAAATGACCAACCCAGGTTTACCTAGAACCTTTGAGTAAAATACTTGCTCACATTGGCTTGGAATCTAACATAGGGTTCATTTCCAACTCGCTCGATCGACCTTGTATTAACCATGGTAAATCCATTATCATGTTCAATAACAGTTCTCTCGGGATCATTTTCATTCAATCATAGCATGTACCATAGGATCTACGAACATAACTAATTTGAAGGACTTAAATTCACACTCAAGTATATCATCCAAAATCCCATAGTATCGATTTTTTGAGACTTCTAGATGTATGCCGCTTCTAGATGAAACATTAGTCACCTGAAAGACTGCAGTTATCCCAGAATCACAAGTTTTCTTCTTGTCATCCAACTTTTTGATTCAAAATTTATGACCATTGCACCACATAGCCTTGTGGTGTTTCACCTGCAATATGTCAAACATGTAAAAATTATTGCAATATCATTAGTTGATAAACATATTTATTCTTGACCGAATGTATGCAAAGAAAAAAGTCTCAACATATATATACATCAATATAATTGAAAATAATTAAATAATATGGACGATTAATATATTTATACATACCTGTTTATCTCTTAAACCATATGCTAAATCAAATTCCCTTGGTGTAACATTGGAATCTCCATTACGATGAGCTTGTTTAACCAACAAAGCCACACCTTCCCATGTTAATGTGCGACTAGATTGTTGAAATCATTCAATCCATACCATCATCCAATCAAAATTGTTTGTGACATACAAATGTAGTGCATCCCACTCTCGACCAACCGTATAAAAAAAATTTGAAATTCACAAACGACATATAATTAGTTAATTACCACGGTATACGACCTTAATTTAAATTGATGTATATTGAAGATTAATAATTAAATAAGTACAATATACATAAAAACCAAATGTAAAATGTATTCTAGTTAATCTCCATGACTATCTTATAATTACCTCTCACTTTCCTCAATCTACCTTTCCCCATCAGGTACTCCCCTTTGAATTTGTTAATGGAGTTGGGATCCCAAATACGATCTACATGGATCTTTATTGTAAACTTAGGAAGATATTCAGTAATGTACACCATGGTCTGGTATACCATATATCCCTCCACCATAGAACCCTTAGGATGTGCTCTTTGTCTAACCAAAGCCTTCAAAAATTTCAAGTGTCTCTCAACCATCCACATTGACCTTGTGTGTACATGTCCACACAATTCAATCTCCTCAACTTGGTGTATGAGGTAGTGTTCTTGTGCATTGAAAAATGTTAAGGTAGACACTTTTGCATTTCACACATTAGATGAGAAATTTTTCTCTTCCAATAATTTATATCTTCTTTATGGATTTCTTTAGATGACAACCATCTACAAGGATTCAAGGCACAAATATATTAACGAGATTTAACAAAAATATATAATATATTACATAACAAGTAAAAAATGACAATTATAAGATCTATATGCGAATTGAACAAATATTGCTACTTACCTCATGTATTTTCCAAGATCATATATAACTTGCTTGACATTGTTGTCAAAGTTGTCTGGGAGAGATAGAGGTAGAACGTACTGCAACAATTATAAAATGATCTTTTCATTATTTTTCCAAAAGTAGTAAACATAATACACTAAAAAGTACATGTAGTCTACAAGTATATATAATATACCAGAATAATTACCTTAATGAAGGTATGCCAATCATACGTTTTCATCCCTGACCCAAATTCACCTTTCTTTGTTATGATATTGTTTATGTTCGCAGCAACTCCTGTGGGAAATAAAATTTTCGTATGACTTATTTTATAGCATTGTTTGCACTCCATTATTAACCAAGGAAGGGCACTTATATTAATTTGGTCTCCATCGCTATTTAATTGAATGACATTTTCATTGCATGATTGGCTTCTTGAATGTCACTACAAATTTTGACAATTTTTTCTTTGTCATTCCTTCCATCCAATATTTTCCATAACGCTTTCTATTATATTCTTTCCATATGCATTGTATCAAACAAATGCACAATTTGTAGCTGCTCATAGTAGGGCAACCTACTAAATTGTCCGGGATAACTTTTCAGTCCCTCGTGGAAGCCGACCATTAATTCCTTAATGACCTTCATGAAGCATATAAGTTAAACAAATTAACAACGACAATCATTGTCAATTACAACATGAGTAAACACAACACAATATAAAAATATAAATTCCAAACATATCATATATGATAGATAAACAATTTGATCCGATGTATAACCTTGACGATTAATTCTATTATATTCCAACTTCCATAGGTGAGGTGTCATTCTTCGTGGTTTTGATGTAGTCTCTTCTTTCCCATTGAAAATATGTTTTTCAGTAGTTCGATACTTATGATTTCTATGGAGGAAGTGCCTATACTCATCAAACACCTGCTTTCCTAAACTTGTTGAACGACGAGATTTCATCTTTGGACCACAAATTGGACATGTAAATTTTCCCTTTGTTTGAAGACCTGCAAGATGATATATAATTGGATTAAATATGTCAATTTTTATAATTATATATAATGAATAGATTATTTAAAAAACATTCATGATATCTACTTCATAAAATTAAATATTGTTAAAGTGCAGTCGAACGTTATAACATACCACAAAAATGTGTTAGCCCTGGGGCATCATGAATTGTCCATACAAGCATTGCATGGAATTGAAATTGTCTTTGTCCTATTGGTCTAGAGACGTCATACATAGTGACGCCATTCCATAACTTTAGTAACTTGTCGATAAGAGGCTTGATATATACATTCATATCTTTAACTTGGTACTTACCTAGTTGAATGAACATAAACATTACATAATTATTATAACCATTTTACTGCAATATATATAAATTAATGTACATGACTATTGAATGAAAAAAATATAAGTCATTGTGCAACAAATAAGACAAATGAGATGCTACTATGTTAAAGAAAATTGATGTAAACAAATACCTGGAACAATCATTGACAACATTATGTGCTCCCTCTTTATTAACATCCATGGAGGAATGTTATTGTTGATAACAAAAACAGGCCACACCAGTAAATAGATCTCAGCTCTCCAAATGGATTGACACCTCCGCTGCTAATGAAAGCCTAAGATTACGTTCTTCTTTAAAGTGGCTATTTCTTCCTCCCCAACCCAAAATGTAGAACCATCTCATTCAAAGAATGTCATCTCCACTTCTATTTTGTGCATGTAATCCATAAATTATGCTAAGCTTTTGCACCTAAATAATTGTTGCATACGTGGAATAATGGGAATATAATGAAGAACCTTGTGAGGCACCTTTTTGTTAGTTGATCTGTTCGATATCTACTGATATGACATTCTGGGCATTCTGTTGCAAATTCCTGTTGTTTATGATATATAATATGATCATTGGGACATGCATCTATTGCTTGATACTCCATTCCATATATTTCATAATGCAGATAAATCTTGGTATGAGTGAGGTAAAATATTTGATGGTGGTAACAAAAATTCACCAATCAATCTACAACAAAAAATAATTTGTTAATATAAAGAATATTAATGGTACATATTTCATCTTTTATTTACTAGTGATGAACTAACAACAATTAAAATAGATGAAAAAAGATGACATATATGACATACCTTAACATCTGTGAGATTGCTATGTTGGATAAACCATTCATAACCTTCAAGTTCACCAACAACAATACAACAGAGAGAAGATTTGTTTGGGAGCCTTCATAAAGGGGCTCATATGCCTTCTCAAGTACAAGTAAATCATGAACATCATCAAAGTCATCTCGATTATCATGATCAGTTGTGCCACTAAATGTGTAATGGATCAATGTATTTGTACCATCATCTTCAACTGTGTTTTCTAGTGCATGATCATCTTCTTCCATAGGATCATTAACTTCATCTTCGATATTCACAGCTCCATGTTCCTCCGCTTGCAAAAGCACATTCTCTGGGCCATGATAATCCATATCATGTGCCCTAGGGTGCCCCACCTTTATAATAATGATAGACACAAATAAACCATGATCATGATTAAGTGATTATATATATATATAAAATGTTAAAATGATATAAACATTTACAAATTCAATCAATATAAACACATATAATGAACAACTTACCAATGGACGATAATCATGCCCCCCTTCAACGTGACCATGCTGCCTACAATGTTTCTCAGCTGTTGTGATTAAAAGTCTTCTTGTCTTTAAGCCCTTGCAATTATTGCAAGGACAATAACATTTCCCACCACCCTTTATTTTCAATCTAGCCCACAATCTATCAAGTGTCTCTTCATTTTTTTCTAGACTAATATTATTTGACATGAATTTTCTTTACCAAGCTTGAATATTTAGATCTTCAAAAAATATCAAACTCACACTCCAATAATTTTTAATCATAGACAGGTAACAAAATCTAATAATTATGATATTTTACACCCAAAAAAATCGGCATGCAACCACCCCTGCAAAAGAGAAGATAGTTTGAAGTTAATGACCCTAAAAAAAACTTTAAAATGCTAATTCCAGAACTTATTAAATTTTGATTTTACTATGATTTCCAACCGTTAGACTCCTAAAATTAGAATATTGAACTTGCACAACAAAATATGGAAATGAAATTCTGAAAATGCACAAGTCAAAATGAAATCTGATGAGATGTTGCTTTAAAATATGATTTTCAAACCTGGAAGTACAAATCTAACTTCACAAATGAATTCTGGAAAAAGACAATGACTACCCTCAACCTGGCAATAATAGCAAAACACTGTTGCAATAAATAGTCGAACTCACTTTTATTTATGTTGGCCACAATTTGATTTTGCATGTTCGTCGAAATTTCGACAAAAAATCTTCATCAAAATTTTGACAAAAACTCAAGTTCGTCGAAATTTCAATGAACGTTGGGGATAAAATTTAAAAAAATTGAAAATTACACATTAAATATCAGAAGTACCCAACAATACATCTAATTATACATCTTTTGTCAAAAAAATTTGTCGGATTTTGTAGTCAAATGAGTTAGTGAATCCCTTCTTAATCATTTAATAAATGATTTGTCAATGCATGTTGATTTCATGAATGCATGTTGATTTCATGGTTGCATTGGTTATTTGTGTGCTTGTTTTAAATAATGTGTTTGATTAGTGAAATTAAGGTGATTTTGGGTTATCGTTTAAGTGGGAGTCTTTTATGCAAAGTGGATTAAGGTTGGCTTCCAGAGGTTGGGAGGGAGTACTTTGTATGTATGATTCTTATGATGGTTTTACTTTGGAAATGGTTTTGCAATGTTTTGTGTTTTGTGTTTTGTGCAAGATGGTCAATGCCTTGCACCGTGGTTAGATTCTTGTGATTTTGATAAGTGTGCAAGAATATCAATGCCTTGCACTAAGTTTGAATTCTTGTGATTTTGATATGTGTGCGAGAGGGTCAATGTCTTGCACTGTATTTGGATCTATGTAATTGTGTTAAGTTGCAAGATGGTGAATGCCTTGCTTGCTTTGTAGGGTTTACTAGTTGCAAGTAGGGGGAGTGGCTCTCAATGGGGGCTGAAACCCAAAGTGGTGTCTAGGACAACCCATTTGAGAGTTTCTTAATCTAGTGATAACCTAAATAATGAATTGGGGGGATGGGTAATTTAAACATAAACAAGTTAATTAATGCCTCACCCATGTCTGTAGTGTTCATTTAGGCTAAGGATGGGTTGAGAAGGCCTAGTTGGAAAGATCAACTTCCTTGTCCTCATGAGAGGAATGTTGGTTCCACATGTGTCACCCTATGGGGTCGATACCTAGTGAGAGGTATGCCAGGACAACCATAGATGGGAGTCGGGGTCTAGTGAGAGACCACCAGGACAACCCATGCCAAGACCATGCAATGACACACTTCCCTATTGCAGTCTAGCATTCCCTAGTCGTGCCTTCTCCTTCTGTTGTGTGATTTCCTTTGGAAGTGATGTCTATGGTTATGTGATGTTAATGTTGTTGCAGTGTTGTGTTGGAGCTATGTTTAGCCTTGTTTATGTTAGCTTTTTGTCTTCTTGACTATTTGTTTGTAGTGGGACCTTATGTTATCTCCTAGCACGAGGAGTGGACCTTAGGGTTCCACATGGTCGGGAGGTTGGTGCTTTTTCCTCCATTGGGTTCCCTTCCTACTTGTTCGTTTGCGTGGAGGTTGTACCTTGTGTAGTGGATCTCAGTTCATGTTCCAAATCAGGAGGACAGTCTTTAATGTGTATGCATTGGAATTGTATCTCAGTTGTACCATGTATTGTAATTTCATGTATTCTTCCCAATTGTATTCAAGGAAGCATTGTTGTAAACATTGTAACGATGTAATAGATTATAATGTATTCTCATGAAGTGACATTTGTATATATACTTGTTAATTGTTTATCAATGATCATTATTGTTGTTTAACGAATGTCATGTTTTGGAACTGTACATTGTAGATTCATTATATGTGATGGTTTAAATGATCTCTTGATTGTTAGATAAATTATGTTAACATATCAGTTAATGAAATGGTTCTAGTTCTTGAATAATGGAAATGTTAGTAGCATAGTCATGGAACCTTAGAGGAATTAGGATGAGGTTGTATGTTATGTTATATTATGCAGATCATTGTTGTTTCTCTTTAAAAAAAAATTTGTTCCATTATTGTACTATAGTTGTGTCGTCCTCTAGGGTTCCTTGGCGGGGCATTACATATGTACCAAAACATTCTCCAAAAATAAACACGATATTAAAGATAAAGTTATCCTCATAATACATTGTTCATCCTTAAAATTATATAAAGATAAATTAATCAATTTTAATCCTTACAACTATATAAAAAAATAAAATTGTTGAAATAATTAAAAATGATATTTTCCATCCTCACTTATATAAAAAATATAAAAAATAAAACTATTAAAATAATTAAAAATATACATAAAATGAAAAAATAAAACTTAAAAAATAATTAAAAATAAAAATAAAGTCAAAATTTAACATAAAGATAAATGAATAATTTTCCATCATTACAATTAAAAAAAATAAAGTTGTTGAAATAATTAAAAATAATCATTTTACATCCTTACAACTAGCTCATCCTTACAATTATTATATAAAAAATAAAAATATTGAAATAATTAAAAATAATCATTTTTCATCCTTACAACTAGACTTTATCTAAAGGAGGTTCAAAGATTAAGTTCATATATATATACACACACACACACACACACCACTAATTTATCATTAAACAACTGATTCACCATTAAAAGGCACCTGACTTATTTTCCAACCACTCAATAGTTATTTGCAAGTGTGAGACTTGTTTTTTCCAACCACTCAATAGTTGTTTGGAGTTGTGAGACTTATTTTCGGCTCAAATCTCACACTATATGTAATCTATCAACTAATTACATAAAAAATATATAAAATAAAACAATTAAAAATAAAGATAAAATGATAAATGATAAAGTAGAGCTGCTAAAAAATAACACTAAAGCCAAAATTCCAAAATTTTAGTAAGCCATGAATTCCAATCACTTAATTTAAATGTGAATTTTCTAATAAGACATTAATTTCAATCACTTAATTTAAATGTAAATTTTCCAATAAGACATTAATTTCAATCACTTAATTTAAATGTAAATTTTATAATGTTATCTATTAAAAATGAAAAAATATGAACAAACATGTTATAATTCATTTAATTTAGATTTGGAGTTAATATTTACAGATAGTCATTTCTTCACGATGATATCAAGCATCTTGAACGTCTACTTATAATCCCTTTCTCCATTTGTTTTCCTCACACAATGCATGTGGGATTAAAAACCCTTTGCATCAAACCATATTTTATGTTTCGCGCAACAAACCAAGATTGAGGAGCTCGTTTCCCCATGGCAGAGATTTACAGAGAGGACACTGACTCTACTATATATTTTGCAAAGTATGGCCGCTTCAGTAGCTGTAAAAGAAATCTTCGAGACACAATGGTTGATTCTCGTATATGGAAATGAAAACAACATGAAAACAGAAGCATGAGAATGTTTACGGGAACAAAATCCGTCAAAACACAGAAATGTGGAAATGATAGACAACAAAAACGTCAATTGATGGGACCAAAAGGTCTGACCACCTAAGCTGTCAGTGCTTAGAGTGTGCCGGTTAAGCCCAACCAAAGAGTAGTCACAAGCTTATTTTCTTCTTCACGTGTAGATTGAAGTCGTCCTGTATCTTTTGTCCAAAACCCAATTATTTTGTAATATATTCCAACCACGTTAATGATTTCATACTAACAGATTTCTAAATTATCACCAATAGTCCCACAAGTGAAAACTAAGCATTTTTAGTCGTGTCCAAGCTGGACAAGCACAATTTGAAATAGAAAAGGGTTTATGGTATGTTGGATACTGAGGTTCCTCATCACTATAAATGTGCCATCACTCTAAGTGGATGCATAGTTGATTTGATCCCTCTAAGTGGATGCATAGTTTTCAAGTGTTCTTTACTTATCATAAACAACACAAATTTAGGGATTCAACTTCCCTTGTTTCGAGGGCATTTTCTCCTAACTCCTTTGTACGTGCTCTCCTCCTATTATGTTTTATAGAGAGAAAATATCACTTCCCCAAATTTACTTGTGCACCCCCTTTTTCCTCCTATGAATGAGGGACCTATAAAAGCGTATCGACAACTATCTTACGTCTGTATCAATGCAAGATGAATAAACGAATCTCAACCGTTCATCATTTTTCACCATTTTTTCAGCTATTTTTTGCTACTTTTCCCACCGCTATTGGTTTCCACTCCTCCAAACTCTTCCTCATTGGTATTGACCTTTTACTTCTCCAATTTGACGAGCTACAACCTGAAAATAAGGTTTCGATGAGGGTTTTAGAGTATGTTTATTAAAATGAAAATTACGGCCAAGATCCTAATAATGAGCACATTTAGGTTTTAACATTAAGGCATCCTTTATCCTAAATACTTAAGTATATATTGGCATAATTAATATATAGTGTATATTTTATATAATAAAAAATAAATTATAAATAATATAATTATACTACTTATTATTATATATTATATTATTTAACAAAATTATTAAATACATATATAAAATTATTATAATTAATAATTAATAATAATTCTATTTTTATATAATATAAAAAATACTCAATAAGTTGATCATTCCTTTATACCAAGGCCTTATTATGTTCCTTTACCACTTTCACCTTGTCCTTTGTTTGGCTAAGCCCATTAAGGCCAATCTTGAGGAAAATCCCCCCCTTGCCTCTTCATTGATAAAGGTAAAACAACCCTTTGCATCCCTGCTAATAAAGGTTAAAAACCCCTCACTTTCATGGGGCCCTTGTCCCAACTCCATAATAAGGGCAAAAAGGTGGTGGAAGGCTCCACCAAATATAAAGACATTTTTTGTATAGGATAGTCCCTCCTACTATTAACCCTAAAATAAAAGCCAAGATCTAGGAGGATGCAATAATTGGGCTTTCCTCTCTAATTTTTTTATCCCCTATTAAGTAAGAATTTAATAAGGGGTTGGTGAAGAGAAATCAGGGAGGGGAGTTGACCAAAAAGAAAGATGAAAAACCCAAAGCTTCCATTGTTTTTGTTGAAGGAAATGTTCAAGAGGGATCAAGCCAATTTGCTAGCACAACCCTATTTACACCGGCTAATAAGCTTGACCTCAAACTATGGACCTGAAGGACAAGGGGAAGGCCAAGAAACAAGACATTGAAGGCACAAATGTTAGAAGATAGACTAGATTAGACGCAATTCAACAACCTAACATGAAATATATATAAATATTCATTGACTCCAAGTAGGAGGTGGATATTTTCATAGATGATGAAAAAAATGTTGGTAGTTCTCTTGAGCCCTCTCCCTTACAGTTTGAAGGTAATAGTCTGTTCAATGAGTTGAATGCGCTTGAATTTGAATTGAAGAGTGAGGACTTGCCTAATACCTCTTATATGGAGACTGAGGATTCCACTAAATCACCCCAAGGCCCACTAAATTGTGACTAAGGATTCCCCTAATGCCCTTGCCAAACGACAACATTGTGATATTTTTTTGTAGACTACATTGGAGGTGAAGAAGTTGAAGACCAAACAAGATGAGGTGGAGAAAATAATGAAGGTTATGATCAAGTTTAGTACCAAAGTTATGCACAGGTCTACTGCCACACCCTCTCAATCTTTTTGGGTTTGGAGCTAAAGAAACATGGGAAAGATGTTGATAATTTGGAAAAGTATGAGGATATGTATAAGTTCCTCTTTGAGGATTGGGGATATTTATGATTAAGTTGAACTTTTATACTTTTTTATGTTTTGTTAATGTGCTAGTTTTGGCCATTCTTGGGTCGGTTGTGCATTTCCCTTGGGGCTCCTTTTTTATAGGGTTCATGACTCTTGTTTCCTTCCTATTATAATAAAACACATTATTACTTAATTATTTTAGTTAGTATTCTATCACATACTTGACTAGGTGGGTTTATAGTTGACATAAACTCTTAAATTAACTAGCTAAGCCTATGATAAGACTTTTTTGATGCGGATATGATTGTATTTGGAATATTGTACTATTATGTATATTTGAATGTGAAATAACAATTCCTAATAATGAGTTTGAGATAGAAGTGTGTGAACATACGACACATATACATGCTAGAATGTGTATTTTTATCAAAAAATTGGCCAAAGTAATGCAAAATCACTAGTTGCATTGTCAGTTGACAATGTCTACTTATTTCCAAAATAGTTGGATTGTGTTATACTTAGCTAGAGGGATTCTAGAGTCATATGACATTGTTTGTAACTGGGCACAACACTAGCTATCAGATGGCATGATGTACTTTTTGATTCCATTTATTTGCTACCCTCGTGAAGGGTAGAGCCACTTCCCAATTGAAGGTGTGTGAGGGACCATTGGTTTATGGTTGGAGGTAAAGCACTTGGCTGATGCTCTTCCTATTACAATTGAAGAAAGACAAAGACTTGGTTACTCAAAGAAATTATTTGTATTTCACATGATAAATTTATTATTGATAACTGGTAAAATTTCATAATAAATCATCACGATGTGGATGGTAAGTTGTACTATATATGTTGTATGATGGAATGTTGATTTAATGATTTGTCTAATGAGATTATTCTTTTTGAATCTCTTTCTCAGTTGTAATATTTTTTGGATGAAGGTATATTCATTTATTGTAAACTATTTGTGTAATGAGATAATTTATATTTTTTCTTGGGAGAAATTATGAAATATTGATTGTGTAATTTTTGTTAATAGTGGTTTGTAAGTGAAATATTCATATTATTTTTAGAGATTGGATTGGTGTTCATTACAACATACAAGACTTGTTATTGTCTGAGCTAACAAATCAAATTAAGAATGTGAATACAACATTAAATTACCAATTGAAAGGTCATAGTAACTTGAATATACAAAAATATTTTGGAAAACTCATTCCCTATGAACTTGGAATAGAGGTTTAGCATTGTACTAGATGATATTGTAGAAATTGAAGATATAAGTTTCTCCTAATGGAAATAGATCAATGGTAGAGGGAACTTGAAAATATAAATAAGACCCCACAAAATACATGAAATAATAAATTTCAATTTAGAAGGAAAATGTACAAATATGATAAAAAATAAGAATATATTAATGTTCATGATACCACCTTGAGGGAGAAAACCTCATAAATAACAACTCCAAAAGTAATATGTTCAAGATACTTTACACTTGCTAAAACCTTAAAATATATAGAGTTTAGTTAAATACAATTACTACTTCCACATACATGTGAGATAAATACAATATATCGAGTCTAACTAAAAACAATTGAGTGGAAATACAATAGTGTGCCCCACTTTTTATCATTGTTGGGCCACTATAGTCAATATTTTTAACCATTCAATTTTGTCAATTATACAAAAAAAAATCAAGAATTTAAAGATGATATAAATTAGTGATTTGTGAATGTATATTTATACTATTTTATCAACATTTTATTACAATGAAAATTTGAATTATAATTAAAATATTTTCATGATTTATTGGATGTAGATATTTTTTGTTGGTTAGGAATTTTTATCTTGGCTTGAATTAGAGAGGTTGCTTCTGGAGGACCTCTTTTAATCTTGGGCATTATCAACCCTTTAATTGACATAGGTGATCCAAACTCGTGACCTCAATGGCCCAACAAAAGAAAAAGGCTTGCAAAATCAATGGCCCAATGAGGGTTTGAACCTTGGTGGATTTGTCAACATGCCAAATTTTTAATCATCACATCATGCCCTTAATAGAAATATTGGACATGTTGTGCCTTTCCACAATACACCCCATTTCAATTTTGCTAAAATGAGGACCCCCTTGTTGGCATATGAATTCTAGTGTTGTCATTGATGGCAATTGAAGTCATTTCCATGGTCTATAGATTAGTATCTAGTCATACCAGCAAATAAAATGAAGTATTGTGTGTTATTGACAAAATACTTGAAGAACAGGGTATTCGGTTAGTCAGTTAATCTATCTACTTCACTGGATCATCGTTTTGAGTTGTGGATCCCCAGGATAGCTTGTTGAGCATGTATGTTATCTTATTACTAAATTTTGTGGTGTTGCATTAGTTGTTGTACGAGCTTGGAGGTCCAGTAGGTGTTTTATGTCTATTTGCTCATTGTAGCCGACTCAATGAATGTAATGTGTTGTGGATCCCTGAAAAGTAAAATTTGAATGTTTTGCACACTCGTGAGTATTGTTTGGGTCGCATCATTGTATTGGTTGACAGTGTTAGATCCACATTGAAAATTTAATTGTAAATTTGGGCCGACAATTGATAACATTTCCAAGTTTTATTAAGACCGACCTATGTCGATTTTATTTCTAGATGCGTATATATATATAAGAGATTCGATATATCATTTGGTATGTGAAAAAAAAAGTGTGGTGGTGTGTTACGATCATTAGGAAGAGCGATTAGGCGATTATGCACAGTTTCACTTGTGCATTAATATTTTTGCAGTGTGAGTTGTGCAGAGTAGAGCAAAATTGTTGAATCAGTCAAAAGGACAACAAATTATCTACAAAGCTTAATCAGAACTATAATCAGGCATTTTGGATGCTATTTCACCAATTCACTCTTTTGGATCTATTCCAAATCATTGTAGGGCAGTGAGCCCATCCATTTTGAGTAGTGAGCTCTAGGCAATGAGCTTGAATGCAAGTGCATTCCAATTTTGTACTTTTCATTTTGGGTATACTCATATTATATTGTGGATTGGCCATCCACCATGGTTTTTCCCCTAATAGGGTTTCCATGTAAAATTTTTGGTGTTATGGTGTTGTGATCATTTTCTTCCTGTTGATGCATGTTTCTCTTGTTGAATGGTTAAGTTAAATGACAAAATAATAAAGTTGATTTTTTGCTCAACACTGATTCACCCCCCCCTCTCAGTGTTACTTGTTTCCAACAATTGGTATTAGAGCTAGTTCCTCGAAAGAAGTCTTACAACTTGGGGAGATCTTGGAAGGTGTTTTTCAATGGATACAAGCAGTCTTCAACAACTTATGGTGGCCCTTGATGATCTAGACTAGTCAAAATCTGAGAACCGAGAATTGCAATAAAATCTTAAGAGTGCAGAAAAGTTCATTCAGTCACTAAAAGAAAAAATTAATGAATCAAGGGAGAAAAGAAAGGAATTATGTGGTTAGCTCAAAAAGAAGAACAAAAGCATGGAAGATGAACAACTTAGTCTGGCTCTGACAGAGAAAACAAAAAAATGTGAAAAGTTTTCCAAAGAGAATGATGCCTTCAAGCGTGAAATGGAATATATCATGATGAGAATGACCAAGGAGATTCAGGACAGAAAGAAGAATGAAGAAAAGCTTGCATAGTCTTTGAAAGAAAAGTCTGAACAATGTAGCTGACTAGATAATGAATTGGATCAATCCAAGAACAACGAAGAAGTGCTTGAAAAGTAGCTTGATGATCTCAGAGATGAACTTGCTACTGCAAATGAGTATAAGGAGAAATTCAAAGCAAGCTCAACCAAACTTGATGAATCGATCAAAGGATAGAGGACTAATGGTGACAAACAAGGTCTTGGATATGAAGAAGGAGAAAGTTCCAGATCTAGACAAAGGAACTCTAGACAAAGGAATTCCGGACAAGGAAGATTCAAACAAGGAAGTCAGATGAAAGGAGCCAGAAGAAATCTGGTAAAGAAACCAAATGTTGAAAGATTTAATGGCTTTTGTTATGTCTGCAACAAATTTGGTCATATGGCTTCTTAGTGTAGGAGTAGAGTGAACACAAGTAGACCATCATTCTCAGGTCAGTGTTTTAATTGCTATAAGTATGCTCATAAGTCAAGTGAATGCAAAATTGTGATTACTAACTTTCATAGAGATGTCAGATGCTATGCATGCAATAGATTTGGACATATTGCTAATCAATGCAGATCAAGTCAAAGCCAGTGGAATAGTTAGCCTAGACAAAGAAGTGTTGTGTGCTAAAATTGCAACAAATTTGGCTACATTGTTGGATTCTATTCGAATGGAAGAGGTACGGTAAATCAAAACATGCAACAAGATGTTAAAGGGAAAGGAAAAGTCACTACTGATGCGATCAGAAAGCAAATGAAGAAGAAATGGGTGAAGAAGAATCCTTCTGTAGAAGGAAATGAACCTACACCAAAAGCAACTTATAGTAATTCCTCAGGGAATTAATTTTAGGTCTTTGGCATAGGGGGAGCTATCAAGAAAAACTCTTAAACCCCCCTCTGGCAGGTGAATGATACTGGAACCCAGATGTGTCCAGTAGGAGAGTTGATGCTTTTCAGATGTTGTTCAACTAGTTAGAAGCATTAGTGAAGCATATTGGAGATCCACACAAGAATCATCTGCCCTGGAACATGAAATATAGCAAACTGGATAAGTTAGGGAAAGGGCATTTATTGCAAACTAAAGGAGTTAGGTATGTGGACAATAAAAGGAATGACTTCAACCCTCATTTGTCATATTGCATTCGGAGAAAAGTAGTTTGTAAAGCTCTGTTAGACACTTGCATAAAAAATATTCAAGGTACTATGTTTGAAGGAGGAAAAGTGTACAAATCTTGCTTGGTCTTTTCAAAATTTACTGAAGAAAATGAGAAGAAGGTGAACGACATTGAACAACAGTTGGTCACTATTTCCAATACTTTTGACCCATTAGCCGGTAGTGTTTGTAAACAAGAAAGTCAGGTAATGTCCTTGCTCAACCAAGTAAAGAGTCTGAAACTTGAAAATGAAAGGATTATTGGCAGAGTATGTGAACTCAGGGGACTAATAAGTGCAAAGATTGAGATAATGGTAAATGCTCTGAAAGAAGCTAAAGATGCTATGACCGCTCCTGATCCGGTAAGTCTCAAAATAGAAGAAACTTTGTCATACCTACTTTGTGGTCATATAACCATTTTGGAGAGTTTGAGAAGTGTCTGGGAATCAAACTTAAGTGGACTGAAGAATAACTTTGCAGACGTCTTCAAACTTTTGTAAGTCTCAACAGTTTTGCAATTTTGGATTTCCCAATTTTGTCATTGATGTCAAAGGGGGAGAGAGTGCAGTGAAAAAAATATGTTGACATTCTTAGGGGGAGCAGTATTCTAAATTTTGGCAGTGTACTTACTAGTTTCGACACTTAGTCATTTTTCACTAAGTGTTGCCATCAATTCCAAAGGGGGAGATTTTTGGCATATGGCTTCTAGTGTTGTCATTGATGGAAACCAAAGTCATTTCCATGGTCCCCAGATCAGTATCTAGTCATACCGACAGATAAAATGAAGTACTGTGTGTTACCGACATAATACTTGAAGAACAGGGTATCCAGTTAGTCAGTTAATCTGTCTACTTCACTGGATCATCGTTTTGAGTTGTGGATCCCTGGGACAACTTGTTGAGAATGTATGTTATCTTATTACTAAATTTTGTGGTTTTGCATTAGTCGTTGTACGAGCCTAGAGGTTCGGTAGAATGTTTTCTGTCTATTTGCTCATTGTAGCTGACTTGATGAATGTAACGTGTTGTGGATCCCTGAAAAGTAAAATTTGAATGTTTGGTGCGCTCGTGAGTATTGTTTGGGTCGTATCATTGTATTGGCCGATGGTGTTAGATCCACATTGAAAATTAATTGTAAATTTGGGCCGACAATTAATAACATTTCCAAGTTTTATTAAGACCGGCCTATGGCAATTTTATTTCTAGATGAGGATATATATAAGATATTCGATATATCATTTGGTATGTGAAAAAGAAGTGTGGTGGTGTGTTGCAATCGTCAGGAAGAGCAATTAGGCGATTATGCACAGTTTCACTTGTGCATTAAGATATTTGCAGTGCGAGTTGTGCAAAGCATAGCAGAATTATTGAATCAGTTAGAAGGAAAAAAAATTATCTACAGAGCTTAATCAAAACTATAATCAGGCATTGTGGATGCTATTTCATCAATTCACACTTTTGGATATATTCCAAATCATTATAGGGCAGTGAGCCCATCTATTTTGAGTAGTGAGCTCTAGGCAGTGAGCCTGAATGCAAGTGCATTCCCATTTTGTACTTTTCATTTTGGGTATACTCATATTATATTGTGGATTGGCCATCAACCGTGGTTTTTACCCTAATAGGGTTTCCACGTAAAAATTATGGTGTTATGTTGTTGTGATCATTTTCTTTCTGTTGATGCATGTTTCTCTTGTTGAATGGCTAAGTAAGTTAAATGACATAATAATAAAGTTGAATTTTTGCTCAACACCGATTCACCCCCCCCCCCCCTCTCAGTGTTGCTTGTTTCCAACACCCCTGTCACTTTTTGGCATATGTTTAGTTTAAGGTGTTTCCCTCAAGATTGAAATTTTACTCATCTTTAGCAAGTTCCCATTGTTGCATAAGATTAGTTTCAAAATCAATTTTGAGTCAAGAGGTTCACATTCCTAAAAATTGGTATATCAAGCCTTAGCATTTAGCAAATGGTCCTATTGGTGTTATTCGTCTAGTTTTCCATATTGTTTCACAAAATGAGCATGATTTTGGATTAAATTTTAAAGCTCATGATCCTTTTTGTAACGTACTAACCCTTTTGTGAAGTAAAAATTTCTTAATTTTACACCAAACTAATAAAGAAAATGAGTAAATTGCCATTGCAATAAATAAAAAAAATTCTTTTAATTGAAAACATCACAACATGATACAATATATTTCAATAAATAATCTTCTCTTGTTCAAATGCACATCAGAGTAAGAAGACATACAAGTATAGCTCATGGAGCTTTTGAACAAATAGTAGTAAGAAGGTCCAAGAATCTGCCTTTCAAATCTTGGTACTTCAGTAGCCTACTATGGAGGAGAAGCATCACTCAGACGTTTTTCCACCAACCAAGGACTTATAATGCAGTCCCCCGCACATCTATCATTCGATAGATGGCCCTCCCTTCGATGAAGAGATTGGTAGAGTAATTGATATTGTTAACCAACTGAGCATACTATTGTGTCCTACATAACTAGATCCTATGCAAGACAACAACTCTCGAACTAGTATGTAATACGGGATCACAGTGAACTGACAGTGTAATCATCGCACAATCTAAGTGGATGTTTTGTACATTACAGTACTTTGGACAAAGAGTTTTATATAGTATTTCTACTAAGGGTCACCTATCACATACACTATTCAGGGTTGATTTTACTTAGGGATATCTTACACTATGCATAGGTTTTTTCCTCCAATGGATATTCCGTACCCCAAACATCCTACAACATACTAACTACTAGAAATGAATCAGCATAACAAGTATTTCATAAGTTCCCTCCTATACTAGAAATCTTTATCCTAGAAGCATCACAAACTTTTCTGAGTTAACCTAATAACTTAGCTGTTGATCTTTACTTGATTCATGCCTTCATTTCAAACCTAGTATATAGTAACCAATGCAACTGTATTCTCCTTATATGGAGATCATACAAACAATGCAAAATACAACTAGAATGCATCTTTTATCTTTAAACATTTCACTTCCTAAGCACGAACAGAAACACAGTTCAAGGAGCAATTCACTTCCTATGCACAAATAGTAAATACAATTCAAAAAGTATTTAAATGGATAACTATAGAAATAGATAGTAGAAGAATATCCCATGCTTGTAGTTTTCTTTTCCATAGAATATTGGTGACACAACCTTCGTTTCTGACCAATCCAATAACTTCTAGTACTTCAGACAATTGACAACCTCTCAAGATTATCCTTTTCCTCACTCAAAATTAGATATTCAAAACTGGTAATTACACATAAGTATTTAACCGCAGGTGCATGTTTTGGTATAACACGCCTTCCCAAATGGACACTCAGAAATGGTGGAAGCTGTTAATTAATTATAGCTGGTAAAAATATATGATGCTCAGATATCTCAAATATGAAAGAATGGATTATGATTTCAATCTTGAATCATATAGAATTGAGTATATCAGAAAGTATGAGTGAATGAGGTAGGATGGGTGACTATTTATAGAGCCCAACCTCCCTTTAGTTTTGGCATGTGATTTTCCACCACTACCATAAGACATTTTCAAATAGGAGGTGGTGCTAGTTCCCTACCACACAACACACAAAATGGTGAATCGTTCTCTAGCAATTGACAACAATTTGAAGACTAATTCAAAACACATGGAGAATTTGTGCCAATCAACACCTACAGATTTATTCCCTAGATGTGGCGCCAATTTCATATTATGGCCGGTAAGATAATCACAGAGAAAAAGTCATTTGATGAATTGTATACACATCGCCTATTTCTCAGGCAAAGTCGACAGAGTTTCCAACTGCGTTGGATTCCTGCGTTGGTTTCATTCATTGCCATAACTCGGTAAAACACATTTACATATGTGTGCATTTCTCCAAGATGCACGACTTCTTCAGGCGCAACAGTAAATCCAAACTCCATTGCAAAGTTTAAACTTAAAAAAAAAATTGATTCACTAATATTTTGTTTGCCATAGTTTGAAAAATAATAACCAATTGATTTGGAAATAAATCAATTTCCATAGTTGAATGATAAATATTCCATTGAATAGGAAATAAGTTGATTTCCTAAGTTGAGAGATTAATATTAAATCAATATGGGAAATAATTCGATTTCCAAATATGAGAGTTTAATATTAAATATATATATATTATATTATATATATATTTATTTATAGTACTAAATAATATACATATGTATATTTAAATACCACGGTATAATATATATGTGTGTGTGTGTATTATTTTACTATAATATATATACATAATATTAATATATATTTACATATATATATATATATACACACATAATATTAATATATATATATATATCCCACTATAAACATATTGTAAGCCAACCAACATATCCAATATGTATATGTAAATTCATAAAGAAATAATAATGTAATATTATTAATATCCACATAATATAGGTTGTGTGCATATATACATGTATATACCTCTATGTACACATATGTGTAGGTATACCATATCAATGCATTCATATGAACATATCCATCTTCCAACATACACTTGTATCGATATGTATATACATATGGATACATGTATATACTATATATATGTATATATGTCCACTCCCTATTCACTTACATCCATTTACGTTACCATCATAATGATCCTAATGTCACAAGACAGTTACATGGATAAACATCACTCATAGAAGCATACAAAAGTAGACAAGATGCCAACATACAAGCTACGGATGACTTACTTATAACCAACATAACTGACTCAGTTCACTCAATCTAAGGTGATGTGTGTGTATTTTTAGATAGTTCACTTTATTGGTTAATCGACCAAGATCCTCTCCTGAGTGATACTTCCCCTCCGCCTAAAGGAATGGTTCATATACCTACATCCACTGACATAATCTCACGACAATCACATGTTCATAACATTAGTAGTATACATAAACATCTCAAGCTAGAATAACATAATTCAATAACCTTATAATGCAATATTTCACCATGGATAACATCAATTGAAGCAACTTTAAATGAGACAATCATTAGATGTGAAAACACTCATATTAATAACAAGGAACATCATATTTTATTCATTCTCTGAATTCTCTTTACAATCCTTTAATCCTATGCAGTACTAATACGTAGTAGATATACAATCGGGTGTAACATACTCCCCCCCTTATGAATCATCGTCCTTAATGACCTAAGGTATTATTCAAAATGTAAAAATATAATTCTACATTTATTCTTCATTCTCAAAGGTTTTGAGAATGTATGGAAACTTCTGTTGAATTTCTGCATAATCCTCCTAAGTTGCTGAGTCTTTTGTGTATTGATCCCACTGGACTTTGCACTGTGAGACATCCCTATTATGTAAGTGAAGCTTACATATTTCCATCACCTTGATAGGCTCGAGAGTTACTACTCTGGGATCCTTTACCTATAAAGCAGTCCAAATAATTACATGACTATCTCCTGGTATATACTTTTTAAGATAGGACACATGGAAGACATTATTCATTTTGGAAAGAGCTAGTGGCAAAGCAATTCCATAGGCTACAGGATTCACTTCCTCTAGAACTTCAAAGGGTCCAACATAACACAGAGCTAACTTAGAATATTTTCTAAATTTGATGGAACTCTTATGAGGCTTAACTCTCAAAATAACTTTGTCACCTAAAGCAAAATTACGGGGCACTCTCTTGGCATCTGCATAGCTTTTCTATCAATTGTTAGCTTTTGCTAACCTTTGCTTAATAACCTTCACTTGCTCATCCATTTTTGCTAACATTTCTGGTCCAAGACTTACTCGATCCTCAAGTTTATCCCAACTTATTGGAGTTCGACACTTTCAATCATACAAAGCTTCGAAAGGAGCCATCCTTATGGTAGAATGATATGAGTTACTGTAAGAAAATTCGACTAAAGGTAAGTAATCTTCCCACTTGTATTTTTGATCCATGCAATACACTCTAAGTAGGTGCTCCAATACTTGGTTTACCCTTTCTGTTTGCCCATCTATTTCCAGATGATATGTTGAGCTAATATTTAACTAAGTACCAAGTGTAGAAAACAAGGTTTTCCAAAACCTAGAAGTGATTCGTGCATCCCTATCAGAAATAATATTTTCAATAATTCCATGCAATCTAAACACTTCTTGCACAAACTTTCTTGCTATGATTGGCGCTCCATCAATTAAGTTCCCTGGTATAAGTGTGCCACTTTTTTTAGCTTATCTACTACCACCAGTATGACATTGTGCTTATTCCTAGACATAGGTAGTCCTTGCAAAAAATCCATACTTATAATTTGCCACTTCCATTCTGGTATGTTGTGTGGGTATAACAAACCCGCAGGATGATGATGTTCATCTTTCACCCTTTGACACTCTAGACAACTAGCCACAAAACTAGCGACATCTCCTTTCATTCCTTTCCAAAAGTATAATGGTTTCACATCAACCATCATTTTTGTCACTCTTGGATGACCAGAATATGGTGCTTCGTGAATTTCTTTCCATACTAGATTCCTTAACTCCTTGACATCAGGTACATACATTCTACCTTTGTACCTAAGTAATCCACTAGGTTCAAACTAAAAACCTTCATACCTAGGATTTTGTGGATTTTCCTTCAGTGCTTGCTTAACTTGTAAGTAGTACTCATCTTTGCATTTCTGGAGTACTTTCTCTTTGAAATCAGTATGAATTGCTACTATCGAAGCAATGTGACATCTTCAACTTAATGCATCGACAACCCAATTTTATTTTCCCTTGATATAATTGATATTAAAATCATAGTCAACTATCAAATCCAACCATCTTCTCTGTCTGGCATTCAGATTTGTCTGAGTAAAAAGGTACTTTAAACCATTATGGTCAATTTTCAACTCAAAGGGCTTTCCCAGCAAATAATGTCTCCACATTTGTAAAGCATGAACTACAATTGCCAACTCTAAATCATGCGAAGCATAATTCATTTCATATGGATTTAGCTTCCTAGATTCATATGCAATCACTTGTCCATCTTGCATCAGTACACCACCTAATCCTTCTCCGCATGCATCAATGATAACTATGAAACTTTCTTCAGGATCTGGTACTTTTAGAATAGGTGCGGTGGTTAAATTCTCTTTGAGTAGGTAAAATGCTTTTTGACAATTCTCATTCCATTCGAACCTCTTTCCTTTCTTCTGCAAAGAAGTTATTGGAAAGGAAATATTAGAAAAAATTGCAATAAATTTTCTGTAGTATCCTGCCAATCCCATAAAATTTCTCACTTTTGACACATTTTTGGGTATAGGCCACTGAATAACTACCTTAATCTTTGCTAGATCTACTACAATTCCTTCTGCTGAAATCACATGGCCCAAATAATGTACCCTCTTTTGAAAGAACGTACACTTGGATAATTTTCCATACAATTTGTGCTCTCTTAACCGTTGTAGAACCATTTCAAGATGCTTGCAATGTTCCTCTTCATTTCTAGAATAAATCAGGATGTCATCTAGAAATACTAATACAAACTTATCCAAGTAATCTCTAAACACACTATTCATAAGATTCATGAATGATGTTGGTGCATCTTTTAAACTGAATGGTAAAACGGTGAACTCATAGTGTCCATACCAAGTTCTGAAAGCAGTTTTAAATATATCTTCATCCTTTAACTCTTAACTGGTGATATCTAGATCTCAAATCTATCTTTTAAAATACAATTGCACCTCTCATTTGATCAAAAATATCATCAATACGTGGCAGCAGATACTTATTCTTAACTATAGCTTTTTTAAGCATACGATAATCAATGTACAACCACAAAGTTTCATCTTTATTTTTGACAAATATAATAGGCACTCCCTAAGGTGAAACACTTGGTCTTATTAGTCCTTTTGACAACAATTCATCTGGTTGTGCCTTAAGCTCCATATGTTCTATGGTGGTCGTCCTATAGGGTACCTTGGATATAGGTTCTGACCTAGGAACTAAATCAATAGAAAAATCACTCTTTTTGGCAGTAATCTTGGTAACTCTTCAGGAAATACATCTAAGAATTCCCTCAAAATGGGATACTTCTCCATATCCGATTTTCCAATTTCTTCAATTTCCCCATCTTCTAGCTCTTGTTGACTCTAGTACTCAGAATTTTCAATATCATGCCCAAGCTCTTCAATCTTTATAGCAAAGAGTTTACACCCTTTGTTTTTAGCTTTCTTAAGTTGCATTACTGTAATTTGTCAAAATTTTACCTCTCTAGGTATTCCTTGAATTTTAACTTGGTTTCCATAGTCATCTAGACATTCAACAGTCTTGGAATTACATTCTACTATGGCTTTATGCCTCTACAACCAGTTCATTCCTAGGATAACATCATATGATCCTAGAGGTGTGACATAAAGGTTGACTTGAGTAGAAAAACGAGGTAGCTCTATCCTAGCCTCAAATAGACATTGATCCAACTTTGTTGTTGTATTGTTTGCATATTCAACATTCCATGACATTTCCATGTGCCCTACCTTTGTAGATAGTTGATTTTCTATTCTAGGTGAAATAAAAATTTCAGTAGCACCTGTATCGATTAGAATAGAAATAGGCAAACCAAACAAAGTACCTGACCTGTTTCGATTGACATCACTTGGTAACCAGCTTTTTGATCATCTACATTAGCATGTATCCTCTACTGAAACATAGCCTGCTAACTAGGTAATGAGTTTCCATATGGTTGGGAACTAGAAGTTTTGTTAGGAAATTCCCTTGCATAATGATCCCCTTTACATATAAAACAACCTGAAGGTAGCCCTCTTTTCCTGGTGGCTTCTCCAGACTTATTAGTACCTTCATTAGCTCTGCTAGTGTTACCAAAATTTGGATTATTTCTCTTACGATCTCTTTTGAGCTCTTTTCCATTAAAGTGAGATCTCTTTCCTTTTGGCTTGGTAGCATTCTGAACAGATTCCTCCTTCTTAGGAGCTATATTGTTGGGAACTTCAATATCCTTCTTATGCTCCTTTCTTTCCTTCCAGATAGAATCTAAATTAAGCTTTTATTCTTGTTTGATGGATTTTTTTGTATACAAGGTCCATTGTGGTTGGACCATGCATATCTACTTCTCCACCAATTCTGCTATTAAGTCCCAAAATGAATTTCTTGATGCGGAAACGTTCATCCTTGTGATATATAGGAACATAGCGAAGAAGTCGGGTGAACTTTTCCTAGTATTCATGAACTAACATGGTCCCTTGCTTCAACTCTTGGAAATCTTTTAGTTTCTGATCATAAAAGAGCTGGGGTAACCATCTTTTGCATAAAATTTCCATAAATTCATTCTAAGACAGTTTCCATGAACTTATGTTTAGTTCCAATTTTTTGTTCATCCACCAGTTAGAGGCTTCACCTGCTAACTGATATGCACCGCACACTACCTTGGTCACTTCATCATAGTTCCTTATCTCAAAGTATTTTTCCATTTGCACTAGACAAACTTCAGCTTCATCTCCTCCAGTGCTTTCGTCAAAATTTGGTGGGAATATTTTCTTCATATCCCTTGACAGTTCAATGGATACAATTTTCTTTTTCCTCTCGATGGATGGTATGGGTGATTTCTCTTTATCATGGTTTCAGTTTTCACCTTGCCCATGTGATGAACTATCTCCTTCTAAATTAGTGACGGGTATTTCATTTTCTACTCCATCCATAGCTTTCGCTCTTTCAAGACTAGTTAGCCTTGCTAAAATCTGATCAAGCCTTGCTTCCATTCTAGTAGCTCCTTGTCCACCATCTTGGCTAGTTCCAGGATTAGTTCATGTCCTCTCATACGTTCTCACCATGCTTATATATTTGATTTAACCTGAATGTTTTATTCATGTTAGCCTAGTTATACTATCAATTAAATCCTATGTAAAGTATATTTATAAAAATTACACATTCACACAAACACAAGTATTTCATAAAATATCAAGTATATATATCTTTTGATAAACACAGTTTTATTCATAATATGAGGATTCAATATCCTATTGATTACATTGATCGACTATTCAGATAGTCAAGGGGAGAGTATCCTTCTGATTCACTCTCAAACACATAACTTAAGGGAGTGTAACCTATAGACTGAGAAAAATTTTATTCTCTATCTTTTTGTTCATCTCTCATCTACTCGAATCTATCCCAAAAAGGATAATAACCTTCAGATTTATTATCTGATACATAATTGCAAGAAGTAATGTCAATATGGTGTTCATCAACAATGTAGTCTACATTTTTTGCAAACATTTTTTCATGAGACTATTTCTCGACTGGTGGTGTCCTCGGTGTATAACCCCCAGACTCTTTACTCGAAGAAATTGATATCACTTCAGCCAATGGTAGAACCCTAGGATCCCTAAAGATAAATGTAGGACTAGAACATTATTCAGAAGGCATGTCCCTGGAAAGTGGTAATGATTCTGACTTTTCAGGTGAGATAGTTGATAGGTAATTGTACATTGCCTCCATCCTCATCTTCCTCTTCACATTGCTGATCCGAGAAAGTGCATGGCTAAAAGTTTCGGTATCACTCAACCAGATAGAATTATCATAGTTGGTTCCTTCAATGGTTCTAATGATGGCTTCTTTTTCCTTCTTGGCCTTAAGGTAACATTCATTTATGACTACTGACTTTCGAGCCGTTAATATGATATGCACCATCTTGACACAATAATTTTTCACAACATTAGATAATGTTGGAAAGGAAAATTGACGAGCTCATAGGTTCCAGAGTTAAACTTAGTAGCTCTGATACCACATGTAACGTACTAACCCTTTCGTGAAGTAAAAATTCCTTAATTTTACACCAAACCAATAAAGATAACGAGTAAATTGCCATTGTAATAAAAAAAAAAATTGTTTTAATTGAAAACATCACAACATGATACAATATATTTCAATAAATAATCTTTTCCTTTCCAAATAAACATCAGAGTAAGAAGGCATACAAGTACAAACATAGCTCATGGAGCTTTTGAACAAATAGTAGTAAGAAGGTCTAGGAATCCACCTTTCAAATATTGGTACTTTAGTAGCCTGTTGTGGAGAAGTATAACTCAGGCACTTTTCCGCCAACCACAAACTTATAATGTGGTCCCCCGCACATCTATCATTTGATAGATGAACCTACCTTCAACAAAGAGATTGGTAGAGTAACCGAAACTATTAACCAATTGAGCATAGTGTTGTGTCCTACATAACTAGATCCTGTGCAAGATGGCAACTCTCGAGTTAGTATGTAATACAAGATCACGGTGAACTGCAGTGTAATCATCACACAATCTAAGTGGATGTTTTGTACATTACAATACTTTGGCCAAAGAGTTTCATATAGTATTTCTACTGAGGTTCATCTATCACATACACTACTCAGGGTTGATTTGACTTAGGGCTATCTTACACTACACATAGGTTTTGTCCTCCAATGGATATTCCATACCCTAGACATCCTACAACATACTAACTACTAGAAATGAATCAACATAACAAGTATTTCACAAGTTCCCTCCTATACTGGAAATCTTTATCCTAGGAGTATCACAAGATTTTCTAAGTTAACCTAATAACTTAGTTGTTGATCTTTACTTGATTCATGCCTTCATTTCAAACCTAGTATATAGTAACTAATGCAACCGTATTCTCCTTATATGGAGATCATACAAACAATGTAGAATACAACTAGAATGTATCTTTTATCTTTAAACATTTCACTTCCTAAGCACAAGCAAAAACACAGTTCAAGAAGCAATTCATTTCCTATGCACAGACAGTAAATACAATTCCAGAAGTATATAAATAGATAACTATAGAAATAGATAGTAGAAGAATATCCCATGCCTGTATTTTTCTTTTCTACAGAATGTTGGTGACACAGCCTTCATTTTTGACCAATCCAATAACTTCCAATACTTCAGACAATTGACAACCTCTCAAGATTTCCCTTTTCCTCCCTTAGAATTAGATATTCAGAACTGGTAATTACACATAAGTAATTAACCACAGGCGTATGTTTGGTATAACACGCCTTCCCAAATGGACACTCAGAAATGGTGGAAGTTGTTAATTAATTATAACTGGTAAAAATATATGATGCTAAGATATCTCAAATATGAAAGAAGAGATTATGATTTCAATCTTGAATCATAGAGAATTGAGTATATCAGATGAGTGAATGCGTCCCAATGAGGTAGGATGGGAAACTATTTATAGAGCCTAGCCTCCCTTTAGTTTTGGCATGTGATTTTCCACCACTACCATAAGACATTTTCAAACAGGAGGTGGCACTAGTTCCCTGCCACACTCAACACACAAAATGGTGAATCGTCCTCCAACAATTGAAAACAATTTGAAGACTAATTCAAAACACATGGAGAATTTGTGCCAATCGACACCTATAGGTTTATTCCCTAGATGTGGTGCCAATTTCATATTATGGCAGGTAAGATAATCATAGAGAAAAAGTCATTTGATGAATTGTATATGCATCACCTATTTCTCAGGAAAAGCTGACAGAGCTTCCAACTGTGTTGGATTCCTGTGTTGGTTTTATTCATTTCCATAACCTGGTCAAACACATTTACATATGCGTGCATTTCTCCAAGACGCACGACTTCTTCAGGCGCAACAATAAATCCAAACTTCGTTGCAAAGTTTAAACTTCAGAAATATTTTGATTCACTAATATTTTGTTCGCCATAGTTTGAAAATTAATAATCAATTGATTTGGAAATAAATCGATTTCCATAGTTGAATGATAAATATTCCATTGAATAGGAAATAAGTTGATTTCCTAAGTTGAGAGATTAATATTAAATCAATATGGGAAATAATTCGATTTCCAAATATGAGAGTTTAATATTAAATATATATATTATATTATATATATATATATATAATATATATATATATATATATATATATATATATATATATATATATATATATATATATATATATATATATATATATATATATATATTTAAATGGTATAATATATATATGTGTGTGTGTGTATTATTTTACTATAATATATATATATATACATAATATTAATATATATTTACACACACACACACACACATATATATATATATGTATGTATATCCCACTATAAACATATCGTAAGCCAGTCACCATATCCAATATGTATATATACATATATATGTGTAAGTAAATTCGTAAGGCAATAATAATGTAATATTATTAATATCCACATAATATAGGTTGTGTGCATATATACATGTATATACCTGTATATACCTCTATGTACACGTATGTGTAGGTATACCATATTGATGCATTCGTATGAGCATATCCATTTGTCAACATACGCTTCTATCGATATGTATATACATATGGATACATGTATATGCTATATATATGTGTATATGTCCACTCCCTATTCACTTACATCCATTTACGTTACCATCATAATGATCGTAATATCACAACACAGTTACATAGATAAACATCACTCATAAAAGCATACATAAGTAGACAAGACTCCTAATGCCAACATACAAGCTACAGATGACTTACCTATAACCAACATAACTGACTCAGTTCACTCAATCTAAGGTAATGTGTGTGTATGTTTAGATAGTTTACTTTACCGGTTATCTGACCAAGCTCCTCTCCCAAGTGATACTTCCCCTTTTCCTAGAGGAATGGTTCATATACCTGCATCCACTGACATAATCTCTCAACAGCCACATGTTCATAACATTAGCAATATACATAAACATCTCAAGCTAGAATAACATAGTTAAATAACCTTATAATGCAATATTTCACCATGTATAACATCAACTGAAGCAACTTTAAATAAGACAGTCATTAGATGTGAAAACACTCATATTGATAACAAGGAACAACATATTTTATTCATTCTCTGAATTCTCTTTACAATCCTTTAATCCTATGCAGTACTAATACGTAGTAGCTATACAATCAGGGTGTAACACTTTTTTTGTTACTAAGGGTTGAATTGATGTTATAAAGGGTTTGTTAAAATTAATTTTCAAGGTCAAAATTTATATTTTAAAGTGTCATTATTTTTAAAAAATAGGTTTATATGCCTGTTAATGGGCTAGGTTGGGTGAATCCAATTGCTTTGGAATGCAAGGAGGTTTTCTAGGAAAGACCACTAGAAGGCTAGTAGAAAATAAACTTCAATGGGGCTTCAAAGGGAAATCCTGGACCCTCAGGGGCTGGATTTACAATTCAGGATTGGAATGGAGATGTGCTAGCGCTAGGGGCGAAGAATTTAGTGGATGGAATGAATAACATAGTAGAAGCATTGGAAGCCTTATTAGCAATTAAATGTGGTAAAATTTTAGGTGCAAAAAAGATTCATTTAGAAGGAGACTTGATGATAATAGTCCAAGCGGTGATGAAGGGGATAATTAATGCATGGCACCTCCAAAATGTCATTGAGAAAATCAGAGATGAGTTAAACCCGTGTGAAAATTTTTCGGTGAGCCACGTTAGAAGAGGTTGTAATGTGGAAGCGGATATTTTATCTAAATGGGCATTAAATTTTGGTGAAGTTGGGGAATTTAAATTGGAGGATTTTAGGGGAGTAAATTTAGCAGAGTTTTGGGATAGCACAGGTGAGTACAATGCAGTAAATGAGCAAGGTGGTGGATAGAGCGAAGTTGGTTTGACATGACAAGTGAAAGGTAGGGAAGGTGAGTGGCGGAAAAGAAATACATGCTTCATTTATTTCGGTGTGGGTAATTCAAGATGGTTTTTATTTCAGTCCCTTCATTAAGGTGTTGCACTTGTATTTGGAAGAGGTCAGGGAAAGCTTTGCAAAAAACATCCGATGGAGGCAGCGCTGGAGTGTTAGGAATAATGGAAGCTAACTGTACCTTCTGGTCACGAAGGAAGTTAAGTCTATTCCATGGAGAGGTGTCCAAAAAGTGACTAATGGGCTTATTCCTCATCGAAGATGAGAGGCTGGTGCAATGTGCACGAATGATTTGTGGTAGGGATTTCGGCTCTTTGAAACACAGATACAAAACCAACATGGATGTTTATTCCATGATTGCGGCGTGGGGTCTGGATCTAGGTGAACCAGTGGAAATGGTGAGAAAGGTGATGAAGAAAATTGTTCATGAAGATTTTCTGGTGGAAATGGAGTCGATCTTCGAATGGGAAATTTTGGGTGTTGGTTTGGATTACTCTAAGGGATTAGTAGATGATGAAATGGAGGATCTTTATGGGTTGTCGAGGCTCAAACCCTTTATCTGTTGGCCAGAAGGGAAATTCAAAGCACGTTGCCATTTGGAAGCTCGTTTGGGTTGGAAAGCGCTCAAACTCTTCATTGAACTCATGGAGGTCAAAGAATTCATTGAACAAACAAAGGCAGAAATGCAGGGTTTGGAAGTAAAAGTGAAGCACCAGAAGAAGAAGTTGGGGAAACACCAGAAGAAGAGACCTCTACAAGCGAAAGCCAAGGTAATGTCGGGTCCGGGAGGAGCTCATTAAGAATGGTCATGTCTTTTTGATCCGTCTTTGAAATTATCTTTTTGTTTCTGTTATGAAGAAGGGTGTAAGAACAAACTTTGAAAATGATGGTATATAATTTTGTGGCTCTGGTATTGGTGAATAGGTAGTGGATGTAAGTTTATTTTTGGTAGGAAGTGTATCAGTTTAGCAATAGCAGGGGATAAGGGGGTTTGTGTCTGTAATTTTGCATGTTAAGGTGCTTCTGGTTTTTCTTTCTGCAAAATGAATTTTGGTGGGTACTGAATTTGGACAGATGATGTAATTTTTATTTATTTACAAGCAATACAAAAATCTCGTGTTACCGACCAAAAAAAAAAAGGTTTATATGTCTTCAAAGGTTCCTCTAAACATGAAAACCTCGCTCAAAAAACTTAAGTATAGGTTTATGGATTTCAGGAAATTTTAAGTGTAACTACACCTTATAATGTCCACTTAAAAGATTCCATTCAGATGTAACATCTTGAAAGGTTTAGTTGGAACCCAATTTCTTAGAGGACCTTTTGGAACTTGATTTCTCGCAGGACTAATTGGAACCTAATTTCTCACAATACCAATTGGAACCTGATTTCTTGCAAGATCAATCAAAGCCCAATCTACTAAAGGGCCAGTTGGAACCTAATTTTTTATAAGATCATTTGGAACTCAATTTCCTACAAGACTAGTTGGAACCTAATTTCTAGCAGGATCAGTTGGAACTTGATTTCTTGCAAGACCAATTGGAACCAATTAGTGAGGTTTTATAATTCTTGCATAAGGATTTCAGTTTTTCCTAGGAAGCACTGTCCCAATTCTCCTCCTTTGTATCGACCTGTTTCTATTTTTTTCTCATATAACTATCCTACATAATTTTCCTTTCCCTTAGCTTGGCATGTAGAAGCATCACCCCAATGAGAGAACACTGCATCATGTCATCTATTATGTTGACCATCCTACAAATAACATCCACCAAACTATATAACTTCTTTTGAATCTCAGTCAAGTTATTTTAGAATTCATTTCAATTTTTAGTAAAGTGGGAATATGTATAGTCTCTAGTAACATCAACATCTTCAGAATTATGTATTTAGTAGGGGGATTGAGGTTAGTAGGAATATAATTATACTCCTCATTTCTATTGTCTTGGAAGGTATCCTCATCCTCACATGCCTTGAAGTCAACATTAGACACAAAGTCTTTAGGTAAAGAGTCATGCACAAAATCATTGTCCGATAAGTCACTTTCTAAGGTGTTGGAGTTAGACAAAGGGAAAGACTCAAAATATGTCTTAGACTATTACACCTCCTTTTAGGTTTTAGTATTCCCTCCTTCCAAACTCTCAATCATACTAGGGGTCCCCTTTCCACCTTTTCCTATTGGCATCCTCAACAATAACTTTTTTTTCCAATCTCACAAACCTTTTGTTACCCCCAATGACCTTCAAATAGTTTTCCTTATCATGATGGTTATTTTTTTGGGAATGGGTACAAAGGAATCTTCAATAGAAATTATCCTCCACATAATTTATCATGATCTTCTTATGCTTGGCCAATTTGTCTTTGGAAGGGGGCACCTTAGGTTGGTCAATCTTGTCCCCTCTCAAAGATAGGAGAATGTGCTCAAGGGGATAGTGACTAGGATTTTCTTCATAATAGACTTGGATTTGGTCTTCTCAAGTATCATGGGCTTCACATCATTATGAGAAATGGTTGGGGGAAATCATAGTTACCCTCATCTATGTTATTAAGGGTTTGATAACCCTTATTTTTCCCTTTATTCTTATTGTTACTTTTGGATACATTGGGCTACATGATAGAGGTCTAGGACATGCTAATGACCCCAAAATAAATAAAAATATGGGTGATTCTAAGTTTATAAGAGTATAAGTAGAGAATGAGACATTAATACAAATGAGGGTTGACACCATTATTTTTGCACTGCTCTAAAGAAGAAAGAATGAAAAGTTCATAAGCCTTTGGTGCCTTAAATGGTCTAATAGGGTAAAATGGTAACCATGAACCATAAATAATATTCCTTCTAAATTAAAGTACTTCATAAGGTGATAGCTTACCTTGTTCCAAGGAGGAGGAAGTGCTAATCTATTGTAGTCATTTTGGTTCCTAAAGATCTCTCCATCTTCAAGTAAAGCATCAATAAACTTAGACTATTTAATTATGTTCATCCTTAGGACCTTTTTTCCTTTGCATCTAACCCCTATGGCTTGGCTAATTATTTTTTTAGAGATTTTGAAACTTAAGCCCCCCACCATTGCCTTTCTCTTGTTCTAGGACTTAAAAATATAGTTAGTGAGAATCATGTCATGCCCTTATATCACATGTAAATATAAGGAAATCCCCCTTTAGTGAACATTTCCCATATTATTTCATTATTCTACAATTTCCCACATAAATATGGCTTTAGATTCTTCTTCAATATGAAGATATTGAATACCTTTAGCAATGACTCTTTTAACCCTCCACTAGACCATAATAGCCTCCTCTTCATTTCCAATTTTAATTATGATGCAAGAAGCATAACTTTCAATAATTTTTTCATTTGCATCTTTAAATATTCCTTCTTCTCCAACTAGACCAAGGTTTCCTTTAAAACAACCATCAAAGGTAAGTTTGACCCATCCAACTTGGAATTTCCACTTGGGGTGTTTCTTTATTAGGGCCTTTTTAAAATCCATATTATGAAGGCCATTGCTCGTACCCAATTTTGACTTTTTTTTTAAAAAAAATTGCATCAAAGGGGAATTTGTAGGCTTTTGATTGGTATTCAAATTCACATTCTCCATGATTGAAGAGAAAACATCATGAAATAAATTCATAGCATCCCATTTTTTGTCTCTAAAAATTATGTTATTTCATTCTTTCCATACACCCCAAGTGACATTGGGGAATTTTCGTTGTCAAATATCCTTAATGAAAAAATATTTAAAGGGAGAATTATTGTTCTACCAAGCCACAAAGGTCCTAAGGTCCTCTGACATAACCCATTAGATTTCAAATTTAATGAAAATTGCTTCCCAAATATCCATTGAGAAGTTACAATGGAGGAATAGATGGTCAATAGTTTCTTCATGATAAAAACATAGATGGAACCTATTAGGGAACTAAAACCCTAATTTTAGAAGGTTATATTGGGTGAGGATCCTATTATCATTACTCTTCCACCAAAATAAATAAATTTTGGGTATTAACCTATCGTTCCAAATAGATCTCTAATCAAGGTTGACTCTTAGGAGGATGGGCATTAGACTATATCTAAAAGTGATAGAATAGTTTCCTAAAGATTTGTTGGTCCAAATGACTTCATCCTTCAAAAGGTGATAATAAATTTGGAAAAATTAAGGTAACTATGAATTCATCCATAACTTTATCACGAGAATTTTTATCCTTTATTTAGTCACAAAATATCTTCCATTTCTTGTTGTGGCTTCCTTTGATTAATTATCCTTCCAAATAAACCCCAAATAAATTGGAAAGAAGTTGAATCATACAAGAAAAATGTTGGTGAGAAGAGAGTTTTAGAGACTATCCAAACATCCTCCTAGAATTTGACTTGCTTACTAGAGCCAATCCTATCCAAGCATCCTTCCAAATACTACTTATGTTATTGAAACTATTCATTGAAATAATGTTTATCTTAATGTCTATACTATAGGATGCTTTAAACATCATTTAAGGTCCAATCTTATGATTTTATATTTCAAGAATATGTTGCATATATATTGCAAGGGAAGCATATAATACTCAAGGTATGACTTAAAGATCAGGCTTCATATATTATAATTGCTATAAAAAACCAAATACAACTATATATGCTCAGTTCCTAATTATAGCTAAAGCCAAGTGTTTCAACAAGGTTGTTTATTTTTTTGCATGTGTGCAACTATGGTACTTATAATTTTCACCAATAAACTAAACTTGCAACAACATAGAATATATCAATATATGAACAATTAATTCATGATGATCATATTTTATGCAATGTATGGAAATCAACTCTTCATGAATAAATTCCTCAAATGGTACAAGCCTGTGAATTTATTTCCAGTATAAAAAATGAGTTGCTATAGTTACCATCCAAATAATGAAAAATAATATTATTGAAAGGGTTCAAGATCCTCATGCTAGTTCAAGTCAAAAGAAATAATATCCAAAAGCAAGTTAAATGGGAAAAAATATACCAAGAAGTATTCAAAATTCATCTTACATTTGTGACTCTATATTAAATTCAAATTTAATTCAAACGAAGTAAGGTAAAATAGAGCTCCTAATAGCCTTGGAAGCAAAGGAAAAACACCACATGCTATTTTAAGGAATTTAACTGAGGAATGATTCCATATAAATAGTGCACTAATTGTTCATGGTAGGTTATAATACATGAAGTGAGAATCCCTAGAAAAAATTCAACCTCATTTCAATTTTTCTTCCACAAACCAATAGAGGGGCATAATGTCACTTGCATTTTCAACAATACTTGAGTGTATACAATATTTGTAGTAATTAATATTCTTGAAATTCATAAAAAATCGAGCTCAATAGTTATTGGAAGTGCATTAAGGAAAAGTAACTCTAGAATAACACCATGGAGACTATGCACTAGGATGCAAGTAATAACTTCACATCATCTATTGGGCTTGCCAAACCTATGATAAAAAAAGACATTAAAATATTATGGTATTAAAACATGGAGATAAATTAGGTATACAAGTATTTAGAGAATCTAAACCTAACATTTATAGAGAAATGAGACCAAAATGAATTTATTATTAATAAGCATAAGATAGTTGGATAATGTGTGAACTTGTTTTCATATATAAATACTTGAGCATTTTTAGAAGGTGCTTAAACATTTCAATGCATTAATGAAAAATAGATCTTTTTGATATAACTATGGTGTCTAGTTTTCTCTTTTCATTTATAGAAGATTCATAATGTGCTACTAGTTGTTGATAGGGATTGTGCTGAAATTTATGGAACTACAAGAAAATATGTTTTTTTTGTTGTGTTACTCAATTAAATTTTTAAATGATTGATACTAGTGCCTTTAACATGTATTTGATTTAGGATATATAACAAGAATATATCCTCTATGAAACTGATTGTGTTAGTAATTTTTATATCTTAGTTAGTAAATTTACACTCCTTGAATTTTAACTTACTTTATTTAACACAGTATTGTGTTGTTAGCTATGATATATTATCCATTTATTACTCAAGGTTTCACTAAAATATGAGGAAAAGAAAGAATTATAAATGATACTACATCTTCTCACATTGCTCTATTTTGATGTATGTCTTTAAATCCAAATTTGATATTTCTCTAACTTTAAACATTGGAATTGTCATATGATCAAATATCAAAATAATATTAACTAGTTTCCTAGTGATAGAGATCTAATTTCCTTGCACATTGAAATTTAAGTTATGACTTCCATGATTTATCAAAATGCATATTTGAGAAAGTCTTTTAGCAAAAGAAAAATATGAGAATTTAATAACTATCTTGATTTTGAAGGATGAATCTCTCTTTGAAACTCCCTAAAGATAATTTAAACAAGGCTAGAAACAAGGATTTATATGAAAATATAAATAACCCAAATAAAAATGGAAAGAAAAATAAAAGATATAACAAGTATTTAGCATCATGTCACAAAAATATTTTGTAGATCCTCATATTGATAATAGTCATCCTCATGCACACTAGTTCATTGATTTTCAGCTGGAAGCATCCTATCTATTGAGAAAATCATTTGTCCACAACCTTATTTCAGTCCCAAGCTTTTCTGTAACAAATCCCATCTAAATATTTATGATTTGAACATGAAAAATAAAAAACAAGTGAAAGAGGATAATTTTCCTTTCCATTCCTTTAACGAGAGACATGTTCTCGAATAATCACATGGGATCTATGTAACATGTAGAGGTCCATTCATTTTCATGGCTTCATCTTTCTTTAGGTATAAAAAAAGTTACAATTTTTAATAACTTCCCAACATTCAACACACAAACAAAAGAGAGGACACAAATATCATCAGCAATCGTAGATACTGAGATATTTATGTGTATAGATGTTGAGTACATATATACAAATTATAAAATAATGTTATCAACATTTGTAGATACAATGACATTTACATGGTCATGTATTAACACACTGTATCTTGGACATAGCTCCATGGTTGTGGTAGCAAGTCACATAATAAACATCACTCTGAGATCCTCCATATGTGTTTTAGTATGCATATACTATTATTCCTTTATGCTACTAAAAATAACTATGTTGCACAACACACCAAAGCGTAAGAATATAATGTTGATGATAAATACACAAGAATTAGAAAAGCCAAATTTTTTTTGGTGAAAATCTTACCAAACTATTTATTTCATGATCATTCAAGTGCATTTGCAATGAAACAATTAGTTGGATGGTGTGAAATGAGCACAATAGATATATCATTTTCTAGAAAGAATAGTTTTGCATCATAGTAGATATTTAATCCATAAATAATGTGGCACTAGAAGACATGAACAAATTTATGCTTATGTAGAAAATCTCATAACAAAGTGCCATAAATAAAATTTGAGTGATAAAAAAGAAGGGTAATAAGCTTGACACATATTCTAGGGTAACAAAACTTGAATATCGTCTTTGAGGATAAGATGCTTAACCAGACAACCAAACTAGAGCCTTTTGCAAGTTACCCACTTCCATTAGTGCAATGCTTATATAAATACATGTATATGTGCTTGCTTATAAGAGTACAAAATATAAAATAGTTTTAGGAATTAATTAACCAACAAAACCTGTTCCACACAATTTTTTTGGAAACCACATTCACATCAAATAAAATGTTATTCCAAAAGTAGACATTGTTATACAATAAACTCAAAAATTAGATATGAAACCTAGATAGTTACAACATTAACTAAAATAGTACTATAATTTATCTCACAATCTTCCCCCTTTAAAAATGGCAAGGGTAATTGTAGAGAAGACAAAAGGGGGTAGGATAGAAATTCCTTGTTTCAACCCTAGTCAAGATAAATTTTGTCCAATCATGCCAAGTATTATAAAATGAGGTGAGAATAAAGGTGGGGAAAAAAACTGAAAGAAACCTTGAGAGTGAAGGGAAAGGCCATAATGTAGTTAAAGAGTTAGTGCTTGAGGTTGGTATCATCAAGACGACAAATCTATGCATTGGCTTGTTTTCCAAAGTCATGGTAAGCCCAATAACTTTAGTCCATGTTTTTTAGCCCTCCTCATAGTGAACATAAGAGGTCTCTATATAAAAGATGAACAACAAAACCAAAGTAGGGGCAATGAACTTATAGGACAATGAAGAAGAATGAAGCCAAAGCAATGATAAAGACCCATTATATGCACATTTATTGGCATTCCTCCTAGGCTTGTGCAATAATTCTCCACAAACTCTTTTGTCTCCTTAACCTTCTCTTCTATTTGTTGAGAATGTTCTCTTGTCTATTATTGGCCTTATAACTTGTTTTAGCAAAACTCATAACAATGGATAAAATTAATGGAGACAATTTATGCACATAGCGGTCTACATGTCTCTTGTTCTTCTTCTCTACTTTATTTGCACTCTCCATACACATAACAATTCACTACTAAAAAAATAATTGTAACAAATGTGCATTGATATATTGAAAGTTTATTATTTTTTAATAAAAATAAAAACTAATTTTTAAAACATGTTCATATCTTTTTTTCAAAACTAAATATTACAGATTTTTGACAATTAAGATGTGTTTCATAATAATAACACAAACAAATATTCTGAAATAAAATTTGAAAAAAGCCTCTTAATATTATGAAGAATTTAATTTTAAAATGTTTACGTAATATTTACATTCTTAAAAAGAAAACACCGCTAGAAGGAGGGCTTGAACCTCCGACCTTGTGGTTAACAGCCACACGCTCTAACCAACTGAGCTATTCCAGCTTTGATTCATGTTGCTATATTTAAAATTTAAAACTGGTTATAAGTTATTTACGCTTTTACTCGCCTCATTCTGAACTATTTATATCCAAGGCCCTCGCTGGGAGCCTTATATTGGTGAATTCGCTACGTTTCTTAGGAATTACATTAACAAATCAATTTTCAGTTATTTAATTTGTATATTAAATCATTTTATTTTTTATTTATTTGTAGAAAATTAAATATACTTTACATTAAAATTGATTGATAAAATAATAGGTAATAACTAAATATAAAATAATTAGAGTTGAGATAGAAATATATGAATAATAAGAGATGAATTAGAATCATATTGTTATTAGATCATGATTGACAACTAAAATTGGGAATTGGATGATGGAGTTGTATTATAAAGCCTATAAGGTGATATAGAAAGAGATCAAATCAATATTGGACTAGGTTTTGCTCATGGTCTAGTCCAAGTATATTTTTTTCACATTTAACGTAGACCACCTATCACAAATTCATCCTCTACTAATGTAACCTATTCTCATGTCTTCGTTACCTAATTTTGAACAAGGGGTTGTGCTAAAAATCATAGTGGGAATTGCTATAAAATAAAGGTAAGGTTTTTTACTTCCTCAATGAGAGTCTCACCCCTTCATTGATGACATAAAATTGAAGACATGACAAGAATAGAATAATGCCTCTAATGTAATTGTTGGTGTCATGCTTATTATTATTTTGGTTCTTTTATACAAATACTTTATGCTTTATGAGTTAAAATTTAATTGATATAAATTTATAATAATAATGACATGGGACTATCTATAAATACAAGATCCTAGATGCTCAAATTGAAGTATTATGGAATGCAACCTAAAATGGTAATAGTCAAATTTTGAAGTCATCCTTTGGAGTGGGAAGCCTAAGATTTGAAATGGTAGGACTAGGTCACAATATAATCTATTTCAAGGGATAAGACCACACATGCAACCTAGTGTAGCAAGCTAGAGATTCTAAGGGATTTGAAATAGTCCCGCTAGTGGCATCAATAAAGTTATTGTGGGTGATAGGCTTAGGATTGAGGTTGTTACTTGCACCAAACAAGACGAGTTGAAAACTATGACAATATATTTAGGAGAGTACTAAAAGTAAGTATGAATGAGGTATAAGGGAAAGTATATACTTTTATCCCTTACATTTTCCCCCCACTTTGGTGTGTATGGGAAACTATACGAAAGAAATATAGTCATGAAAATGATACTTGACAATGTTGGCATGATCTCTAATATAGAGTAAATTAGAGATGTTCCTCGTGATCATTATAAATTTCTTTATCAAAATTCAAATGGGAATCCCACAATCCAGTTCTCTCTTCTTAATAATGATCCAAAATTCATTACAAAAGAAACTAAAAAAATTCTTTGTAGTGGTCATAATGGAGAAGCTTAAAGATGTAGTTTTCAATATGAAAAAAATAAATCCCTTGGCCCTTATGGGATCTTACCACATAAAATATTTGATCTTATTACTATTGATCTTCTCTAGTTGATTCATAAAAAAGGTAAGATGATTGGTGTCATTAACTCTATCTTTTTAGCTTTGAATTCAAAGGTAAAAAATGGGGTATAATTTACAAACCTTTTTTCTATATAACTCTCCATACAAGTTCATGAAGTAAATTATAGAAAAAATAAATAAAAAATTTATCGGAATTATCATCACTAAGGATCAAGAAGGCTTTGTTCTAGGTAAACAAATATATGAAAATATAGTGCTTGTTCATGAAGCACTCTATTCTATAAAAAAGGAATCAAAGAAAAAAATTACCAAAAAGCTTGACATGGCTAATGCCTTTGATTGAGCTGATTTACAATTCTTGACTCAGGTTTTGCAATTCTTAGGTTCCTTTTAATCTTATTTGAATATAGCTTTGGATGCATCATAAACCATTGGGTGGCACCAATTATGAATGGGTTCCCAACTAGATTTTTTAATATTTTTAAAGTGTTATGGAAAGTATACCTCTTATCCACCTATTTAAACATTATAATAGCTAAGGAATTGGGTAGTTCTATTTTAAATAAAAGGATATGGGCCATTATTAGAATCAAGGTTCTCAATGGGTTCAAGTGTACTACTACACGATCAAGGGTAATTGCATGGAAATGAGAGATCAAAAAGGGCCAAAAGTGATAATTTTTTTTTTAGAGTCAACAAAAACCAAACTTTGACAACTAATTGAAGATGCCTAAGATTAAATTTTGAAGATGTGATAAGAAAAAAGAATATTAATAATCAAAATCTAATTTCTAAACTACTACTTTTTTAAAATGGTGGAGATTAAGAGGTTTAAATATTGATAGCACACAAAAGCATTCTTATTTTTATCAAAAATATATCATTTAATTGGACTTTATCCCCTATCTTTTGAGTTATGTTAGGTAATTCACATATTCCTTTAGTGAAATGTTAGCCAAGATCATGTACTAGTTTAGATTTTTTTGATAATTTTTTAATGAATGTATTAGTATTTTTACTAATTTAATAAGTGAAAACAACTCAAAAAATGGAAAACCAAGTATACTCCCTGCTAATTTTGATAAAAATAATCAAAAATATATTTTACAATACATGTATAGATTCAAGCTATTATTGACACCAAGTGCATATTTTACCCTATAAATTTTTTTGTTTAAAATAGATTTTTTTCTTAAATCCTTCATTTTCCCATGGAAATGTGAGCCCCTTTAAATATTTAAGAGTTTGTACAAGTTTTAAACTAAATATATTTAACTATTGGTTAAATATATTAGAAAAAGTTTATATATTTAACTATTAGCTTAGTCTTGTTGGTAGAGTTGATGGATTTTTTTTATCTAAATATAACTCCTATTTATTAGCTCATTATTTTTCAAGCCCCTATTTCAACTATCCATACTTTAGATAGAAGATCGAGGACTCTTTTGGAAAGAAGGAAATAAAACTCATGAGAATAAGTTCCATCTTGCTAGTTGGAGTCAAGTTACTAAAGAGATGCCACAAGGTGGTTTTGAAATTAGAACAATTATCACCATGAGCATTACTCTTGGGGAAAATCTTATTTGAACCTTACTAAATCCTTCAACAACTCTTTAGCAAATATTCTCACGCATAAATATGTTGTTATTAATCATGGTATGAGTATGCTCAATAATATTCTTTAAATATTAGGTGTTATTAAAATCTAGTCCTTGATTTTTAATTTTTTGGGATAATAAAAAATAATATTTCTTGGTAACCTATAAATGGACATGCAATTATATTTTTGGATGAGCCTATCATTGGTAACAAACCCTTAAACTTCCTCATGCTTAGGGATCTCTCCTTTTCCATGAAGAAACTATTGTAAGAGTTGGTATATAATTCTCTATATTGCAAGATCTGATTGAAGATGTAGCCACCTAAGATCTAGGAGATTCAATGAAAGCACAAGAGAGATCAAATATGAGGGAATAATTAAATTCTATCAAAGGATGAAAGTATAAAATAAGATGACTAATTGAGAATACAAAGGCGACCCCTTGGTTATATAGACCAAGATGAGACATAAGATTGCATAAGATTATTACAAATGTCTTAATCTCATGACTTGAGATATAAAGTGATGATTATCTTATGTGTATTGTAGGGCCTCTATAATTTTTGATTAACTTGATGCTACAGGCAGACACACAATTGAGAGGATGGCTTCCTAACTGAACAATTCATCTTCTATGAGAGGCTTCATTTAATTATCAACCAAGAATTTATAAGCTTTTGATAGTGGTGGCAATGTATGTGCATTCATGGACTCTACACAGCCTATATCAATGAGTATAGGTGGTTTACACATGTACAAAAAATGGTGAAATCTTGAAAAGGAAATAAAACGTTAATTGGCAGAACAGGGGAACTAACATTAACTATTGCTTGTGTTACAGGTACTTATCACTTAAGACCGTGACTACTAACTTCTAAGACTAAACTGCAACTAAGCAGTCCAGGATTATGAGACAAACATTTAAGCTACAAAATCTAATTTAATTACAGAATCATGAACTCCACACACATGTAATTGGACACTGTTTAATTCAACAATGCATGAGCTAATCTAATAACAAAAAAGAGAGTGGATAGTAGTACCTCAAGTGGCCCTTGCTTGACTTGTTGCTTCCACAACAGATATCAATGCTTACTACTTAATCAATGAATCATAATGTTGAATTAACTCCTTTATTGCATTGAAACTCTAAACTCTAACAAGAATCTAATCAAGATTTCTCATTCAGAAATACATGTTCATTATTCAAATGATAACAGGAAACTAACAATGATCACAAACAAACTAGATAACTAACTAGTAACTCAATTTACTCCTCACAACAGATCCCACTATATAGGGTTTGTAAGGAATCTTATTCATCCTAGGACTGAAAATATAACCATAATGTTTTTGTCTACTCTCCCTGAAGAATAGGGAGAGGAATTACTCTTATAACAGTTCAAACCATAATTGAGAAAGTAGAAGAAGACAAACTAAATTAGAACTCTTCCCTAATAGTTAACCATAATGATAGAGACGTGTTTCATAGGAAATGTCACGTCACATGTTACTCCTACTCAAAATAGACTCCTTCCAATCATCTTATTTAGTGTGCTTACAGTGACTCATGGTTGACTATTCAATGGTTATATCCATTCTTCTTTGGAGCTATCACGCTTTAGTCATTCTGGATTCTCCCCTGCAACTACTTGTGGTCCTTATGTTGGAGGTTAGAAATCCTAGTTGTTGTGGGTTACAACTCTTCTAGTTGCAAGAGGTTAGTTTCATTCTAAAGCACACACATCATTAATAACCATAAATTAAGCATAGAATTAAACTGAATTTCATGAACATTCATACATTCACACATATAAATGTCATCATATCATAATTGTATTACCACATACTAAAGTCTGGTTTAAGATGCATAAAAGGTATAAAAGATATAAGTATTAGGATTGTATGTGAACTTTGGCAGATTGACATGATAAAAGACATACTTAATAAAGAAAACTAGTCATAAATTGAACCCATCATGTACTCTAACTAAACTTAAGTTATTAGTGTGAATATGACCTAGGTGATGAACTAGTTAGGTAAAACACCCCATTCACACCAACACCCCCTTAAGTGCAGCTTAGGGAGAATTTACAAGATGTAATGATGCAAAGATGGTTCTTGGATAATAGGTAATGTTAGGTACTCATGTATAAATGCAATCTCTCATAAAAAAATAAAAGGAGAAAATCTAGTGAGACAAAACCCTCCCCAAAAGAGAGAAAAATAAAATTCTTTCAATAATAATAAGAACAAAACTCCATTTGGGAAAAATTCCCCTAAATAAGAGAGAAGAAGAAGAGATACTATGCAGGCCCCCCTCAATGAAGAGTCTCTTGCAATGATGGTATATTCCCTACACTAAAATTTGAAGATGATCCAATCTTGTCAAACAATATTTCTCCCTTTAGGACAATACAAAATCAAGAATTTATGTAAGAAGTCTTCTCATTCCTAAAAGGAATATGAGTGAAGAAAGATGAATATGAGTGATGTATATAAACTCTACCCAAGTGTCCCCATGTCGATATTGAAAGCTACCACAATCAAGTCAAGTATTCTCCACACTAATGAAGATGGCAATCCAAAATCTAGTAGAGATAAATGTAAAACATGATCCAAAGATGAAAGTTGGTTCCTCTAAATTTTTATCAAGATTATCCAATATAATGCTAAAATATGAAAAATTAGAAGGTTGAGAAGGAACAATAGGTTCTAAATCTCCCAAAAAAATTGAAGAAGATGATGCAACTCCATAAGAAGTAACATCAAAGAAGAGATTAATATCCTTAATAGTTTCCTCTAAGTCTACAATATATGATTCATGAAACAACCTTGTAGCATACGTTAAGTACTAATCCCAAGTAGTTGTATCCAAAAGATAATGAATCTCATGTTGCAGTGAATCATTGTAATCCATGGATAAAGCATCTTGTTGTAGGTAAGAGGTCACAAGGTCTAGTCTCCCCTTAGTCCTCATGGTATCAAAGGGCATGTCACACCAACATCACCGATCACATAAAAAAATTTTACCAGGTGCACTGTAGTTTATAGGGGGGCTACCCGATTCCTGCAATCTAAAAATAATAATTATAATCCATGAGTGAGGCAACACTAGTCTCATTAGAAGCAACAAGAGATGAAGATGAGATATCAATGCATGGAATTCAACTACATTGCTCATCCTTGAATAATGTGTCCACATAATATTCCTAAGTGTAAACATCAAATGAATATTTTTTTGTTGGCTCATAAAAATCTGAAAAAATAGTGACATTGGCAATGCAAAGTTCCCAACTAATGGAGTTCACAAAGAATTTTCAAATCATCAAGTTCCTTCAGCAAGCAATCATCTATCATATATATTTTCTTCCCATAATAATCATATTTAATTTTCTATGGATTAGGAGACATGATTATGTTGATGTAACCAGTAAAACATAAGATTACCCAACAATATATGATTTTTGCACTTTATACTTAGTGTGATTTTAGGTGTCACTTGCCAAAAATAGTGAAGTGGACTTAATCTTAGTGTATGCAGATGCCAAATTAGGCCACAAAATTAAAGTACTTTATTTTTTATAGAATAAGACCAATTTGATCACACCATTACAAATCATAGAAAAAATTATGCACTTTTAAGAAAAATTACACCAAAAAATATTATTATAGGAGCCCAAATGAAGCCTGAGAAGTTCCCAAGACAAGAAATTCTCAACAACAGCTATGAAAATCTAAAATTTCTAGAAAAACTAGATATATGAAAATAAAAAACCATTTGCACCACTCCACATCTCACAAAATCTTCCCCAAATCAAAAAAATTGTTTAAAAATGGAGGTTGAATGGCTAAGTGATGGCCTTCTAAAAATTTGGACTGCCAAATAAAAAAAACTATTCATGAGGGGGGCTAGTTGCAGGGAGAATATGATGATTTTATGCTAACATTAGTAAATACAAAATTAAAAATTATTGATATATTATATTTCCTAGAATATTCTAAAATTACCTTCTAGGTTTGTAAAACCATCTATTTTAGCTTGAAATAGCCATTTTTTAGTGGAAAAATGTATTTTTCCTATTGGGGTGGTTTTATGGGCTATCAAAAATGTAACAACCCCATTGTTCTACCCATTGATTTTACTATGTTTTACTCACAAGTGAAATTTTATGCTACTAACATAAAGAGTAATATTTTTTTTCCTTTCAATATGAATAAAAGATGCACATTTGAAAACATATTTATTTCAAACTTTCCCATTGCATATCAAGAATCATTTCAATAATTTAAGTAATGATTTCACATTTCATAATTATAACATAAAGTTATTTTCCAATTACAATTCCTCAAATATAGTAGAGATAGATATTTACATTCATAGCTTCCATGAGCTTAATGATATACAAATTCTAACATAATACATTGGTCTAGATGTCCCCAATATTGGTGCATACAATCTAGGTGTCTCCAACTGGTGCTACATCCTCAAATACATGGTCACCATCTGTATGAGGGAGAGCATCACTCAGGTGCTTTACCACCAACCATGGGCTTACTACGGTCCCCCACACATCTACCTAATTGGTAAGATGGCCGTACCCTTTGACGAAGAGATTGGTTTTATAACACCCATAATCTTGACCTTATTGAGCATAGTGTTGTGTCCTACATATCTATTGCTACCATACATTGGTTTCTTTTCCTAGAATGCAATCATGGATCACAGTGAACTGACAGTGTAAATAGTGGCTACATACACTAATTTGGCCAAAGAATTCATCACCTAGTACTTCGAGTGAGAGTCATATGTCCACCCACTGTTTAGCTCTATTTGGTTTGACCATAATACAACATACATTCACTCTATAGTGATAATAAAATCTAGAACAAGGTGTATTCCCTTAACCATGGATACCACTAACCCCAAGAATATCCAAGTCTACAATAAATTGATTATTAGGTTACACCCTTTCCCATGGATTTACCCTAACCCCAGGTATAACCATATTAACCATACATGTTCACATACGAAGGGTCAATTAGGTTATCCCCATTCCCATGGATTTCACTAACCCCAAGAATAACCCTACTAACCTCTTAAGTTAAAAATGGAATTTCCATAAAAGTACTATAAGATAGCAACATGTTCCTCCTCATGCATTATATATATAGATTATCGTACTAACCATAATTCTAATAGCATATAAGCCATACATATTTATACAATATATAAATATACTCCTATATAATAGTGTTCCTCTAATTCAAGATTCATTCAAGAATCACACAACATATATTCCATACTTGGTAATAGATAAGTTCATAAGAACATTCATATCATGCAATCAAAGATTACTCCAACTCTAGGAAATAACTAAGATCATAAGATTCAAGCACTTCATGTAATCTTTCTCAAACAAAACATCTACAAATAAATAACCTTTCAAATATAAAGATAATGGGGAAAAGAAATCAACATGCCTGATTATACATTCCCACTTGAAATGTTGTTTCCCCAACTTTAACCTTCGCAACCACGAATTCTGCCTCTCCCAAAGATTAACTAGAAGTTCCAAATCTTAGCATCCTCTTAAGAAACCTCACAAACTAAACTCACAATAATTATCTCTCCCTCTCTGAAATTCTCACACAAAAAGACTTGCACCAATATTGCAACATAATAACATTATGAAAATTAGAGTGAAAAAGGTGTATCAAATGAAGAAGAGAGATCCTCTATTTATACAAATATTTGAGCTTCCAAAGGCTATAAATAAGCAGGTAAATCTACCACCTTTCTTCTCTCATGCAACGACTAAACTAAGTAAGTTCTCATCTTGCAACACATAACAATCCACGAGCTTGAAATGCTTGAGTGACAACAAGACTCCATTTGTTGGGTCAAACACAACAATGCTAAATGAAATGCAAGTCGACTCACCTCTTATATTTTTTCCAACACTACTTTAACTGGGTTTATACATATCTATAGGTTTAACACTCCACTTTTGCTTCTATATGCAACAAGCTTTGGTGCCACATCTCCATGCTTTAGCGCCACATTTCATAAAACAATTCCCTTAAAAATAGCGCAGCTCAAGACTACATTTAAATCAACATTCCTCGTGTACCGGCATTTAAACTTATTCCTTTTCCCACGCTTTAACTTCCACTCAGCATTCAAATGTTTGACTAAGTCTTTCTACGTTGATTTTGCAGTTTACAAGCTTGGTTTATATTTACATTATGCACTATATTCATGCGCTGCCCTTTTAAATATTTACAGAGCACTTTGCATTCAACATGTAATGTTATCAATAATGTGCTATTCAAATACTATGCGCTATGTAAACACATTAGGCACAAAACAATATAGTATATATATTTATTATATATATATCCTTCACAATATATATATATATATAATATCTCAGTCAGATGATTATAAAATGCATTATTCGATATTTGAATACATATGTATATATTTATATAATAACAATACATGTATATATATATGTACGTTTCCTTAATGTAACTACATATGCGCGCACACACACACACACACACACACACACACACATATATATATATATATATATCATTACCTTGATATTTACATTTAAACACATACAAACACAATCCCATCGATTGACATGTATACATGAAGTGTGTATATATACATATATGTCACCTTCGTCCAATCGATATTCCCATACATATGGGTATTCCATCCATGAGAATGCGTAGATACATCTATCTACGTATACTCATGTGCATATTTACTCATGTATATGAGTTTATTGTAGAAACATACACATATACATATATATACATTTTACGTATATATGTCATCGACATAGATATGAACACACAAGGAAGAACTTTCATTCGACATAAAGACTTAACCACATTCCTTAACTACAACATTCATAGAATAAGATCATAACATAATATAAACGTTCACAATCAATACTAAAGATCACTTACCTTTTAACTTAACTGACTCGATTGAACATAGACCAACTAGGATGGTGAGTGTGTGTATGCTCAATTAGGTTCATCAGGGTTACCAGACCAATTTCTTCTCCCAAGTGATAGTTCCCCTCTCTTCCGGGGGCTCAAAACCTTGTTCTTGCATACAACTTAGTACAATGCAATAGTAGTTAGCTAATACATTCATAAACATTACATATATATTTCATCAACATTATGAAATATCAATTGAATTAACATTCATTCCACATATTCCATCAAGATTTATATACAAACATAATCATATATATATATATATTCAATCATTTTCATTCATCAAGGTAAAAGTTAATAAGTAGCAACACAATGGGGTGTAACAAAAAAATATTTTGCAATAACTATTGGCAAGGATATGTTTATGTCAAGATCTTTTGAGTCGTTGAGAGGTTTCAGAGCTTCAATAGAGAATATTCCCTAAATATGCCTTCAATGGAAATTTTTTGTCAGTCGATGGCTAGAATTATGAATGCACTAGTTTTTACTGTAAGGGCCTTATCTTCATGTGTGACATCAACAAGTTGAAACATTTTTCCAACCCCTAAAGCACAAGCAATAAATTCACCATTTATAAACTTATCTCTAATGAGATAAAAAAATTCACCATTGTGGCAATCAAATTCAATTTCAAGTTGTGCTCAAGTAATTGGATGACTGGAAGAATATTCTTTGTGAGCCCTAAAATATAAAGAACCTTTGCAATTTTACATTTGTGAGTTTTGAGGGGAAAAATATATCTCCAATTCCCTTAACTTCATATGATGTGTCATTGTGAAGGGATACTTTCCCATAGGTGGTGGATGGAGTGAGATCAAAAAATCACTATTTCTCATCTATTATATGTCTGGATGCACTAGAACCAACATACCATATTGAACTGTTTGAAGTGGAGGCCTTTGTTTTAATAGCATATGATAAGTCCTCTTCATCTGAATAGATGCAACATATCCATTTTGTCTATTTGGCTATTTCTTTCAATGGGGATTCTTCCTCTTGTCCCCTTGAGAAGGCTTATGTGGCTTTGTTTGAATAGATTCATTATTGGCATAGGAATTATACTAGCAATATTTGAGATCTTTTCCCTTTCTTCCACAAATGAGACATTTATTTTTCCTAGAAGAGTTTTCTTGATTTGGTTTTGATGATCCTAATGGACCACTCTAAAGTTCAGGTTGTTTCCCCTTCTACTTTGTTGTGAGGGTCTAGTTGTCTTGGGATTCTAATGTCTCATCATGGATTGCTTCTTCTTATTGAAGCAGGCTTACCAATTGTTTAAGGGATGGTTTTTTACTTGTCACATTGAAACAAGTGACAAACACGCGAAATGAAGGGGGTAGTGCTCTCAAGACTATGGGTAAAAGAGATGCATAACATGACCTCTTCCCCTAACACTTGTAGTTATGTCCTAATCTCTACTACTCTTCTAAGAAATTTCTCTATTTTCCCCTCATGTTGAATTTGAAGGCAATGTAATTGTCTTTGCAAGTGGAAAATTTGATCTTGATTTTTGGCCTCATAAGTTGTTTTAAGACGGCCCCAATTGGCTTTTGTAGTGGTGGTTGTTCTAATGTGAGGTTGAACCTCATCAGACACTACAAAAAAAATCTTGGATGTAGTGGTCATTGTGGCTGAGACTATTCACTCTATGGTGGCCTCAAAAGAAAAATCTATGTTTATCAAATTGAACATGGAAAAGGCTTATGATAGGGTCAAATGGTCCTTTCTACAGAAATTTCTTGGAGCTTTTAGTTTTGCTGAGGAATGGGTTACATGGGTGATGAATTGTATCACGACCACTTCCTTCTTAGTGTTGGTTAATGGGGAGCCTTCCTCCGTGTTCAAGGCATCAAGAAGTCTTCATCAAGGGGACCCTCTGTCTCCTTATTTATTCTCTTGGATGAGGGTCTAGGGAGAGTTATTAAGAGTCATGTTAATCAAGGTTTGATCCAAGGGTGGAACTAGGGTAATGGCTTATCTCCTTAGTTGCACTTGCAATTTTTTGATGATACCACTCTAATGGGGGTGGCTAAGGTCAGAGAGGCTACCAATTTTTACAAGGATTTGGAAATTTACCTCGTAGCTACAAGACAACAGATCAATGAAGGTAAATCTTCTATTTTCTTCTTTAACACTCTTGTGCCTATTCAACAATGGATAGCCCGTATCCTAAGATTTTAGATTGGTCATTTTCCTTTGACCTAACTTGATATCCCTCTCTCCACTGGTACTCTACCCAGGGGATCTTGGCAGAATATTCTTGACACATTTTGTGCAAAAGTGAACCACTAGACCCATGGGTGGTTATCTTTTACAGGTCGAGTGTTGCTTCTAAAGGCGGTGGTGCAGGGTCTTCCCAATTACAAGTGTATGCTTCAAGTGGCTCCTTCAGGCTTTATTAAGGATTTGAATTCTCTCGCTAGGAAATTTTTATGGGCTGGTAGCTTGGCATCCTCGAAGTGGAGTCTTGTGAAGTGGGAGATTGTTTGCAAACTGAAGCAGCTTGGAGGCATTGGGCTACAATAGGCTAGTATTACTAGTTTGGCTTTATCTGCTAAGCTTTATTGGAGATGGTGCACTGAACAAGACCATGTTTGGTCTAGGATTATTTCTACCAAATATCTGAAGGGGGTGGCGAAGGAGGAGGTTCCTCATTTTTTTCTTTTGGGTAAAGGCTCTGTGATTTGGGAAACGCTTAAAAAATGAGAAAAAGTTGATCAAGGATGATTTGTTCTGGATTTGCAATGGGGGGTCCAATTCTCTCTTTTGGTATGACCCTTGGGATTTTTTCTCCCCAATCATGACCAAGCACCCTAATTTGCAAGATCTTTGTCATCGCTTCCTGGAGGCTGGTTGGTCTCAAGTTGAAGATTTCAAATCTACTCATTTTTATGGGAAGGTGGAAGTGTCTAGATGGAAGGACCCTAATAAGGGGATTATTGGGGGTTTGGAAGAGGATCGTACGGAACCAAGTGACATACTAGTTGTTAGAGAGTGTATCTCAATCAAGGAGAGGGACATTTTAGCTTGGAGCCCTGATCCTAAGGGGATCTACATGGTGGCTAGTGGTTATCAGGAGCTAATTTTTCAAAAGTATGGGGGGTTAGAAGTTTCATAGTGAAAAAATGTTTGGAATAAGTTCTCTTGGCCTAAGTGTAACTACTTCTTGTGGAATTTAGCTTGGAATAGATGCTTGACTTGGGATAATCTTTGTAAGTGGAGTTTTCAAGGTTCATCTATATGTGCTCTTTGTGGCTGTTGCAAGGAGGATTCGTCCCACTTGTTCTTTTGTTTCCCTTTTACTAAGATTCTTTGGCACCTTTGGTGGAGTATTTGGAGACATCTCTATGTTCATGCCTCTTCTCTAATTGAATTCTGGAGTAATCTGGGGAGGCCTTCGACAAAGGCTTATTTCCTCTAGACTGTTTGGAATATTGGTCCCAGTTTCATCCTTTGGTAGATTTGATTACACTACAACAAATCCCTGTGATTTGCTCCACCTTTTGCTTCATTTTTTGCTTCCACCCATTGTTTTAATGTATTTTTTGGCAATTTTTTGAAAACGTCAAAGCTATTTATCGGGATGGCACAATTTTTGGCATTTATTGCGTTGATCAGTACAAGTCAGCACTAATTTAGGTGCTAATTAGCACCTGAAGTAACGTTGTCTTTAGCGCTGATATTAGCTTCGAGTGTAGCACCGCTTTTAGCTCTGACTTTAGCTTCGAGTTTAGCTTCGGGTTTAGCCCCAATTTAGACACCCCTATGTCGAAGAGACTTATTTATATGTCTCATTGACAATGTAAAATAGTGAAATGTTAACAAGATACGGGCATATCGAGGAGAGAATCACTTATGTCACATCAACAAGGTATATCTACAAGTGCTCGACAAAACACAACTCTTGGATATAACGAAGTAATGTCGATGAGACATTGAGATATCGGTAAGACAAATAAGATTGTCTCATCGACACTCTTCAAGTAATGATCAAAATCATACATTGCTATACCACCAGGAAGGTGAGCAACATATGTGGTAGAGAGGTATACACCACAACCCCATAGCAAGAAGCCTTGAGCAAGGTGGTAATGCGGTAAACAGCAGAAGGGAAGGGAAAAACACCGCTATACCGCAGCGATAATCACAAGTCTCCCCAACATGGCAAAGTTACACTGATATATAAAGAAATACCATCGAAGGAAAATATTGATGAGACAGTGGCATATCAGCAAGAGATATTAGCTTGTCTCATTAACATCGGCAACCAACATCAGAGGAACATAAGATCTAATGTTGATGAGACATTGAAATATCAGTAAGACAAATAAGATTGTCTCATCGACACTCTTCAAGTAATGATCAAAAGCATACACTGCTATATCACCAGGAAGGTAAGAAACATATGTGGTAGAGTGGTATACACCACAACCCCGCAGCAAGAAGCCTTGAGCAAGGCAGTAGTGCGGTAAACGTGGCATCATTACAATTTACAACAAATCACATCAGTTGCCAAAATTAAATGCTATTAAATTATTGAGGGTTGCCAAAACTAATATGACTAAATACCGCACCATCCAAAGATAAGTGAGTTTTCCCAATATCGCACTCAATTGCAGTGCACTAGCATGGAAGGAGCTAAGGATATGAGAAGAAGAAGTCCTGCAAGCATGAAATACTCAGGTAAGTGCATGAAAACTCTCTGAAAGAGCTCTGTTAATATAAAAAATATTTCAAGGTTTTGTCATCTAAAGCCATAGTAGAGAAAATTGAAACATGCCTCCTAAAAGAAAACAATCAAAAGTAAAAGAAAGTTAGCCTAAAATTAAAGATGAAGAACCTAAAGTAAAGAAGAGACCATTCCATCAGTCCATATTAGATATACTTCTAGGGTCTACTAAAGAGGGTAATAAGAATTTTCTCATGGACACCGCACAAAGTTGTAGGGATGCCCTCATTTCCAAATTTGGATGGGACCTATTTTGGTATTTTTATAGTAAGAGAAATGAGAAGATTCTAGTGTCAAACCCTTGGATGTTGGATAAATCAAGGTTGATTGTCCCAAATGTGTTTGTTGATGTAGAATTTATCATACTACTAGCCAAACACTATCACTCAACTACCAAAATAGTAAGGTTTCCAAATGACACAGTATTGGTAGAAGTAACCAGAAAAGCCATCATTGAGTGTTTTGGCTTAAACAAGTAGGCTTTGACAAAGATAAACCTACAAAAAAGTGAGGAGGATTATGCTAGGTTAAAAAAGACTTATAGAAGTGATGAGGTACCCCTATATATGAAAAGAGGCACTGGTAACAGAACATTCCCCATCTCTACTACCACTATTGAACCATTTAATGTGACAGATTTTCAGTATTACTTTGTGAATACATATTTAGCTCTTTGCCAAGTGTTGGGGATAGATGCTCAAGATAAAATTCCAATAGGCCTAATGATGATGGCCATGAGAATTCAAAACCCTGAAACTAATATTGAATATGACTTTGCTTCATACCTTGAGAAGGCGTTAGATGATGAATTCTCCCAAGTTATAGAGGATAGAGCACTAATTACATTTAGACACTATTCCCTACTGTGTCATGTTATATTGTACCAGAATAGGGACCAATGGACTAAAAGAATGGACTTGGATACAGTAGATGAGCAAGGGAATCCCACACCTGTCCAGAAATGGTGCTATATTTGGGATAGTCAGTGCAAGAATTCAAGCTTTGTTGTATTCTACGAAGACTTTGTACATAGAATCCTTCAAGTTCTTGGGTATGCAATACCAAGATTGTCAACCAAAATGTTGCAACTAGTGAGACCTTTGGTTTTAAGACCAGAGCAGGGTCATACACACAATTTTGGAGATTGGTTCTTCCTTTGGGAAGTTACAATAATAAGAGTTTATGAATGCCCTGTTTCTCCACACATACTGCCAAAATTTGTGCCCCTCAGATTAACATTTCTTGAATTTATGTGGAAAATGATGTGGATGGAGAAAGATGTAATGCACAAGAAGAAGAAAGGCACTATCCTGCCAAACCAAACCAAGTGTGAAGATTGGACTATAGGCTCAAACACACTAGAGTTACAGTATTATTTGAAGATAAAATATGCATTGAAATATGGAAAAGAAAGAGCCTTTGACCCTGAAAATCATATGAACAACGAAGGAACAATCTTCTTACCAAAATGAGAGTGCCACACCGAGTAGATTTTGAAGAATATGTCATAAGGAAAAAATGGGAATATATGAAGAAGGTTGAAGAAAGGACGAAGTGGAGGTCCAAGGATTTCCTAGGATACTTTGTTGAGGAAAAGGACCCCATCAAGAGGATAGAATTGATAATTAGTAGATTTTAAGACTTGTACAGAAAGAAGGAAGCATATCTCGAAGAACATCATAGTGGTGCAACTGCAAAGCATACCCCAGGTGAAACCTCTGAGCCTCCCATGGAGCAGTTACCTCCCAAAATATAGAAGACAGGAAGCATTGAACAGTTAGTACCTTATGAGGATACTGAAGAGGTGGGCGATACTGAGGAAGTGGCTACAATACTGTAGTCATTGAAAGGTGATATTGAAGTTGATTAGCCCATCCTTGAGACCAGTGCCCATAAACATGAGGAAAGGATGGGTGATGTAGAAAAAACAAGTACAGAGGTACATGAAGATGAAAGGGAAATTGCAGCCAGGAGATTCATAGAAGATGATGAATTCATTAAGACTCCCGAGTTTAAGGATTTTTGGATGAAGATGAAGATAAAATAATTTCAAGAGAGGATGGAATCAGCTAAAGCAGGAATTGAAGAATCAAAGAAAAATGAAATGGTAGCAAAAACTTTCTAGGAATTAAGAGTTGAAAACATTGACATTAGCCCCCAGAAGGCTAGAGAAATGGTCTTGAAGAGCAATATGCTCATTTTCCCTGGCTTGGAATTAAAGAAAAAATTTATCCTTGATCAAGTGCGGGCTTGGGAAGATCCAATGCTAGTTGTAGAATTTGACTCCGATGAAGGTGTGAGTGGAATTGGGTATAACCCAAAGATTGAAACCTTGGCCATATGGATCAAACAGAAAAATACACAGAAGCCAAAATTATTGAATGTAATTCAAGGGATGAAAGGGGCGGTGATGGTAAGGACAATACAAGATACCACCCCTTTGGAGGCAGCCACAATGACCATGCATTCAGCCATGTTCACTTGAGCAACTGTTAAGGGATTAGAAGACATATTGAAGGAGTATGAAAAGGAACAAAGGTTCCTAAATGATGAAGTTAATAAACTATTCATGGAGAATGTCAAATTGAAAGAACAATTAAGATCAGGAGCAAGACCCTCACAAAGCAAGGAGATGGTGTTATACAGGCCTCCTATTGCTCCAATGGATATTGTGAAGAACATTTCTGTAGAATAGGTAAAAACTCTAGAGAAGGAAGTGGATGATGTAAAGAAGGCTAGCAATCAAACCCAATATGAAGTGAAAAGACGGATTTGTGAAGTTATGGAAAAGATTCTTGAGCATAGGATAAAATCAATTATGGATAAATTGGAGAATGTACATGATAGTTATAAAACACTTCAGTAGGAAATGGATCAAATAAAGACACATATGCTTGTATTAGATCCTTTGTTCAAAAGGTGGCAGCCTATTCACCACACTTTGGCTAAGTTATGCAAAGTTCTACAAAGAAGTCTTGATGCACCCACAACATTAAAGCCAACTGAACAAATTGTGAAGATGATTATTGATGAATTTTAGTATGTACAAGGGTTTGATAAAATGATTGTAACACAAATGGATTTATTCCATACCTACAAACAGTGGTATATACTTGAAATCGTGAGAGATGGTGATCAGTTGGAGGAATTGGATAAGTGGAAGAAAGAATTCAATTAGGTTGTTCATAAGTGTGTAACTCATATACAAGAGGATGATGATACCAGTCTTCCCAGGCTAAATCAGATCGTGGATGGGTTGATTGTTCTTGATGTGGGATACCTAAAGTTTGTCAATGATACAAAGGCATTGCTAGATAGTCGATGGAAAACTCATCTTGCAAACATCAAAAGATCCATGAATATAAGTGGCCATTAGATTTTACGATGTATCAGTGGGAGGAAAAGTATTTGGTTTCAGAAGAATAGGACACTAAGGCGAGAGCATTTGGATGTTCATCATGGAGAGGAAGACTTTTCCAGATCAATGATCATGGGTCTTCTACGTTGAATAATGGAACCATATGGCAAAATGTCTTAAGTCTTGTTATTTCCTTAATTATGCTAATTGAATAGTTGTTAGTAAAAGAAGTAGTTATGAAAGATCGTTTCTTTTTTTAAAAGGCCTGTAGCTTGTTACTTCCTCTATAAATAGGAAACCAAGGCCTAGTTTTAAATTATCATCATCATATATCATTTCCATTTTGAAGACTTTTTTTATTAATATATATCAATTGAAGCAATATAATGGAGAACATCTTATTATTAGAGATTCTCCATGACTGTGTTATCATTCTGTATTTTTCTTATGTTTTCCATACTCATTTCTTCTTATATTTGAATGAATATCAGTTATTGAGCCTCAATATTGTGCTTATGTGAATGAATATGCTAATATAGTAAAGCATTTATTGTGGATGTTGGTAGAGTTGCTAATTTTTTTGAAAATTTGAGCTTATTTTGCCTTGTTACATGTTCAACATAAAAATGGAAACTATTTAAAAATAATAAAGTTAACAAAGTTGCTTATTTAAATAATTGTGAGTTACGTGCATTAATATTTTATTAAATTTTGTGTATTCACGAACATATGTTGATACAAAATGAATGGAAGAAGCATCCAAGTAATCCTAATTTTTTCTGCCAACAATTCATACCAAAGATTGAACAATTTAAGGATATTGCAATAGGTATTAATTAAGGATATGATGATGATGATATATTCTTGCACTTGTATATTCTACGAAACATTCTTTATTTTCTATGAAACAGTGTATATATTCTTGTACTTATAAATATTCTTTTACTGTTATGTCTATTAAATAAAACAGAGTTTGAATAAAAAATGCTTCACCCTTTTTTGTAAGTGAGTATGTGAATTATTGTTTAAGGAAAAATATTATAGTGTTTACATTTTTAGTTTACTAGTTTCAAATCTTCACTTGCTATGTATATAAAATTGTATGTGCTCTTTATCTCAAATGGAATAAAACAGTAATATCATGATAATCAGGGTTTTCAATTTCAGCACCATCATTGTCCACACTTTTCATATCCTGTTCACTTTTAAGTACAATCATCAAAATTTCATTTTTATTTCTTTTCCCAGTTAATCTTGATTCCTTTCAACACAACACAGTAGGTTGCATGTTAAATTTCAAACATTTTCTATGCATTTTTTTGTATATATTATTTTTTTAGTGCATCATTATGTAACAACAATTTCACTTCTGAGATATACAGTAAAAATAAATGAAATCACATGTTTGATTTGTCAAGGGAAATGTATGGTGAATACCCTATGTCTTTCAGATAAGTGTGCAATCGAAATAAGACATAACTGATTGAATATGATTTTCTATTGTACAATTGTTTTTTTATGTGCTTTTTACTTTTTGCATGTGGATTACCCTCAAAAAGAGACTACTTATCTCTTCTTAAATGAGGCCTTTACATTTCCTACCTACGAAAGGAATTTATTGCTTGACAACAGGTTCGTGAACTTCATACAAATTAAGATTGGTGTAAAAGGCCATCCCCGCAACTATTGTTTGGTCTAGAATTATAATGGAAAATAAAAAAGCTTGCTAGGAGAATAAAACAGGTTTTCAATTGTCCAAGTACAACATAATATTGCTGAAGCATTTCAAAGTTTAGGCCATAAGAATCATCCTTTTTTAAACATGGATTGTAAATAATTCTAAAAATTTAGAAGTCTTGGTCATTAACATTATTGCCTGCTACAATGTCATCTAGTGTATCATTGTCAATGTTCATATGTTCTTTCAAGTATTTCATATTATCATCATCCTCATCTTGACCTGCATCATCTTCATCGTCATTGAAATTTGACTGTAGACCATTTATATTGTTACCAGATGTATTTGGATCATCATTTTCTATACCATCCATATTGTTGTCTTCCATAACATCATCTAACTTTGGATTGTTGTCTTCTTGTGCCTGAACATAACCATCTTCAACATCATCATGGATGTCAATTTCTTCGATGTTCTCTAATCCCTCTCTCTCATTTTGTTGGCCATCATTTTTTTGCTCAGTATCCACTAATGCATCATCAAATACATGCCTTAATCTTGGATCATAATGTATGAAAAATATCCATTTCGGGTCCAAAATATCTTCATAGAAAAATACTTGCACATGAACGACATACATATATTAGAAATTATATAAATTGTATGAACATATATACATCAATTGAATAATGGAACATTATTTTATAGAATACCTTTTCATACAATAATTGCTATAAAACACAATTTTGACAACATAGTTTATAAAACATCATTCCACACTCATTTATTATTCTTTGGTTTTCTGCCCTTAAGAACATCCTTAGGGAGACCTTGTTCTTCCCTCTTCTTTCGCGCAGGAGTGTGTTTTAAGAAGGGGTAATCAATCAATAACTCATCCCCAATGGTAAGGTCCATAATAGCCTCAACCATTATCAATCTATCAACCTCTCTTTCCATATCTCCATCTTTATCATTTATAACCTCAACAAATTGACAATTTGGTCTTACATTAGGGTCCCTTCCCTTACTACTATTTATAAATCCTGCAATATTTTTGTGTGTATGCACGTCCATCTATATACATAAGATGACCTCTAGTCATTTCTTTTCCACTTTCCAATTGGAGACAATGTGTATACATATTTGAATTTAGACCATATGCTGACATGCTAGGCTTATATTGTGCTAGCCTTCTCCATTCACCACTGTACTATGATGGACCATAATATGGCATTAATCTCCTAGTGGTTTGTTCGGAATTGTTTCTATGTTTGGATTCCACATGTACATTTTGGACAATAAAGAGGCCTAGATTCACTCCATGAATATTGGAGGGCCGTATCATGTAGATGTATCCCCAAAATTGAAACACCTCGTACACTCTAGGTAGTTGTTGATCACTAGGCCAAGTGCAATATAGTCGACGATCAAATGTCTCTTTGTAAATTGATCTCAAACTCAGGGGCAAGTCATCATCTCCATCACATTCATTCTGATAGGGTATGTAGTCCACCTTCCCCTTGTCTTTAAGCAAAATATGCATCTTCACACCAGTTCTTGTTCTATTACTTGTTTTCGTCAATTCCTCATCTTCTGAGCTGGTATATTGGCACATATTTTTGTTAGACGTATCATCTGATAAATGATCATTTCCCTCTAGGTTGGAAGTCGATGATCTAGGAAAATTTAAACCAAGAACTTTATCCTGCAAGTATCCATTAAGAAAAAATTAGTTATTTAAATAATATAAAACAATGTTTAAACAAAGTATACATGTTATTTATATCAAATTGGAAAATTCCTCACCACAATTCCTATTGGATTTGAATCGATTGTAGGAGGCATACTACCGACTGGAAGCTCATCATATATCTAATGTCTTTATACAATCGCTCGTTTGAATTGTTTATTTCCACGACATACAGAATATCCACAAACAACAATTTTCTCAAAGTATTCATCCCATGTACTATAGTCCTGACCTACCTCTTCTTCAGTGCAATCATTTGTTGTGTCTACAGTATCCATTGTCATATCCTCTTCCACCCACGGTCGTCTATGTGATTTAACAGTTTTAGGTCCACGTCCACATACATATCTTGTTCTTTTGCTAGTTGAACGCTTAGGCTCTGCATTTGCTCCAATCTCCATCTATAATTATCAACAACATGCATTAATTTATGTCAAGATTGGATAATACATTATAAATTTCAATAATACTGTGAAAAAATATGGACGTATCACAAAATGCCATCGGATCATTTTTTCCTAAGTTGAGTCAAAATTTGAGTACCTAATGTCCCACTTCATCCGTTGTGTCCTCATTTGATATGACACGATCTGTTGCCATGGCCTCGTCTCGCCCCTATAATACACAACATAGTAAATAATGTTTAGTACATCAATTATATCATTTCAACGAATATGCTATCCAACACAAAACCTCACTTTAGTCATATATTTGACATATTAATATCATGTTTTGGCTATCCTAATTTTCAAAATTTTCCCTTAATCATAGAATCACATTTAATCACCATTCTCGTGCATTTTCAACCAATAAGTTTGACCTCAGAGGCCTCATGGACAAAAAAATGACTTTATCTCCTCTGCGTTGTAGCATTTGTGAATTCATAAACACATTCCTCCTTTGGTTGAGGTTGCTTTCTCTTCTTACCTCTATTGTATCTGCAGATTCTATTGTCTCATCTATTTCCACCCACTTTCCTCTCAGCAATTTAGTATTTCTACATCGTCCATGTCCTCTCTCCATGGCCTCCTCTGTGAATAAAAATTCCACCACAGAAGCTTTCACTGCACTACCGCCAAGAAGGAAAAAGCAACTTGCGGGACCGCTATAAAAACCGCTCTACCGCACTGAGTTGATGAAGGAGCCACAGGATAGCAGTGGTCAATAACTATCGCACACCAATGGTAGAAGACTTGCGGGACTACGGGAATCACCACAACACCGCCAAGAACATAAGACTCGTGTGCCGCCACATAATCTTTCACCGCACTACCGCCAAGAAGGATGAAGCATCTTGCAGGACCGCGGTAAAAATTGCTCTACCGCACCGAGCTGATGAAGAAGCCACGGGACAACGGTGGTCACAAAAACAAGGCGGGAGTTGGAATTATTTCCAATACTCTGGGTCTTGTGATACACAACAATGAAAATAGTCACTATACAACAATGATAGGTGCTAAATTAGGCGCACTTGACACCGCCTTATACATCCCAAACATATTACATTAACGACCAAAAGTCGGCGCTAAAGTTGGCATTAACTAACACCGACTAAAGCGCGACTAATGAATCAAAATCAAAAATTTAAAACTTTCTTGCGTGAAGGAAGAAATCAAACAACAAAAAAGGGAAAAATGTCACATGAAGGAAGAGAGCAGGGCACTACCAACAACTGATGAATGAATGAATGAGAGATTTTAATGGTGTCCATGAGACCAAGCGGCCTAAGGGACCAAGAAACAAAAAGCTAAGGAATCTCCAAACTCTTTTCCATGTTGGACCTTCTTTTATGAATTTTGACCAAAAAACTAGTTGTCTTGTTGATCTTCTCCTCCTCAAATAACTCGTTCAGATTGTCAGCCTTTAAGTTGAATTTTTATGAGAAATTTGATTTAGTTTGCGACACCATAGGTAAGGTTACAAAAAAAAAATTCTTGGTTGAATTTGTGATTGTTTACTACTCCTTGTATTGCATTTGAATTCGTGATTGTTTACTGGTTCATGGCCTAACCAGTCTAGGAAACCTCTAAATTGTCCCATCATTATAAATTGTAAAACCTTTGAGAAACCAACAAAAAAATTTACCCTACCCATTTGAGCTTTGGCTTAAAATATTATAGCACAAAGTGAGGATGCCTTCGTATTCTTTCCCTAACCTGGGTATCAAGGAAATAGTGAACTGCTTGGAAAATTTGGGAATTGGGTTGGTCACTGCTGAGCAACTGCTAAAAATAAACGCAGAAATAGCTTAGTTTTTCCCAGCCACGCCATAGTCATTGATGCCATGAAAAATTCGTGCAAGATTGCATTATGAAAGAGTTTTCATGATAAGGTTATCAACACTAAGCAAACCGACCGAACATATTTTCCCTAGGTTATCAACACTAAGCAAACCCAATGAACATATTTTCCCACAAAACAAAACTTTCATACCACAAACTGGACAAAAACTTTCATACCTGACAGTGTGCACTTCATTTGCCTCCACAGACTAGACGAAAATAATTTTCCCTAGGTCGCCTCAAAATGTCAAGCAATGGAGGGAAGCGAGCATTGACAACAAACTCTGGCCATAATGAGGTAATTCATTGTCAATTTATAGATTTGTAAATGTTTCCATTGTTTCTTTGAATTTTACTTTTTAGTTTTTTTATTTCTAAGCTTAAAAGAAGAAATATAATTTAAATATATATATATAGGGACATGAGACTGACAAAGATAAAGAGGAATTGGCTTCCATATTGGGGGTAGAGGCAGTGAACAAATTGGTTAATGTGGACTGGACAACACTTGCCAGATACATAGAGAAACAATCTATTAACGCCCCTCAAACATTGCAAAAAAATCAATTGTGTTAAATGGAATCAATTGATTCCCCAACCAATCCTGGATCGAGCAAAAGATCCAAAAGGAAATCAGTGACAGTTTACTCTAAGAATGTGGAACAACGAGCAAAGACTTCCACTCCTGGGACACAGAGTTCCACCACGCCATGTTTTCAATCTTGCATTGGTAGCTACATACGAAGATAGAATAAGAGGTGGTTTCAGGAGAAGTTTGAATGACGGATGTTGGGAAAACGTTTGTGAATAGGTTGAAGGAATCATGCCTTCAACGGTTCAAAGACCATCTACATTTTTCATTCTCAAAGATACCCATGCACCTGAAAAAAACAATTATCCATGACATGGAGACTGATTTTGGCACAAGTTGGTCTGTAAAGAAGATAAAGCTACGAATGTCTCAAAACTGCAAGAGATTTTGATGCACCCAAACAAAGAAGATAAAAAAAATCCCTCCTGAGCTAAGGCAGAAAAAAAGGCCAATTGATGTAAGTGTGAAAGTATGGAGAGAGCTTGTAAAAGCATATGAGAAGTCTAATGCACGGAGGAAGTCTGGTGAGGAGAGTATTCAGTATTTGAATTTTCTCATAAGATTATATCAAATTTATTAAACAATATTTAAATTTTATTTGTGCATAGTTAAATTGAATTAGTATATGTTTCATGACAAGGCCTCCAAGGCTAGGCTTGAGAAACTTCGTGCCACGCATTGCAGTGGCCAAAAAGATTTACAATCCTTGATCTGTACATTTGTAAGTATATTTAATATGTTAAATGATATATTTTTTTCGTTGGAAAAAGTAAATGATTGCATATTAATTAGTTTAACTAGTCCATGTTCCATGTTTTGATAGGAGGAGAAATATGGCTGCCATCCAAAGTAATTTGAAAAGAATATGTTACAAAAACAAAAGTGGAATGATTTTGTAATCTAGATGGAGAACGAGGTATCAATAGTTGAGTTTCAATAAATTAGTTGGATATTGTTGTGTTAATATGTCAATTTGCATCTCTTGTGTTGAGTTGTTTATTGATGCATAGGATGAGCAAATAGAGCTCAAATCTTATGATTACAAGATGATCGTTTATGTGAATGAATAAATAGTAGAAGGATGTAGATGAACTCAATTCATCTGACTTTATTCCTCTTGGTATGAATTCCTCTTGAATCTCTAATATTAGGTGCCTGAGACTTCCCTATAGCTTTTACCTTCCATTTCCACCTTTCCTCTTCACTGTGAGACTCGTCTCCTTTTTCCTTATATGCATTTTTGGCTTCGGCTTCTAATTCATCCCATGTTTTACCTTCCTCTTCATAATCTTCTTCTTCTTCATCCTCCTCTGACTCCACAAGAGATTCAACTTCTGAAACTTCCTCATCTGATTTTGATTCCTCTTCTACATCAGAAGGTTCATATCCTTGATCTGACTCTTCTGAATTATCAGAATAAGAATCACTAGCTTCCATATTCAAAAATTACCAACCAACATCTTCAATAAATTTATCTGGATCATCAGTAATACTCTTCAAAATTGTTCGCTAGTTCAAGTTCATTCTGCTTTCATGATACTTTATATCCATGGAGTTCAACCATCCCCTGATGCCATCAAGTGAAGATTGAGGAATTGCGTCAATGCGGAGTACATACCACTTGAAGTATTTGAAAATAAGAGCCATATCAAATTCCTTTTGCCCAATTCATACTCTCTCAAGGTTAACAATCTCAATCTCACTAATAGTGATTACTAAGAAAGGTAATTCCACCAACTCTACCAAACAGTTTACTGTAGGAACAATAAAAGCAAAGGATTTGAAAGGAACTCCATGAAAACCAAGCTCTCTAAATGGTATATCAAACTCTAGTTCAAAATATTTTAGATGAGGCTACTCCCATATAAGCTCTCTTACTCGCTTGATAAATCCTTGAAACTCTATATTGATTTTATTTTTCATGTAACTCTCTTGTTGTTCTTCCTCAATTTCATCAGGATCATACATTGACCTTCTTGCCCCTCCTAAAGTTTGGACCACATCCATTACCTCCACATAAAATTGGGCATCCTTGGTCTTCTTGGTTCCCATGCCATGATATGGTTATGCAAATGAAAATGAAGCAAAGTAATCATCTCCTTCTCTACTGGTTGGAAGAATGGATGCTTAATGTTTTGATACATGATATCAGCTCTCTTCTACTCTCATGGTTGAATACCAAAATCTAGTATGGTGGGCCTCCAGAGTTCCAAACATCTTTCTTCCTCTTCCACCAAATGTTGGCCTGATCCACACATCTGCCAGCCTAATTAGCTTTGTTTTTGAAAGCTGAAGTTTCTCCTGAGTCACCAATGTAGCTCTCTCTACCTTTTCAGACTCTTTCATTACTACAGATCGTCTCTAGGATTTAATCATCTGTACCACATGGTTGATGTGCTTTGAATCCTTGCATCTAAAGGAAATTTCCTTAGCATAAATATTGCTAGGGAATTTCAATGTTGCCATTGTAGTTGGCATTAAATCTAGTGCCTGCAACATTCAAAATTATCCTTATATAAGAATTCCCTCCATCTTGTTGGCTTGTAACACTCTTGACGGTGGCTACATGAAATCTGATTTTGATTCCTCTTCTACATTAGAGGGTTCATATCCTTGATCTAAATCTTCTAAATTATTAGAATCAAAATCACTAGCTTCCATATTCAAAAATTCCCAACCACCATCTTCAAAAAATTTATCTGGATCATCAGTAATACTCTTCAAAATTGGCCACCAGTTCAAGTTCATTCTACTTTCATAATACTTTATATCCATGGAGTTCAACCATTCCTTGATGCCATCAAGTGAAGATTGAGGAATGGCGTCAATGCGGAGTACATCCCGCTTGAAGTCTTTGAAAATAATAGCCATATCAAATGTCTTTTTCCCAAGTCATACGCAAGGTTAACAATTTCAATCTCACTAATAGCGATTACTAAGAAAGGTAATTCCACCAACTCTACCAAACAGTTTACGTAGGAACAATAAAAGTAGAGGCTTTGAAAGTAACTTCATGAAAACCAAGCTCTCTAAATGGTATATCAAACTCTAGTTCAAAATATTTTAGATGAGGTTGCTCCCATAGCTCTCTTACTCGCTTTGACAAATCCTTGAAACTCTGTATTGATTTTATTTTTCTTGTCCCTCTCTTGTTGTTCTTCCTCAATTTCATCAGATCATACATTGACCTTCTTTCCCCTCCTAAAGTTTGGACCACATCCATTACCTCCACATAAAATTGGACATCCTTGGTCTTCTTGGTTCCCACGCCGTGATATAGTTATGCAAATGAAAATGAAGCAAAGTAATCATCTCCTTCTCCGTTGGCTAGAAGAATGCATGCTTAATGTTTTGATACATGATATCAACTCTCTCTTCTGCTCTCATGGTTGAATACCAAAATCCAGTATGGTTGGCCTCCAAAGTTCTAGTCATCTTTCTTCCTCTTCCACCAAATGTTGGCCTAATCCACACATCTGCCAGCCTAATTGGCTTTCTTTTTGAAAGCTGAAGTTTCTCCTGAGTCACCAATGTAGCTCTCTCTGCCTTTTCAGACTCTTTCATTGCTACAAATCATCTCTGAGATTTAATCATCTATACCACATGGTTTATGTGCTTTGAATCCTTGCATCTAAAGGAAATTTCCTTAACATAAATACTGCTAGGGAATTTCAATGTTTCCATTGTAGTTGGCATTAAAGTCATAACCTGCAACATTGAAAATTATCCTTATATAAGAATTCCCTCCATATTGTTGGCTTGTAACACTCTTGATGGTGGTTACATGAAATATGATTTTGATTCCTCTTCTACATCAGAGGGTTCATATCCTTGATCTGACTCTTCTAAATTATCAGAATCATAATCACTAGCTTCCATATTCAAAAATTCCCAACCACCATCTTCAAAAAATTTATCTACATCATCAACAATACTCTTCAAAATTGGATGCCAGTTCAAGTTCATTTTGTTTTCATAATACTTTATATCCATGGAGTTTAGCCATTCCTTGATGCCATCAAGTGAAGATTGAGGAATGGCGTCAATTCGGAGTACATCCCACTTGAATTCTTTGAAAATAATAGCCATCTCAAATGTCTTTTTCCCAAGTCATACTCTCTCAAGGTTAACAATCTCAATCTCACTAATAGTGATTACTAAGAAAGGTAATTCCACCAACTCTACCAAACAGATTACCATAGGAACAATAAAAGTAGAGGCTTTGAAAGGAACTCCATGAAAACCAAGCTCTCTACATAGTATATCAAACTCTAGTTCAAAATATTTTAGATGAGGTTGCTCCCATAGCTCTCTTACTCGCTTTGACAAATCCTTGAAACTCTGTATTGATTTTATTTTTCTTGTCCCTCTCTTGTTGTTCTTCCTCGATTTCATCAAGATCATACATTGACCTTCTTTCCCCTCCTAAAGTTTGGACCACATCCATTACCTCCACATAAAATTGGACATCCTTGGTCTTCTTGGTTCCCACGCCGTGATATAGTTATGCAAATGAAAATGAAGCAAAGTAATCATCTCCTTCTCCGTTGGCTAGAAGAATGCATGCTTAATGTTTTGATACATGATATCAACTCTCTCTTCTGCTCTCATGGTTGAATACCGAAATCTAGTATGGTGGGCCTCCAGAGTTCCAGTCATCTTTCTTCCTCTTCCACCAAATGTTGGCTTGATCCACAAGTCTGCCAGCCTAATTGGATTTGTTTTTGAAAGCTGAAGTTTCTCCCGAGTCACCAATGTAGCTCTCTCTACCTTTTCAAACTCTTTCATTGCTACAGATCGTCTCTGGGATTTAATCATCTATACCACATGATTGATGTGCTTTGAATCCTTTCATCTAAAGGAAATTTCCTTAACATAAATACGACTAGGGAATTTCAATGTTTCCATTGTAGTTGGCATTAAAGTCGATACCTGCAACATTGAAAATTATCCTTATATAAGAATTCCCTTCATCTTGTTGGCTTGTAGCACTCTTGATGGTGGCTACATGAAATCTGATTTTGATTCCTCTTCTACATCAGAGGGTTCATATCCTTGATCTGACTCTTCTAAATTATCAGAATTAGAATCACTAGCTTCCATATACAAAAATTCCCAACCACCATCTTCAAAAAATTTATCTGGATCATCAGTAATACTCTTCAAAATTGGCCACCAATTCAAGTTCATTCTGCTTTCATAATACTTTATATCCATGGATTTCAGCCATTCCTTGAGGCCATCAAGTGAAGATTGAGGAATGGCGTCAATGCGGAGTACATCCCGCTTGAAGTCTTTGAAAATAATAGCCATATCAAATTCCTTTTGCCCAAGTCATACTCTCAAGGTTATCTCAAGTATTAGCTAGGGAATTTGAAATTTTATTATGGTATGTGCACTTTGATATGATGCAATATGATTATGGTTTCATCTCATATGTTGTAATATTAGATATATAACAGAAAAATAAATTATTGCATGAAATAAATAATAACTTTTCATTCTAAATGTTTTTTTTTGCAGAACACGGGTCTTCGAGAAGATCAAGATGATCCTCAACATGATATAGACCCACAAAATATTGGTTCTTCCAGTACAAATCACATGGTAGAGGATGATGATGACACAGATGTGGAAGACACCAAGGCCGATGACAATGACGACGACGACGACGATGACGATGATGATGATGATGATGATGATGATGATGATGATGATGATCATGATCATGATGATGATCATGATGATGATCATGATGATCATGATGATGATCATGATGGTGATGATGATGATGAGACAGTTGGTGATAGTAACCAGTGACATTCATGATCATATAGACTGCATCATGGATCATTGTTGATATATCGTTATGATGACTCTTTTCATGGTTACTATCATATGTATCATTTTCACGGCCTACAGTACTATATTATTGAGTTGTATCATATTGACATGTATCATTTTCAATTTTTCACTATATCATTTGGACATGTATCATCTTGACTTGTATTAGTTTGAGTTGCATAATGTATCAATTTTATTTATATCATTTGTACATGTATCATTTTTACTTATGTCGACTGTTGGACATGTATCATTTTGACATGTTTTTGATGTACTGGAATATTTGACTTTCACTTGTTTTAGTTATATATGATGATGATCTTATCAGTATTGACTTGTCAATTTATATATATTAAAAGCGGTCAATGATTTTTGGATGGATATTTATTACGCATGATGATTTTAATTTACTGCTCAGGATGGATGTTGTCAAATTCAATTAAATTATAGATATTTGACTCACTTTTTTTAATTATAGATGATGATCATGTTACAATAATAGTTTAGGAGGTGATGAAAGGTAAAATTAATGCTTGGCACCTCCATAACGTAATTGAAAGTTTTGCGGTGAGCCACATAAAAGAGGTGGTAATGTGGACGTGGATGTCTTATCTAAATGGGCTTTAAATTTTGGTGAAACGAGGGAATTTAGGTTGGAGAATTTTAGAGGTGTTAAGTTAGCGGAATTAGGTGAAAACACAGGAGAGGACAACGCCTTAAATGACAAGCGAAGGCAGGGGTGGCGGGCAGTGGTGAAGTAGTACTTCATTAATAGAAAGTGTGGGCAATCCAAGATGGTGTTAAATGCAAGCCCTCGATTAAGATGTGTTAATTGCATTTGGAAAGGGTCGAGAAAAACTCTGCAACAAACTTTGGTGGTGGCGGCGCTAGTTGTCAAGAAAAATGGAAGCCTTTTTCACCTTACGGTCACGAAGATCTTTGGGCCCATTTTATGGAGAGGCGTCCAAAAAAAAATTGGAGGGCCTTTTCCTTGTTGACGACGAGCGGCTAGTGCAGTGCGCAAAAATTATTTGTGGCAGGTATTTCGGCTCTCTGAAACACAGATACCAAACCAACATGGAAGTTTACTCCTTAATTGCGGCGTGGGGCTTGGATTTAGGTGAACCAATGGAAATGGTGAGGATGGTGATGCAAAAAATTGTGCATGAAGATTTCCTAGTAGGCATGGAGTCCATTCTCGAATGGGCGGTTCCGGGTGTAGGTTTAGATTATTCTAAAGGACTAGTAGATGATGAAATTGAGGAGCTCTATGGGAGACCGGGGCTCAAACCCTTTATTCGTTGGCCCAAAGGAAAATACAAAGCTCATTGCCGTGAGGAAGCACATTTGGGATGGAAATCACTCAAACTCTTCATCGAACAAGCAAAGGCGGAGATGCAGGGATTGGAAACGAAAAGGAAGCGCCAGAAGAAGAAGTCGGGGAAGCGGTGGAAGAAGAAGCCTCTGAAGGAGATAGCCAAGCGTCTATTGGGTCCGGGTGGAGCTCGTTAAGACTGGTCGTGTTTGTCTATGTCTGATTTTGAATTCTCCCTTCGCTTTTGTTGTATTAAAGCGTGTAACTCTGAACATTGTTAATGGTGGTTATTTTTTGTAAAGATTTTACTGGTAAACAGTTACAGGGGTTACAGGGTTTATTTAATTTTTTACTCTACACATTAAGGTGCCTCTGGTTTTTGTCATTTGCTGTGGAATTTTGGTGGGTAATGACACTGAACAATAGATGTACTTTTTTATCTTTACAAGCAATACAAAAATTTCGTGTTACCAACCCAAAAAAATTAATTGTCTTGTTATTTAATCATGAGTTAAATAATTAAATTACTTAGTCTATAATCATATGAGTTATTTAAGAGGCATGATATATTTAACTAATTAAATTGAAATAAAACATATTAAATTAATAAAAGGAAGCAAAACAAGAAGCATTTTTAGAAGCAAAAAGGGAAGCAAAACAAGAAGCATTTTTAGAAGCAAAAAAGGAAGCAACAATGGAAGCCAAACTAGAAGCAATCTTGGAAGCAAAATTGGAAGCAAAACCGGAAGCAAACGTGGAAGCAAAATTGGAAGCAAACTTGGAATCAAAACTGGAAGCAAAACAAAAAGCAAAACTAGAAGCAAACCTGGAAGCAAACCTGGAGGCAAAACTGGAAGCAAAACCGGAAGCAAACCTAGAAGCAAAACCGGAAGCAAAACTAGAAGCAAAAATGGGAGTAGACATAGAAGCAAAACTGAAAGCCTAATTGAGCGCTAATTTAGGTGTTATTTCCGATGCTATTTCCTGGTGCTATTTTAGTCATTAACAGAGGTGTTATTTTTGGCGCTATTTCCCAGTGCTATTTTAGGCACTAACGAGGGCGCTGTGATTTTTCGGCGCTAACTTTGGCGTTACGTCCGGCGCAAAATTTGGCGTAAAAGTCGGCGCCAAGATGACCATGCTTGTTTGCACTGAGTTTAGCGTCGGCCAACTCGCCCAATTCGTGGATTGAAATACACTGAAATCCGATGCTATTTTCCTATTCTACTGTAGTGCTAGAGGAATCGTAGGATTTTACGTGGAATTAGGTTGATGATTCAATAGGTTTGGCAGAGAGTTGTTGGCATGATTCAAGAGACTGTAGAAGCTAAGTGTGAAGTTTTGTTTCCTTTAGAGAGGGGAGATGAATAGATTGTGAATAGTTTAGGCCTACATGGTCTAGAATTTGACTCTTTATGTGTTTGAAGAGGCCACCATGCCAAAAATAAGGTTCAAAGAGAAGGTGATTGGTCTCCTCCTTCGGTAGATATTTTAAAGATCAATACCAATGGCTCTTCAATGGGTAATCTTGGGCTTGCTGGCATTGGTGGTATTGGAAGAGATAGCTCTGGCAAGGACATTTTCTTCCTTTCCATTCATAAGGGGCAGCAAACCAACAACCTTATGGAAATTTTGGCGATTTTGGTTTCTATTGAATGAGCTTGTGCTCTTGGCTAGCGCAAGCTCATCTATGAATCAGATTCTCAAATCGTGGTTAATTTTTTGACTGAGTAGAAGTTAGATGGGGTTAATTGGAAAATTACCTCTATTTTTAGGCATATTTTGTGCCTAAGTTCCATGCTTGAGTTTGTTTCCTTCACTCACATCCCTCGGGAGTGGAACAAGGTCATTGATTGTTTGGCCAAATGGGCTTCTGAGTAGACCGGTGGCTAAAAGATTGGGAGCAGTTATCCTTAGATTACTCCCAATATCTAGAGAGGCTAATCTTGGAGGACATGGGTGGATGATGTTTCATGTTGGTTGGTCCTGCCAGGTGTTCTACCTTTTTGTGGTTGCTTGTTGGTTTTGGGTTTCTTATTTTTCTCTCTGGGTGCCTGTTTTGGACCCTGATTGCTTTGTATTGTTAATTTTCTAGATGTAATAAATATTTACCCTCTTTTCAAAAAAAATGAGCACAAATCTAAAAGGCTCTATCAAGCAACCCATTCAAGTTGAACCTACAATAGTTGAAACCACTTGTCAAATCTTGGACCTTGATCTCCCCTATAACATCCTCATTGGCCACCCATGGATTCATGCCATACAAGTCATTCCATCCACATTCCATCAATGCATAAAGTTCCTCCACAATAGAATTTAAGTGATTGTACATGGTGATCCAAATTTATTTCAATATCAAGCGAATTCTTATAGAGCAACCATGGCCTTTCACAACATTATCCTACCAACAGTGCATCACCATCTCCATCTTCATATATTGATCCTTCATTTCTATGCACCTCTCACACTTCTTCAAATATCAAGGCTAATATCAAAGACCTAGGTATTGGAGAATATGAGCTACAGGCCTTCCACATCAAACCTACACCACCATCCACTTCATCTCAATATTTTGATGTTCATTATAATACTATATTTGATCATGATATCTACAATAATCCACTCTTTGATCATGATTCTCTTGAGGACATCCAAGATCGTCTCCCTTCCACTCCACCTCATGAGATATTATCGTTCCATATCAATCATCTTAGGTTAGGGTATGCATCTCCTAATGTTGTCTCTACTACACTTTCTTTCCAACTTGTTAAGGATGTGCAAGCTTTCTTTGGCATTAACAGTGTCGAAAAGGATAGTCACAAGGAATCCATCAAGTGCATTGCCAATCTCTTTCATGAATCTTTGACATTAATAGTGTCTAAAAGGATAGTCACAAAGAATCCATCAATTGCATTTCCAATCTCTTTCATGAATCCCATATCCTTACCATTTCATTCAATTCATCCAATGCCTCCACTTCCATCCATATCCTAGACATGGATCAAAAAGTATCATTCAAAAATAATAAGGCTATTAATCAAAATACAAATATCAAAAAGCCTTTATCAAATGGAGATACAAAATCAAAAGCTATTGGAAATATCAAAACTCAAAGTCAAAAATAAAAGAAAGAAAAAATCAATCTCCTATCATGCCCCTTCATCCAAAATAATTGGGGGCATTTATCAAAGTACAATATAAATAAATGAGCTTGTTGATCCTAAGTATTCACCCTTCTCATCCTCATGTAATCCATACACTCTACCAAATCCACCCATATCCATACATCATTTCTATCACTCCAACCTCCTTAGTAATGTATCTTGACAGACCTTTAATGGTGACCCCTCCATGTGCTTTAATCCAAAGGTTTCCCAACTCATTTTCATGTGAAGCATGGCGGCCCTTGTAGTATGTGTGTTTGGGATCATAGCTTATCTCCCTCCATCTGTTGCATAAAGTATCCCCCATCTTCCATATCATATCATCCACATCCATCCCACTTCATCATCCATCTATTAAAGAGCGTCCACCATGATCACAACATCATCAAGTCCCATTTATCCAAAAAAAATCATAAAATACAAAGATCCAAAATAATCAAATAGTCAAAAACAAAATCAAAATAATAGTAAAGAGAAATAATCCATCAAAATATGAAAACCACTTCGGTGGCACCTTGGATAAGTACCATGGTAAAAACCTAGAAACAAGTGCCATGTGTAGTAGTCTCTTATCCACCATCTCCTAGGATGTCATCCCATCCACTCTCATTCTTATCTATATCATAATAAACTACCATATCCATCCATCCATCCATAATAAACCTATCATGGCTTGTATTTTATCCATGATTAAGCATCATCCCTTATCCATCCATTTTCACCCACCCTTCCTCATGTTTCCCATGTGTTACATATAGAAGTTATACCTACATTATATTAAGGATTTGATCGTGTATATCCTTAGTTTCCTCTCGCTTTAGCCTTCAAGTATCTTGCATTTTGGAGTCCCGTCTTCATCCATAATAAATAAAACATCAACCCATCCTATATCCTATCATATCCATCCCATCTCAAACATAATAAATAAATCATCATCATTTCATCTAACACATCAAAAATCAAAAAATCATAATCTTGAGCTCCTGAGACATGTCACTCAATAAATTTAAACATTGGATCCAAGACATCAATCCTTTATCACAATCATACTATAAGCCTAGTTTTTGAACATTAATCAATCATCTTATCCTTTTATCGATCAATCAACCAATCAATCATTATCATCCTTATAAAATCCTTGCTTAGGTGATTATCCAAGCCTAATCACAAGAAAATCAACCATCATTATCATCATCATCATTTGATCTTTGGAAAAGAGATATGTTGGTTGCATGTCATGTTGGAAGCGAGTCTTTTGTTTTGATTTATTTTTTGATCATTATCTTTTTTACGCATGACTACACCTACTTACGACCACCTTGATTTATATATATCTTGGTGTGTCATAATTGGTGTATAATGGGGCATCATTTTATCTTGTTTATCGTTCTTGTCACTCTGGTTCCTCATACCTTGGTGCATACTTTCCTTTGCCATATAAAATCTTAGGGTTGCTCAATACATATTGGCATAACCTATCCATCATCATCAAATTCCCCTTCACTTTCATCTCTTTCATCCTCTTTCATATTCCAATTCATCTGCTTCTCACACCTAATTCCCAATCATTCCCTTCAATTTCAAGAGCACACCCATGTTCTACTAACCTGTAAGTCCTCTCAAAGAAGGAATCCCATCACCCAATCATTAATATTTCCTTCTTCATCCTTTTCCATCCTCCCATTGATTGGGGCATCATCTTTGATCTCCATCCTCTCTCATTTGCTATGTTTTAAACTTCTTAGATACACCGCCACTTCGCGATGTCATATCAAAGAGGGGTAAAATTTAGACACCCAAAATATGACCTTACCTAACCACACATAATTTTAGCCTATCCTTATCCATTAATTAAATAAATATTATTATTTATCTAATTATTCCCATCTTTATCCTAGTCCTTCAATTAAATAAATATTTATCATTTATTTTATTAATATTCCTTCGCATGATTCTATTAATTAAATAAATACTTTATTTTAAAAATTATTTGTCCATCTAATCGTAGCCTTTCATCTTGTTCACATGGATCATAATCTAAATTTTTCCTCATATGACAAATGTCTCGTTCACATGTCTAACTAACTCCTTGTCTAGATTTATTGAACCTAGACACCTACCCAAAAATCAAACTATCTTTTCATCTTATCCACTCATTTCATTTAACCTCTTAATCCTAGCCATTGCCATAAGGATTTTTGTTCTTATCTCAATTCTAAACCTAGATCCTATCTATCATTTGACACTTGTCATATGATCGCATCCTTGATCTAAACCTTAATCCTCAATTAATCTTAGTCATCCATCATTGATCATTTCTAGCCATTGATTTTTGCCTCTTCAAGACTCTATATCTAGAGGCTCTCATCCTTAATTTTTAGCTTTTTCTCATACCTAATGTGTTGAATGAACAAGACAACTAAGTGGGGGGGTGAATCAATAGTAGCAAATTAAACCTTCAAATCCATCAACAATAATTGGATCCACATGAATTCATTAAACCCTTATTCTGTTAATGTGATTAAACTTGAAATGTAGATAACAAAAACTAAAATAGCAACACCATACACAAGAGAACACCAAATTTACGTGGAAAACCCAATGAGGTAAAAACCATGGTGACGATTAGCTCACAATATAAGTAATTGCAAAATTGGTACAAGAGGCTCATTTCCAGAATAGGACACACTATCCAAAAAGGCACACAACCAAGGCTCACTGCCACAGAAAGAAATACAAGAAGATAGAAGAAGAATGTTACACAAAGAACACTTTCTCAATGTAACAAGGAATACACCACAATGCTCCAACAATTTCACAGTCTTGCTTGAATGATTTCAGATGCCTTTAGCTCACTGCCTTCAAGAACCCTAACACTTGAAATTCACACTATTATGCTCAAATTCACATCACACACATTGATCTTGCATCTACCTTGCTTCTCACTTCTTTCATACCTCATACTCACAACAACACCATACTTATTTATATCAACCTCAACCTCAAAAACCTTCTCCAATGTCAACAACTAGCTATTATACATACAAAGTCAAAATAGGTCGACATCTAAACATTCCCGCGATGGATAGGAATGAAGGTGACCTACATAAATCCTTAATTAGGACCCAAATAGATCTTAACACACTTTAGCACATTTTTACAAGCCTTGCATGTAGTGCTAACACAAGGTCGGCCACTACCCATGCTAAACACCATAATCATTAAGTACACACTTCCTTAAATCAATCTAAAAAATTTGGATGACAGAATTCACTTGAAGATGATCTAGAATAATCCATGAACTACTTGAGATTCATCAAATTCTTCATCCAAGCTCGCAATCATACAAATACTTCAATTCAGAACAACTGGTAAACCTTATACGCATACTGAAAAATGAAACTCACTCTATACTACACCAAATCCAGTAAGCTCTTGAATATAGAAAGATACAAAAATTATAAGCAAATTCCCAAATCCACACACCTAAAGCCAAACAATGGAGAAATGCGGAGAAAATACATTTCTCCTAGGTCACAAAAAACATCACTGAAAAACTGGTTCGCACACTGGTGAAAACTCTCGCTCTGTACAACGATCCAAAAACCCAAATTCTAAATATAGCAACCTCTGACAACCATGAACAACATATCAGATCCGCACATGCATAGGATCAATACACAAGAAACACGAAGCACATTACCGGAGCACACTATGACACTTGCACAACACAGTTTACTTTGTTTATCAATTTTTTTCAAAAGAACTTGGAAACCAAGTACTAGAGACATCATTTCAGCTCATTACTTCATTCCAACTCATCTTTAGATATTACAACAAAAAGATAGCTCCGTTTCCTCACAAAACTTCCTCAATATCTCAACTATACATGCACAACCTGCGTCAACCTGTTTTCCTTTTTTTCACAAATTTCTCGATATCCTCATCATCTTCATCATGCAACAACTTCTTTAACACACCGTTGACATCAATGACAACACCAGTCAGTAGACTTCATGTTGAATTCAATGAAAACACCATCATACTTGCAACATAATGAATCCAATATTGAGCTATCATACTTATATTCTACCAAAATCTCTATTGAATCAAGCTTATCATCATCACTATCAAATCATATCAAGGTTGTGCTAGAGCATTGAGTAATCCACATATCAACGTCAAAAATCAAATCAAATGGAATAAGGGTGCACTCCATTTCTTCTCATCAAGGAGAGAAGAAAATATTCTAGGTGAAGGTATTGTGCTTTGTATTGCTTTTATCTTCCTTTGTTTTAGTTCAATATTTTCTCAACCTCTTCACCTCTATATAGGGGAGTTGATCTTACTTATTGGCATAGGTAAAATGGTTAACTAGATACACACACATGTCTCAAGAATTGAGGTAAGACATCTTAAAAACTATGAATATTGGTTTACTTTTGGCTATGAATTGAAGGTGCAGATGAGCTTAGAAATTGAATTTTATAAACTTGAAATATAGATCAAATATTTTAGTGCATGTATAAGATATCTATACTAGGAATTTCATGACCTTCATATTTCTAAATACATTTGGAAATTCACAATCAAGGAAACAATGAGCTTGGGTAGGAATCCTTTAATTTGATAGCTTATCATGTGATTAATGTGGTTCATTAAGGGATATGGATGAAATGATGATTGATATGATCATATGAAGGAATTGTTGTTATGAACTCTCAATTCCAAGTACTCATTGAGATTTAGGGTTGTCATTTCATCCTTCAAACTTCTACATACAAACCATGGAATATCAAGTTTATATGTTATAAAGTTAAACATGTCATCAAATCTCAGATTATTTTATATGATAGTGATTATGGAGTACCATCACCACCATCAACATGGTACAATACTAACCAAGATATGATATTTTTGGCCAAGAAGATGAGTGGTGATGGGAGAATTGATATTGTACAAACTCTTTACATTAAATGTTAATATTGTGAACTTTTATGTGACTATGTTTTAAGAATTTTATGTGTCCATTTTTCCCTTCGTTTAAATTTTTAAGTTGTATTTAAAATATTTAAAATAGAATATTATTATTTGACATATAGTGATGGTATGATGGGTAATATTATCCAATTTGTTTAGAATCATTTTTGAGTGGATATGGGTCGCTATTTTCTTATTAAAGATGGGTCAATTTTTAACACTTTCAATATAAACCTTCTAATAGTCATGTTGTTAACACTTTCATTACATGCAATTGAATTTGAGTGGATTTTGACAGTTGTACAATTTTTTACATTTTTTAGTTTCTAAATATAGAGGATGCTATAAAAAAACTTTTGCACACTTTGTCACTTAGTTTCCAAAATAAAATTTTATAGGATGGATTAAATACTACCACCACAAGGATATCTTAAAACACAACACTATTCTATACCAATCCCAATATGCATCACTAAGGAATGCATCAACTATAGAGAGATTCACTTGTTCATATTATTTACATTTGTTTAAAGTTTTTTATGTTGTATTTATAATATTTTAATGGAATGTTTTTGATTAAGGAACAAACAGGTTTTAAAGGGATCCTAAAACCCTTAACAGTCAGATAGCAAAGGATAGAACATTAACAGAGCATAAGCAAAAACAAAAAGTTTCCCACTAAGAAGAAAATAGTGGAAACCAGGGCAACACAACAAAAAACTGACAAAAAACCACAAAACAACTAGCCCCTAGGCCAAGTTCCTGAGGATCTCTTCCGCTTCCTGTTCCAACCTATTCATATTAAGTGCAGACTTCTTGATCTCTTGGATGTTCACTAAAGCTTGGTCTACCTTCCTTTTCAAATTGGCTCTGGTCTTGTTACTCGGCCCCCCACTATCCGGTTTCCCTTCCTCTTTGTCCAAATCAAGAAACACAACAGTTTTGACCTGATGGGCATTTTCCAGGTTCTCCACCATGGTATTCATGATCTATGCAGTGGATTTTAAAATCTTATGGTTCATAACCGGCACTTTGTGGAGAGATTTTTTGATGTTCCTTAGTTGCTCCTCCATATCCGCCTGCTTGCCATCATGATTGATTTTGAAATCCTGTAACTCATCCACCATTTTCTTAAGGCACTCAACCATATACTTCTTCTCTTCCTCAGTCCATAAGTCAGTAGCCCGACCACTACCACTGCCTATGTTATTATCATCATCAACTTTCTCCATTTTACTGTTAATGGCTTTAATGGAATGTTATTATGCTAGAATATATTGATGGTATGGTGTGTAATTTTATCCTATTTTTGTGGAATAATTATTTAGTAGGTATGGGTCACTATATCATTATAAAACATAGGTTGATGTTTAACACTTTTAGCACTTGAAATTTCTAATAGTTATATTGTTAATGATGAGAAAAATAGGCAATATCACATACAAATAGTAGTGATAAAATATAAACAAAGGAATATAAGCAGTTTATATTAGGTGCAACTAATAACCGATCAAACCAGCCAAACTAACCATAGAGTCAATTATGATGTAATAATGAAATGCTAACAATCCCCCCTTATTACATCTTATGCCCTAGAGAAAAATTCAAGAAATTTTGGAAATATTTGAACTTCACTGGTACAAGAGATTTGGTGAGTATGTTGGTGAATATGTCAGCATGTTGCTCTTGAGTCAAACAAAACTAGAGTTGTATGTTCTATTGTTGAACATGCTCATGGATATAGTGACATTGAACTTCAATATGCTTGGTAAGCTTGTGAAAAATAGGATTTTGAACAAGTTTCATCATACTCTAATTTTTGCAAAAAAAGTTGTAGGACATGTCTCAAGAACACCCGTTCTTGTCAAAAATGTGACATAACCATATCGCCTCACAGATAGCTCCACCTGTGGCATGATATTATGCCTCTATGAAAGAGCGAGAAATAGTGGTTTGATTTTTCTCCCCCAATATATTGGACCAGATCCCAAAAATAAAATGAATCCTAAAGTATACTTCTTATCATCCATTAGACATGCATAGTCTATATTTGTGTACCCACACAAAGAAAAAATTTGTTCTACTTGTATTCCAAGCCATATGCCACTATCCCACAGATGTATCTCAAAACACGTTTTGTTTCTTTCCAATAAAAAACCTTAGTTTCCTACATAAACCGAAAACTATAGCTAATATTTGGCCTATTAGAAGTCATTTAGATGAGACTCCTAATCAACTAACAATAAAATGTAGCATTCACCTGAGGTGATGGATCATGGAAAGAAAGTTACAAACTTGTCTCCATGGGTGTCAACATAGGTTTGTAATCTTTCATTTTGGATTTATTGAGCAATGTCTTGGCATATTTTATCTAAGATACATCGATATGATTCTTCTACTTCCACTTCTAGTCCAAGAAAATAATGCAAGAGCCCAAGATTTGTCATGTCAAACGATCATTTGAGATTATTATTTGTATCATCAATCATGATGACCAGATTGTCAACATATATAATCAAGATTACAATCTCCCCCTTGATCTTTGAGGTAGAGATTAGGATCATAAGGATTCCTGACGAATCTATGATTAAAGAGATGTTCATCAATCTTGATGTACCAGACTCAAGGATCTTGTTTAAGACTATAGAGGGATTTGATAAGTCTACAAACTGTGTTGCTAGCTAGGTACAACATATCCATTTGTTTGAGTCATGTAGACTTCCTCCTTGATATCTCTATTAAGAAATGCACTCTTGATATCCATCTAATGAACTTTCTAAGTAAATTATGTTGTCATCGCCAAGACCATGCGAATAGTCTTAATTTTTCTATGAGTGCAAAAGTTTCATTATATTCAATACTTTCCTTTTGTGCATAGCCCTTAGCCACAAGTCGGTCCTTGTAATTATCAATTATATCGTCTACCTTATACTTGATTTGAAAAACCCATTTTCATCCAATTGCCTTCTTCCTTGGTGAAAGATCAACAAGTTCCCATGGACGATTCCTCAATAAGGTCTAATATTTTGCATCCATGGAATCCTTCCAAGATGGTGACTCAAGAGCTTGTTGAATTATTTTTGGTTATGAACTTTAAATAACTATACACATGAGATTCAGATTTACCTCTTCACAAGACTTGCTATAATTTTGGGACCTAGTGAGAGATGTATCTATGATTGCATCATATTTAGCATCCTTTATGTTGGCTTGGTACCACTTATGAATATTTTTGTGCATAGGAGATGAGGATGGAAGAAATGAAAGGGGGGGAAACTAACCCAGTGGGAACAAAGCCTCTTTTGGTGCTTCTTCAGCAAGATCCTCATTGTCAAGTTGAATAATCTTCGATGTATGAGAATTAGTAGGAGATGGTGAGGAAGAAATGTTGCATCATGTTTCCTCATCAAAAACAACATCCCTACTAATGAACACTTTCTTTGTTAATGCATCCATAAGTCGATATCCTTTCGACTTAGAACTATACCCAAGGAAAATGTATTTCAAAGACTTGCCATCCAATTTTGTCCTTTGTAGCTTGGGAACATGCATGTAAGTTGTACATCCAAACACTTTGAAATATGATGTAGAGGGCTTCTTACCAATCCAAGCTTCTTCAGGTGATATTTTCAAGCATTTTGATGGGTGCTTGATTTAAAATATACATTATTGTGTGAATTGCTTCAACCTAGAATGCAGGAGCAAGATTTGCATCTTTCAACATACATCACACAATTTCAACAATAGTATGATTATGCCTCTTTGCAACATCATTTTGTTCAAGCATGTAAACAATGGTCAACTACTTTTGAATCCTATTCTCTTGAAGGTATACCCAAAAACTATATCTCAAAGGTATTCAAATTCCGATTGGGTTTGAACTTTAGTTTTTCAAGAAGCATAGTTGTCTCCTCTCAAAAGTTGAGAGTCAGAAATCATGATTTTAGATGCATCATTAGTCATTTCTAGATTTTTGAGGATCCTTATCTCTCCTAGAACTCTTATAACTTCCTATAGTTTTTCAAAACTACTAATGAATTTCATGCAAAAATAAAATAAAAAGTGTACAATTTTGCTCCCAAATTCAAAAAAAATCAATTGGAATAATATTGTTTTTAAATGTTCATACTATATTAATTCTTACAAAACATATATCAAGGAAAGCATTCAAAAATTGCACCTTTCATGCATTCCGTTATCATCATTCACCTCTTCTTCTGAATGATTCTGCAATCAACTTCATCTCTGCAGCCTTCAAATGGCTTGCTACCAATTGGAATGCCCAACAACTTTACATCAATCTCACACCAAGATCCAGGCAGATTTTGAACCCCTTACAGCACATTCTCCAATGTTTACTTCTACAATCAAGTTGATGACTTCATTTGATTTGTTTCATGATACAAGACTGTCCACCAGGGTTCAATATTTCCAGTGAAGAAGGCATGAAAGAGATCCAAGGCGTCTCACTATGTTGCATTGGCTTCTACAGACAAACGTCTAGGCATAGGAAAGTATTTTTTTCCAATACCATGATGAGAAAAACAGGCGATATCACATTATGAATAGCAGCAACAAAATATTAACAAAGGAATATTGGTGGTTTAAATCAGGTGCAACTGATAACCGACCAAACCAGCCAAAATGACCATAGAGTTGATTATGATGTAATAATGAAATACTAACAGTTAACACTATTATTGTATGTACTCAAATTTGAGTGGATTTTGAAAATCATATAGATTTTGACATATTTTAGTTTCCTAAATACAGAGAAAATTTGGCTCCATTATATTCTCTACATTTATTTTCTTTCTTTCTTTGAATGATTGCTCCAAAGTATTTATCTTGTCTCTTTGATGAATAAACAAATTGATTATGGTTCCAATTCTCATATTATTATTGTTTAATAGTGCTTCATGCTACCCTTTTTTCGTTAGGTTTCTTGTAACCATAGTTCTTAATTAATATTTGGTCATAATTCATGACAAACAATTTACATTCGTCTTTTAATGATTTACTGATTTTACAATGTATTTTTAATATGAGTGAGTCATAGCAAGCTCAAAGTCTGACTTCTAAACTCAACACTCTAATACCATATGTAATGACTAAATAGACTATAATAATAAAAAAATATACCAAATTTTTACATATTATTTCATCTATATACATAGGTAATGATACTCAAATAATTCTTCCATCCATATAGACAGGTATTCTTATGTCTATACGAGACAAGCATTCTTATAGCCATAAGTGAAAGGCATTTTTTTCTTTAACCAAATACTTCCACTTGTTGGGATAATCCATGTCTTGAGTCTTCTTGATAGACTACTATTCCCTATTACAAAGGCACTAAGTTCATTGTCTACCGAGACTTATAAGATCAAATTTGCACCTAACCTTAGAATTTGACTTAAAGCCTCAAGGATGTAAGAACTTCAACCAAAACTCTTCTAAGTATATAGTGAATTTTAACTTTATCTTTTTGTTTCTTTAAATAGATTAGCATAATTTGGTTTATCTAATTTAAAGGAATTATCAATCACACTTTAAAATACCTAAGTACTTAGAACCTCTTTTGTTTAGACATATTTCCTACATACACATATCCACAATTTGTCAAGGTATAACACATGTAGTTTTAATTTTGTTTGTTTTATTGTGAATTATAAAGAGTAAATATGTAGCCCTTTCTAGGGCCTCTTTTTTCCAAACAATTCCTCTTCGCTTTCCACCCATTAAGGGAAGCATTAATTCAATAATTTCTTTGTCATTTAGACTAAAACATGTTAATTGTTTATCTTAATCACATAATCCTAATTGAGTAAAAAAATGAAATCTTATGGCAATGATCTACTTGATATATATCAATCATTAACTTTTCTATCTTAAGAATATTTTCTTTATTAATTCTCAACGATTTAAAGAAATGAAGTCACAAATGTCATTATTGCAACTATTTTAAATGATAGATGTTGAATTCAATCATGATGACTTGACCATAAATATGAACTAGAGGCGCTATTAATACTAAACAATAGGAATGATTTTTTTTGTATTTGTTTAAAATGTTAAAAATTAAAAATAAAGCAATCACGTATTTTAATGAATAGTCAATAGAATACTTATTAATTTTTTATCACATGATCTTCAATGGATGGAGTGAGAGCATATGGTAAATAAGTCTTCTATGAGTAATGGTTTTTTATTTAAATAATTGATTTGATATATTTACTAAATTTTCAAATGCATGAATACTTCAATAGTTTTTGAACCTTAAATTCAAACAAGATCAGTAATAAAACTTGAATCAAATACTATTTGATAATATATTTAATTATAAATTAAGATAGAGTGTGATATCACTAACATTAACAAATTGAATAAATAGATTTACAAAATAATTAATTCAAAATTAATTTTTCCCTCATATTTAACTTGTATAAAATATAAATTAGTCTATTATATCTAAATCTCATTTTGATCTAATAACCTATTTTATGTGAATTCAAAATAATCAATTTTATAAGTAATTCAATTGCATCAATTAATCAACCTTATTAAATAAATAAAGATATTAATCATAATACAACCTTCTAATATAATACATAGAACCAATGTATATGTTCTAAACACTCTCTAACACTATAACTTAATCATGTTTTATTTTGTTCCTCGACATATAGTCATCTAAAAATATGTATCTACAAGACTTAATAATGATTATATAAATATTTTTAAAATATGTTTTAATTGACATTGTGATCATTTTGTAATTTTCTAATTAAACATTTTCTCTGCATGCAAAATGTATCAACAACAATTTAAAAGTTAAAGAAATCATTCATTTGTTACTTAATTAAAGCTTTAAGAATTCTATAAGTAAACATTTTGAGATATATACATATATTAATGGTGTTTTATCTTATTTTATTTTCCTTCTATTCCACAAATTACAGAAATAACACGGTTGATTCTATTTATATAAAAAAAAAATCATTATATAATCTTGAAAATAAATATAATTTTAAGAGTTTGACAATCATTGTTGAAAACAAATGAAATAGAAATTTAAATACTCTACATTTTAGATTATCTAACTACTTCAATTATAACAATGCTAGCTACAACTACATAAAGATATATGTAATCACATACTATTACAAAAAAATTCAAATTTTAACTATCAACACTTATTATTATTTTATTAATACAACCATTATACTCCAATATAAATTTGTGTTCTAATATAATTAACATATAAATTTAACTCTATTAAAATATCATGGTGCCTGTCATACTCAAAGTTAAGATTCAAATAATTTGGTATTTGAGGTTGGTATGAATCTATTGAAGTTTTTGCTTCCCTTCAGGTAAGAAAAACATTTAGATGATGTGCATTGGTGTAGTGTCCACCCGGTCATTGAATAATTGTTTTGATTTAAAATTAAATTAGCACGTCATAGGCATAGTTGGACCACTTTTATTTATTTATGATGCATACACCTTTTTAACAATGACATACTTGTAAAAAGTGATGCATGACATTGACTTCAAATTTTAATTATAATCTTTGGAAGAGAGCCAAATTTATGTTTTAATTTTTTCTTCCAATTTATTTCATAATCATACTACACTGAGCAATATCAATTGATATTGATGAATTATTTGGAGATGAGCTAGGCATCAATATATAGCTCTAATTACTTCTATACAACCATGTCTTTATTTATAATAATTGAATTCATCAAATTTTTTATTCAAAGTATAACATAGATCTATTTTTCCTTGGGCTTTCATTGGGTATTTATATTTTTGGGTTCTCAATTAAATTTATCTTTCACATGAAGAGATTGCAATTAGGACGATTGAGATTAAAGTGTATGGGAGATTCATACAACACAAAAAAAAAATTGTAGTTAAGGTATGAAGACACTACAAAGATTGATAGATAAAATTTTGAAGCAAACTAATGTTGAAAAGCCAAAACTAGCCCTGGGGATGAGGCTTCATAGATTTAGTATAAAAGTGAGAAGATTTATGATCATTAGATATAAAGTGATGAAATCGATGAGAAAGGAATTGATGGATGAGATTTGGTTAATTCTATCTATGAAGATTTGAAACTAATTCACACTTATGTTAAAGAAAGGGGATAGATATGCTTGAATTTGGATGACACCCATTATTCATGAACGAAATTCACATATATTGTTATGTTATCTAAATTAAGATAAAAGCAACAAGAGTACTAGACTCCAAAAAAAATCTAGACAACAAAAAGTTTGTGAAAAGATAGATTTTACATATCTATAATTCCAACTCTTCACAAAATAGTTCATGTTATCAACCTTCTATTTCTCACTTCTTTTTATAACACAAGCTCTTTGTTTCCATTTTTCCCTTCCACCTTATCTACTTTAAATCTTATTTTCTTTTGTTCTCTTATTTTACTTTTTTACTTGTAGATTTAAATAAAAAATTGATGAAGATAAATATAAAAGATTATCAAAAAAAATTATCCATATTATCTATTATATAATTATTTAATTGATTTTGGAAGAGAAGACAATGGTTGGTGCAGGGAGGTTGTCTACATAGAGCCGCACGGGCTAGGGATTCCACGCCCTACTCACGGCTTTTTCCTTCCTTGTGTGGACCTTTTTGTAGGCGAGTGACACTTATTGAAGATTGTGGGGGGTGTTGGGTGATTTGAGGGTGATTTTGTAGTATATTTTTTGGTTTTTGAGGGTTTTGGTGATCATTTTTCTTTGTCTTTTCTAACGATTTATTTTGTGGTTTGGTGGTAGTGTTAAGATCTAGTGTGGATCTCTTGTTTCAAGTTTTTCTCTTCATTTTGGAGCATGTACTTGGGTGGAGACTTTAACCCTAAGCTTAATATGCCTTTTCAGGAGGGCTTAGTTGTAAATGATCCCTCCTCTTCCATGCATGTGCATGCGAGTGTTATGGATCTCTTGAGCAAATCTTTAAGCGGTGAGGCCCAAAAAAAGAGTGGTTGTTCTCGAACTCTAAAAGTAAATGGGTGTCTAGAGCGGAGCCAAGATTGTTCAATTTTGGTGATTCAAACGAATTCAGTAGCGAAGGATATTGATTACCTGATGAATCATGCTTTAATTTGCAATTTATGGGAATTCATGTTTCGCCCCCATTTTTGGAATCACAGGCTCGTCGAACATGGAATACTAAAGGTGAGATGGAAGTGATCTTAGCATCCAATAATTATTTTACAATGGTTTTCAATTGCTTGTCTGATTAGAATAAAGTCTTTGAAAGAGGACCCTAATTTTATAATCAAGTAGGCTTGTTCATAAATCCATGGCATGTTATCTTTAATCTTGCGGAGGATCTTCCTTCGTGTGTCCCTGTTTAGGTGAGACTTCCTTGGTTTCCATTGGAATTTTGAAGAAATGATATTCTAGATATGATAAATTTACTGTTGGGCAAGCCAGTTGGACCATCTCAACAAACACTGGACAAAAAAGGTAATTTTGTATGTTGTATATACATTGAAATTGATTAAAATAATTTGTTGCCAGATTCTTTAGAAATCCTCCTTGGATCCAAATCTTGGATCCAATAGTTGGATTACAAAGCACTTTCATTCTAGTGCTAAATTTTTCATGAACATGATCACCTACAAAGATGTCCTAGAATTAGTCATTATGGCTCTCCCCATAAAGATCCTCCTTGACAACTTCATAAGACAGATAAAGGAATTTCTCCCATTGTAGGGGAGGAAGTAGATAAGGGTGGTTTCATTCCAGTTAAACCTTTTAATAAGGGTAGAGGTCTGAAAAGAACTCTTAAAGATAGTCAGGAGGATGGGTTGTTTAGTGGTTTTTGTGTGTTGGATGATTTAGACCAACAAGAAGTGAATCTAGGTGATTTACACCTCGGAGGAGATAATTTATAAGATGATCATGAAGTAAATAAGGAGGTTGATATTCAGGTTGCACGGCAAGGTGGGCCTTTGTATGCAAAAATGGTTAGTGACCTTGTTCCTAAGGATACTTGTGCAATGATGTCAACGAGGAATAATTTATGATATGATGAATTGACTTTGGTAGTGTTTGCTCCTCTTCTTGAAAAGGAGGTTATGGAGGTTGGAAAAGGGAGTAGAACACCTCCTTCTTTAGGACTTCAGCAAAAGAACCTCAAGAAGGGTGTTTCAGAAAACATCTCAAGGTGAGTCAAAAGAAAGATTAGGATAAGATTAAATTGATGGGGGAGACTTTGGTGTCATCGAGATTGGTTAAAACTATTGATTCACACTTCTCCACTCTAAAAAATGATTATCTTTTCTTGGAATATAAGGGACCTGAATAGTGGCCCTAAAAAAAAAGAGATTTGGCCAAAGTTCACTCACCAAATATTACCTTTATCCAGGAGACTAAATTATCTATGGAAAATATGTGCAGTGTGGCTTCTAAAATTTGGTGGAGAAGCTAGGATTAGTGTATCGGTGCTTAGGTTAATGCAAGGGGTATTGCTTGTTTATTGAACCTGTTGAGGATTACTCCACTTTGGTGGATTTGTAGTAAATCTTCAATCTATGTGGTTGCTTCCAGTATGGAGTATGGAGAGATTTTTTTTCACTCTAATGTCTATGCTCCAACTGATTTTCTTGGAAAATATCATCTTTGGTTCCATATTCAATATGTTTGGTCCTTAATTCCCTTATACTAGTGGATCTTGGCTGGGGATTTTTATTCTATTACTAGTTTGGAGGAAAAAAGAGGGGGCATGGAAAGGATAGAGCTTTCTTCCACCCTTCTCAATGATAATATGCTTTTCTTAAAACTAGTGGATATAAAACCTAGTAATGGGCTAATTACTTGGAACAACGTGAGATGTGGCTAGGACTCTATCTCAGAGAGATTAGATAGGCTTTTGGTTTCAATATTTTGAATTGTTAACAATTGGGCTACTTGCTCTAAGATTCTAGAGTGGAGGATCTTGGATCACTAGCCCATCAAACTCTCGGTCTCCTTGGTGGGGGCTATAAAGAGTCCTTCCTTTAAGTTTCAGCTTATGTGGTTATGTGATCCTCAACTACATGACCTTATGTTAAATTGATGGATTCAAGGTAGGCCAGCCTATGGCACGACAATGTATTCCTTTTTCAAAAGGTTACAATTCGTGAAGCAACAACTCAAGAAGTGAAATAGGTAGAGTTATGGAAACATATTTCTTTCCAAGTCAGTTGCTCAGTCTCGATTGGATGCTATCACCAAGAAGATTAGAGACTTTGGGCTTTCAGAAGGATCCCTTAAGGAAGAATCACAAGCCTTAAAGGATCTTGAGGAATGGGAATTGCGTGAGGATATTTATTGGAAACAAAAGGCACATGTTGATTAGCTTCAAGAGGGTGATAGGAATACAAATTTATTTTTTAATTCGGTCAAGGCTAGATTACACAAGAATATGATTTCCTCTCTTATGTCTTCCTGGGGAGTTCATCAAACCTCCTTGAAGGACATTTACATGGAGGCCTCTCATTATTATTCAGCTTTGTTGATGAAATATTCACCCCTTGTGTCTGATGAATAAAATCATATTTTAGCTTACATCCCCTCTATTGTTTCTATAGAAATGAATGAGAGGATTATTAGTCTCATTTCTTTAGAGGAGTTAGAGGGAGTAGTTTTTTAGATGAAGAAAGGAAAAGCCCCTATTCTTGATGGATTTCCAGTGGAATTTTTTTAGGATTTTTAGTAAATTATAAAATTGGACCTATTGGAGGTGGTGCAAGAATCTCAAAGGAATAAACAGATGTTGAGAGCTATGAATTCTAAGTTTTTAGCCCTCATCAACAAGTGTGAAGGAGCTAATTCACTAAACTTGTTCAGATCCATAGCTCTCTATAATGTGGTGTATAAGATTTTATCTAAGGTTATTGTGGAGAGGCTTAAGCCTTGGATTAGTGAGCTTATTTCAGAAGAGCAAGGGGTTTTGTGGCAGACAAATTGTTTTTTGATGGTGTGGTCATTACGGCTAAGGTCATCTATTCCATGGAAACTTCAAGGGAGAAGGATGTGTTTATCAAACCTGATATGGCCAAAGCTTATGATCAGGCCAAATGGTCATTCATTTAGAAGGTATTGCCATCCTTTGGTTTCAATTTTGTTTGGGTCAACTAGGTGATGAGTTGTGTTACTTCTACCTCATTTTCAGTGCTTATTAATGGTGATCCCTTTGCCTTGTTTGGTGCTTCAAGAGATCTCCTTTGTCACCTTATTTGTTCATTCTATTGACTGAGGGTCTGGGAAGGGTCATCAAATCTCATGTAATCCAAGGCTTTATTCAATGTTGGAGTTAGGGCAATGATTTGTCATCTCAGTCATATATATACAGTTTTTTTATGATACTGTGTCGATGGGAGTGGCTAAGGTTAGGGAGGCATCCAACTTCAAACAAGTGTTGGATATTTATCTTGCGGCCTTGGGTTAACAAAATAATGAAGGTAAATCTTCCATCTTTTTTTCAATAACCCTCTTCTCATTTAGCAAAGGATTGCTCATATTATTAGATTCTAGATTGGAGCTCTTCCCTTGGTGTATCTTGGCATTCCCCTCTTGGTTGGTTCATTACCCAGGGGGACTTGAAAAAATGTGTTGGATAAGTTTTGGGTGAAGGTTAGCCATTGGATCCATAGGTGGATCTCTTTTGCAGGGAGAGTTTTGTTGTTGAATTCTATTGTCCAAACTCTTCTCATTTATAGGTGTTTAGTCCAAGTTGCTCCTTTGAGTTTCATTAAGGAACTTGATACTTTAGCAAGGAATTTTTTATGGGCTAGAAATTTTCCTTCTTCAAAATGGAGTTTGGTTAGGTGGGAGTCTATTTGTAGACCAAAGGAGGAGGGTACTCTTGGGTTGAGGCGGGCTAGCCTCACTGGTCAAACCTTGGCAACTAAATTGTACTAGAAGTGGTTTAATTTCCAAGACCAAGCTTGGTCCATGATTCTCTCCCCCAAGTTTTTGAGGTGGCTAGCCAAGGATGATGTGTCGAGAGTCATCTTGCTTCATAAGGGATCTATGATTTGGGACACCCTCAAAAAGGGTGCCAACCTAATTAAGAAGGGTATGTTTTGGATTTGCAATAGGGGAGAAAATGCTCTTTTTTGGTAAAATTCTTGGGATGGTTTTCCCCCTATCATTTCCATGTACACTCATTTATAGGATTTGTGTCAATGTTTTTTGGAGGCTAGGTGGACTCAATTTGTTGACTTCTAAGGTGTCCAAAGATTGGAGCAAGTGGAGGTGTTTAGATGGAAAGATCCTTTAGAATGGTTGGTTGGAGGTTATGTTGAAGATTGGGAAGAGTTAAGAGGTATTTTAGCTAGTAGATCTTGTAGCTCTTTGTGGGGGAGAGATACTCTTGCTTGGAGTCCTGGCCCTAGAGGGTTGCTTTTGGTGGCCTCTGGATATCAAGAGCTAAACTTTTAGAAATATGAGGGGATGGAAGTGGCGTGGTGGAAGAATGTTTGGAATAATTTTTTTTGGCCTAAATGCAACTTCTTTTTGTGGCTTGTTTCTTGGAATCGATGCCTTACTTGGGATAACCTTCAAAAAAGATATTTTTAGGGACCGTCTAGTTGTGTCATTTGTGACAATAGTGAGGAAAGTTCTTCACATTTATTCTTTCGATGTTCCTTCTCCAAGGATATCTAGAACTTATGGTGGGATGTATGGAAGCAACCATGTGTTCATGCTTCTTTAGTGGTTGAGTTTTGGAGGAGTTTGGGGAGGCCTTCAACTAAAGCCTTCTTCCTTTAGGTAGTGTGGAGCATTGGTCCTTTGCTCATTCTTTTGTAGATCTAGTTGGAAAGAAATCATAGAATTTTTTAAGGAAAGAATTTGGTGGTCCAACAACTTTGGAGAAGAATCATTGGTATGGTTCGGGAAAAAATTAGAGCTAAATGTGATGTGTCTATCCCTTTGGATATTGGAGAGGTTGATTTAATGGAGAGGTTGGGTTATATGGCAATGACTCGGGACCTTCTTTGGTGGGCAGGAGTCATCATACCAAAAGGAAAACCTAGAGGAATGGAAAATGGTCTCCTCCTCCCTTAGGTGTTCTAAATATCAACACAAATGGCTCATCTAGGGGAAATCCAAGGCATGCTAGTATTGGTGGAGTTGGGAGAGACAATTCTAGTAATTTCATTTTCCTCTTCTCCATATATAAATGGAAACACACTAACAATTTGATGGAAGGTTCTACCATTCTTACAATTATTCAAAGGGCTTGTGCCCTTGGTTGGAGGAAGATTATTGTGTTTGATTCACAGATTATGATAAATATGTTGAACGGTCAGAGGGTGGATGGTGGTAATTGGTAGTTGGCTTCGGTGACTAAGCAAATTCTTCAACTGAGTTCCTTGTTGGATTCAACCTCCTTTGTTCATATCGCATGGGAATGGAATAGTGTGGTTGATTTCTTGGCTAAATGGGCTTCTAAGAGTAGGGGTGACTAGTGAGTGGAAGATAGGGATACTGTATCTTGTGATTATGCTCAATGTTTGGAATGGTTGATTAGTGAGGATATGGGTGGTTGATCTACCAGTGGTTTTGGTGGATGGTTGGTTTGGTTGGGTTTTTTCCTCTGGGTTGGTTGTGATGTTTCTCAGTTTGGTTTTTATGTTGTTCTCTTGAGTTAATAAAATTTTACACACACACACAACCAAGGTTATTAACTCAAGGGAACAACATAAAAACCAAACTGAGAAACATCACAACCAACCCAGAGGGAAAAACCCAACCAAATATAATTATGTAATTATAATAATCAATCAAGAAAAAATCATAATATTCTCTTATTAAGACAATAATCATTTATATTCATTTTAAATCAATCTATTATTTAAATTTACTTTTATTATATGTATAATTTTCATTTGTGTGTGTAAATATGTGAGTGAGAGAGAGAGAGAGAGTGAGTGTGAGTGTGAGAAAAGTAAAATTCATGTTTATTTTATGTTACCATTATTTTATTATTTCTATAAGTTAATTAAAATATAAATATATATTTTTCACAATTTTGAACATTAATTATAAAGTTCTAATTTTTAGAGGAGAGGGGTCATGACATAGACTTTGAGTCCACTCCTAGATCTACATTATTTCTCCCTTTTTTGGGGGTACCTTTACCTTTACCCATTTGTGGTAGGGTAGAAAGAGAAAAAGGGGAGAAGGCATCCTTTTTCAAAGAGTTTATTTTCTTACTACTTCATCTTTCAAAAAGTTTGCTTTTCTCTTGAGTTCTCATGCACCATAGTTTTCTAGGTGAGGAGGTGACCTTCATTAGTGAGGATCGAGGCTATCTCAACTCCTCTTAAGATAGGAGTGTAAGGGATCTTTTCTAAAGAACTCTTTGTATCTAAAAGAGGCTACTTATGTTGAGTATTTCCTTGAATCGCTATTTCTCCTTCCTCTGGGTTTTCTTTTGGATTAGAAACTATAGGGGTTATCCCCTCCATAATTTTCTACATTTTTCCTTTTGATTGTTCCCATGTCTTAGTTTTATTACTTATTCTCAAATATTGCATTAGGCATGAATGTATCAAATGACCCACTTTTGAGAATTGTTAGTGAAACAAGGATGTGTTCTCATATTGTATGTATTGATTTGACTATCCAAGTTTTGATTTCAATTCTATGAATGTTGGTAGGACCTTGTTAATAGTGGCATTCAAACATCACCTAACAAAGATCATCCTACTCCTATTCCTACTGACATTGTCCAATGCCAAAAAATATCCAAATGAATTAGCTATTCTTGCAATAATCTCCTTGTCCTAGTATTCTAAGGGGAGACTAGGGAGGTCGATCTAGGTAGGGATCATAGAGTAGAGATCATAGATGGATCAAAACTTGGCTTCAATTTGTAGAAAGGCTAGATCTTCCAAAAAAGGTATGTGAACCAAGATACTTAGGTAGTCCTCCTTAAGGGAAAATGAAAAGAGAAAAATAACCTTAGTAAGGGCACTCACCTCAATATTCCCATTTAGACTTCATTTGGTGCTTGAATATCCTCGAACCAAATCAATGTTTGGTCGACAACTAAAGAATTTTCCCACCAAAGCATTATCCTTTTTGGTGATTATCATATCAATAGTCTTGTATACTATCTTCAAGGAAATGTCATCCTCTAGAGTGTTGGAGTTATCCATCTGACTCTCGCAACCCATTAGATATTACAAAACAATTATATGCCTTCTATGAGATATTTTCAATAAATCAAAATACAATGATGTTATTCATACAATATGTGGAACTTCCAAAAAACTTGCAGCTACATGTGGATCTCTTGATTATATAGAAAAGGGGTGAGTTAAGAACATAGTTTTGTACTCTAACCACCTTAATGTGCATAGGACATGTGTTCCTAATGTGTTGTGTACATAGGACAAGTGTGACTAAGATGTCATGTGCACATGAGTTAGGTGTCTCTAAATGTGAGTACATATGTCTCATCCACATGAGGTGAGACAAAAAGTTAGAAAAACTAAGTTAGGACTTAACTAGTGTGAATAAGACTTTGATTAAGAAAAACGGGTAGGTGCAAGAAGTTGGATCCATTTTTTGGCCAAAAAGTTGAAATTATTTTCCTAAAAATCAAAATTTGTCACAATTTGACTAAAAATTTGAAGCACTTACACATAGAATCTAAAAAAGGTCCAGTAATATGAAATGTAGGATTTTGAGTTTAGTTTTCAAATATGTAATTTATTATAATACCAAAATGATAAAAAATAATTTTGTATTGACTTGTACAAAAACCACTTTTTACAAGTCACTTTTTTAGGACCATACCATGCACATGTCCAACAAGCATAATTTGACCTAAATAAAAGTACTTTTCTAATTCCTTTTGGGAAAAGATGTATATTATACTAAAGATTGATGACAATATTTTTTATAATTTTTTTCTAATATTTTTTATTATTAATTTTTTATTGGGCCTAATTGCTATTTTTGAAAACCCCTCATGTCTGAAAAACATAATTTGAGCTAAACTAATCATTTTTAGATTTTTTTTCATTGAGTAAAGAATTGTGTGTAGATTGATGACATGATTTTTTTAAAGAAACTTTAAAAATTAAAAGTTATAAAAAGAATACGAACACCCGACATTTCAAGTTTATGGACTAGTTTTCTCATAAGCAAATTAAAAGATAGAAGAAAAAAAACCCAATTATAAAAAAAAATGCATATTTGAAAGCTAGACATCATCATCTATAATGGGTTTAATTTCGTCAAAAAATTCTAAAAAAAAAATCATCAACCATATTGCCAACCATTTTTTCTCTCGGTGTTTTTATGGCATTGTACTTGCAAGTGCAAGGCTAAGGGATGGGTTTCCAAGCCTAAAACAAAAGAAAAGCTATAGGTTTCAAATTTCAAATTTTATGAAACGTGTACCTATTATAAAATGTGTACCCATTCTAAAAAGGAGCGAGAATATAATGTAATTGAAAATGGGTACCCATTTTAAAAATTTAAGTTTAAGAACTTGAGCCTAAATGGGTACCTATTTTTTATGAAATGGGTACCCATTCCTGTCGGGATTTTTTCAAGTTTGAAACTTTCCCTAAAATGGACCTAACTTCTTGCACTTACCCAAAGCTAAAAGATAACTTGACCATCTCCCTATTTACACAAACACCACCCCTTAAGGAGAATAGAAATATGCAATGTTTATGGGTCTTGGCTACTAAGCCATATAAGGTATCCAAGTACCAAAAAAAAATCATAAACAAAGTAAAGAAGAAATTCCAATGGAACAAAAATCCTCTCCAAAAGTGAAAATATGCAAGAAAAATATATAAGTGAAGAAGAAAAACTCAACACGAACCCCCTAAGACTACTTCTATCATAGAAGTATAATTGTTTCCCCCCATAAGAGAGAAAAAGAGAGACTGTGTACCTCCTCATAAGATGCGATATCCTACAATTTTGTTGATGCTCAATGAAGAATGCAAAAGACGGTCCATCAAACAACATTTCCCCCCTTGGAAAGAAATAGAATTGTAGATATGCGAATGAAATCTTCCCATGTGAGAAGATGACTATATTTCTCTAAATTTTGCACATTATCCAAAGGCAATAATGAATAATCCAAGATATGTTGATGTGGCTATGTGATAAATTAAATATCTAAAAAATTCTCAAGTGCTCTTATACTCGTACCAAAATGTGTCATTATCAAATTAGGATTGATTCTAATCCATGACAAGATAGGTCCAAGTAAAATTTGATATAGAATAGGATATAAAGATGTAAATGGGGTGAAAACAGTATTGATGTGCTTGTTATAAAAAAATTCTTCCAACTCTACAATATGAGATTCACTAAACAAGTCTACTATACCTATCAAGCACTCATCCAAAGAAACTACATTGAAAAGACAAATGTGAAGATCTTGTTGTCATAAATCATTAGAAACCATATATGTAGTAACACTCAATTTTGAAGTAGTAGGAGATGAAGGAAAATTAATTTCAACACAATGTTTTGGAACCAAGTGGAGGAAAGAACTCCAAGGCTCAAATGACCAAACTAAATATCCTTATGCATGCTAGATATATTAATGTCACCATCACTCAAACAAATCATCAAAATTGGTAGAACCAAAGAAGGAAAAGGAGTATAATATGGAATCATCATCAACTACTCCAATAGAAATAATGTATCTACTCTACAAATCCCTTACGATCACAGAATTATGTGAACTCAATTATTTTCCTTATCCCATTATATGTGATTTGATAAATGGAAAAGAAATTGCTTAACAAAGAAGGAACATAAGGTATATCATTAATTTTTCCTTCACCAATATCAATGGCACCTTTTTTATAAGTTATCATGTAGGTATAATTTCCCATGGCAATTGGTTGTAATGAACAAGGCTCAAATGAAAAAAATAGTTCCCTTGATGCAACCATGTGTTGTGAAACTCTAAAATCAAGAAGCCACTTTGTGTTGTAGGGTTTGTAGTAGTAAAGAGTGTCATTCCCTTTTTCTTATTTATATATGATTGTGATGGTGATGGTGAAGGAGAAGAGGAAGAAACATCATCAGTCCTTTGTGTAGGAAATTTAATATGATTCTTTTGGAGAAGATGCCTTAATACATCAAAAAAATGTAACATTGGTGTTCTTCATGCCCAAGTTTCTTCCAATAACATGTGGTTCTATCCTTGTTAGAACTTTTCCCTTTTGATGAGGAAGATGTATCAAATGAAGCTTGTGATTTTCGTCACTTTTATAGATCCTTGTTTTATTTCTTTGTCTTGTCATTTGAAGCCTTTTGATCAGTAGAAACAAGAGCTTGTGGTTTTGTAAACATTAGAGTACACATTTGAATTAGTTTGTCTTGCTTTGTGAGAGAAACAACAAAATTAGCAAGTGATGGCATAGTGAACTATCTACCAAGAGCAATATTTGTATCATGAAAAGTAGAAACAAACATTGAATAATTTGAACCTAGCTTTGATAGAATAATTAAGACCAATTGTTCATCTTGCTTTTCTATTCCACATTTTTTGAGTTATAACCTTAGTAAATTTAGTTTTGTGAAAAAATCCTCGATTGTATCAAAGGCTCTTGGATTGAGACTAATTAGATCATTCTCCAATTGATGACACCTTTTATTACATCTTGATTTCGAAATATATTTTCTAATATAATTCATACTTCATTATGTGTTGTAGTAGATTCAATTTGAAAGAGAAGATTGAGAGAAATTGATATGCACAAGGTATCATAGGCTTCATCACTCCTATTATACCATTTCCTTTTTTTAGTAGTTAAAGTTGGTTCTAGTTACAAACCAATTGTGACCCAATATAACCCTAATTTCTTGAATTGGGCTTTAATTTTATGTTTCCACTTAGTAATTATAATGATTTAATATATGGATTTAAGATTAGATTCATTTTGTAAAAGTAACAACAATAAAAACACAATACCATTCCTCTAATACTATCAAAAATATCCCTACAAGCAAAATGTAATTTGGCACTTTATAATTTAGTACATTTACAGTTGCCACTTGCCAATAGTGGTATGTGGTCTCGATCTATGTATAATACAAATGCCAAACTAGATAAAAAAAGTGAATCTTACAATTTTAGATACAAAATAATGGAAATTTGACTTTACCAATTCAAAGTACTCAAACAATTAGTCACTGTCAAAACAAATCAATTGAAAATTTGGCTAAATGAGTCCAAGCAGAGCTCTAGAAGTTCTCAAAATCAGAATGGCTCAAGAACCTCTATGAAAATCTATATTTTTTGAAAATCTCAAGCAACATAATCAAAAATTGATTTCACCACTACAAAGTTCACAAAATCCTAGCCCAAATTAAAAAATCGCTTGAATTGGAGGTTGTATGCTCAATTAGAAGAGTTAGAAATTGGACAACATTTTCAAAACCTTCAATAGATGAGGGGTCCAAAAAGGCCTTATACCTATGTTAACATCAACATATTTCCATCGCCAAATTTAGTAGCACCCCAAATAAACTAGACTACAATTAGATTTAGTTATAACTAAAAGGCATTGTTAAATTTAGTTTATTTCCAAAATTGGCAAGGCCACTAGAAACGTTGCCAAATGAGAGTGATTTGTCTAGGCAGTGTCATACAATTCCTATGTAGTGCCCTATGCAAAGGGTATGCCCCTAAAGAGTGTTTTTTTCAAAAGGAATATTTTTCATACATTTTTTTGTGATTCTTTTTATTTCACAAAAAACATATAAAAATAGGATTTTTTTGTAATAAAAAATACCTTGCGCAAGAATTTATACAACCATTTTTGTTTTAGAGCTCTAGATCACATGCTCCAAAATTGAAGATTTGACAATCAATCTTAAGGTCCTCGAGGCTTCTTAATGCAATGGTGAGATTTGTTTCACTCCAGGATACACCATATAAAAATTGTTGGTTGAAACCCCCCTTATTTTGACAAGGTGCTTGTAGATTCAAAACTCTAATAACTTGTTAGAGTTAGTAATTTGACCCACATAGCCCATTAGATCCTGCAAAATAGTGATTTATCTTCTACAAGATATTTACAATTCAATGCAATGATATTGTTTATAAAATATAAGCAACTTTCAAAAAGCTCGCTATTACATGTGAACTCTTGATATATAGAAGAGGGGTGAGATGAGATGATAGTTGTGGACTCTAACCACCTTGCATGTGCATAGGACATGTGTGTCTGAAGTGCCATGTGCATAGGACAAGTGTGATTAAGGTGTCATGTACACATGAGGTAGGTGTCTCAAAAAGTGAGTACATGTATCTCATCCACGTGAGGTGAGAAAAAAAAGTTAAAAATCCCCCAAGTTAGGACTTAAGTAGTGTGAATAAAACTTTGACTATAAAAAGGCTAAAAGTTAACTAGCTTGACAATGTCCCTATTTACACCAACAAACTCCTACCTCACATTGGACATGAGGATCGAGTAATTTGAACATATCTACCTATTGAATCCAAGATTCTATTGAATGCAATATTTTTTTTTCAAATCAACCCTCCTTTCAATGCTAGAGAGGATCCATGCAAGATCATGTCAACTAAGAAGGAAACCCTGCCATTTTTCTTACCATTTATGGAAGAAAGACCAACGCACAAAAACCTTGCTACTCTCATTTCAAAGTCTTGTGAAACCTACAAATGTTAGTTATAGATGAGAATAACCTTATTGTTATAACTCAAATTCCATACTATTATTCAATATCATGTACCATCATTGTATGTTTTCTTTCAAGTCAATATGTGAAATCTCAATAGATGATAATAGTAGCATTTTATGTATTTTTGTAATATGTTTTATGCTTAGATTAATCCAAAAAATTGTAATATTTGTTAAAAACGAGGTTAAGTTAAGCTAGAATATGAACTAATGCAAGTGAATTCAAATCTGAAAATAAGATTACCAAATCAGATTTAAGTATGTGATTGCAACATTCATCACAATGGAAAAATCAACAAACAAAATGTGACACCAGATTTACATGGAGAAACCCTTTCAAGAAAAACCTCCATGCGAGAAAAGAGGGCAAGCATATTTTTAATCTTCAAAAGAGAGATACACCATAGTACACTTCGTTGTTGATCTTTGGTCAATCTAGCAGCACCCTGTAACCTGTAATAACTCAACTCAATACTACCATCCAATGGTACCAATTTATATAACTTGTCGGAGGTAAAACCACAAATGGTAAATCAAAACAAGAGGCAAAAAACCACTTGCAAAAACCCACGCCCCCTTCTTGGACAACCAAAAGTCGTGATAAAATATTAAATAAAATTCACAAGGCTCCAACATGGTCACCTATCCAACCTTCACATTTCTGGATGATTTGATGACTCTTCCATTTCCCGATGGACCACTAATGGACAACCTTTTCATCTCCAATCTTGGGAGCCCCATTCATGACCTTTCAAATTCCCAAAGTGGACGCCTAGGAGAGAGACTTTATCCATTATGTTGTGTAACCTCCACCGACATTAAATCATCTCTTTAAAATATAACTACATGTCAATATTCAATGAATTTCTCTCATGTCCCATAGAACACATTCCAAGGAACATGGAGACACATGAATGACAAAGGATTACAAGGTTAATGTCGCCTATCCTAGCAATATTAATGGATGAATTTATTTACTTCAATCAAACATTAATATAGTGTTGAATCCAAGATTCCATTGAATGCAATATTTTTCTAATCAACCCTCCTTTCAATGCTAGAGAGGACCCATGCAAGATCATGTCAACTAAGATGGAAACCCTACCATTTTGCTTACCAATGAACCCATGCAAGATCATGTCAGCTAAGATGGAAACCCTACCAAAGCTAACAAAAACCTTTTTAATCTCATTTAAAAGTCTTGTGAAACCTACAAATGTTAGTTATAGATGAGAATAACCTTATTGTTATCTCATATTCCATACTATTATTCAATATCATGTACCATCATTGTATATTTTCTTTCAAGTCAATATGTGAATCTCAATGCATGATAATAGTAGCCTTTTATGTATTTTTTGTAATATGTTTTATGCTTGGATTGATGCAAAAAATTGTAATATTAATGGATGAATTTATTTACTTCAATCAAATATTAATGTGGTCCTAATAATTAAATATGTAAACTTGCAATGTAACATTGTGTAGCGTCTAAGATAACAAGAGTAAACACATTAAAATTGTTTTATGATGAAAGCATTAAGAAAAGAGAATGCATGGAATGAAGCCAAGGAATGGTGACAACAATCTATTATTTGTGTGCTCATGTTAATCCCTAACCTTATTAACAAATGTTTAAAGGTACTTATGTGCTTGGACTAGTTTCACATTGGTTTAAAATTCTAATTAAAATAATCATTAAAGCCTTTAATACTTAGCATGGATATATATGATTGAGTTGTACTAGTGTTAATACCATATTGGTTATAATTGCAAAATAAGGGTGGCATGGATATCTATGATTGAGTTGTACTAGTGTTAATACCATATTGGTTATAATTGCAAAATAAGGGTGATTTATAAGGCAATTGTGATAAAAATGCTTTGACAATTGATAAAGAGACTAGAGGATGAAAATCCTAAAAAAACAGAATATTCACCTTCCTTCCTATGGCTAAAAAATATTTAAAGGTGTTTGTGTGCTAATTGGGCCACCATAGATTGTAAGTGCCAAATGTTTAGATGCTTGTGTGCTAAAAGGATCCTTCTATGTTGTTACCACCAACTATCAAATGCTTATAGGTTCTTATGTTGCTAAGTGGATCACCTTACATTATTATCTCCTTACTAACAAATGATTAGAAATGCTTCTATGTTAAGTGAGTCCCGTTGCAATTTTTTTCCCCATACTAACAAATGCTTAGAAATATTTGTGTTAAATGAATGCACTTGCATTGTAACTATTATCATGCTACACAAAAATTTAAACATCATTATTATCAATGACTACATATTGCAATGCATGCTAACGAGGCCAATTATTTGTATTAAGGTGGATGCCAATTTCTCCACCTCGAGACTGGGATAGTTTTATGTGAAATACATGAACTATCTATTCCATCTATTGTCAATATTTTCTCGATAATAGAGAAATTGAGGCAAGTGTTTTGTTATTATTAATTTTGGAAATTATATATGCCTATTAAAGTAAAGGCATTGAATTGTATATTTTTCTTCTTGTGTTGATGGTTATTGAAATAGTGTGGTCCCTAGGGTATATGTCAATTAGTCATGGTTGAGTGTTTGTCAATGTGTGAAATCAATTCAATTTCCTCGAGGGTTGGCAATTCACCTCACATCATATTTTCAACAAGAGAGGGAGGCATCTCTCCATATTCAATCCCATTTTCGGTAATAAAAGGATGGAGAAGTTACCAATTCCACTATTTAACCCAAAAAATGGCTATTGAAATAGAGTTGCAAAAAGGATTTGATAATTGATATAAAAATTATGAATCCAAACTGAATTCTTTGGATGTTATTTAATCAAGGTTAGGGTGGGCATTAACCATTTCCTTTGTTGTCTCCCTTATTGTAAGGTATCACCTTGGTGGAAAATCTCCCTGATGAATAGAACCCTATGAATCCTTGTGAGTGGTAACCTATTCAAAGATAAATATTTTTTCATACAATGTGCTGAAACTTAAAGGGAACCATGCCTATTCTCAGCATACAGTCATGAGACAAATTTCAACTCCTCCAGCTCTAAACCCTTCAAAGGAGTCAAGCAACTTTCCATCTCATTAGCTCTCTCTTGTTTATCAAGTTTGCCAAGATCGCTTTCCTTAGTTCCACTAAGTTGCTGCAAGTTTTTCCTTTCTTTGGTTCATCTCATATGTCTGCCATCTAAGCCCATTTTACAATATACTAAGCAAGTGCTTTAACCATGACAATCATCTTGAATCTACAATTACTCTAGGAACCAAGTTCCATACCCTACTAGGCATGTGGATACAATCTTGTATGCCTAAAATAGAAACATCTAATGTTTGAGATTATACTCTACTAATCATAAGAAAGCAACCTTTTTAGTCTAAAATGTGAAAATGCATTTCAGATCATACCTTACTAATCATATGGATACAGTCATCCAAATATATAATATAAACACAATGTATTTAAGATTTAAAGCAAGCTCAAGTCTATCCTAATAATCTTACAAGTAGAAAGGGTAAAGAGCTTAGAACATATGATAATATTAATAACTTTCATTTATTGGAATGTCTAATAGCAAAAGTAGTGATGAAGTTTACAATAGAAGCCATTCAACCTAGACGAAAGTCACCTTAATTTTCTTTGCTGATTGGGATTCAATCTACCAACCCCTGGTGCTAATATTCTTCTACCCGCAGACAAGCATGATTGCCCCTCATGCATTATTCTATTTGATTTATAAATCAATTGTTCGACCACCAATCATTTCTCCTTAATATTCAATCTTCGTCAAATTTGTCATTGAAAAGCCACTCAACCACACACATAGGATTGGACATACAATCCTACAATTTTGTCCAATTTGATCACTAGTCATAAACGAAGTAAAACCCATATACTACACCAACACGTAGAAAACCAAACAATATTCCACGATTAAATCCTCCTACGGTGATACCCAAAGCCAATACCACAAACAACGCCTAAATGTTGTCCCTCATGGCCAATCAAGCAAAACCCAAGGGCATCAAGATTAGCATTTTGGCTATTCGATCTAATAAGGATCCATCTGCTAGCCAAAAAAGGGCCCCTAAACTCACAAGATAAGAAGCTGACTGTCATGCACGTTTTTCATAACTTCCAAAACAAGGACTAGATGGACATTTGCCAAGTGTACTGCAGATAGGTAATGATCTTATAGGGCACTAGGTATGTAAACCAAATGTTCCCTCTGCTTCTATCCATTCAATGATACTCCTTGGCAACTTCTGCATACTAATTTCTGAATGGGGTGTGTATCACTATCACCAATATTAATATATTTTAGGGAGTTTAAAGACAGTACTACACAAAACTGAAATTATCATACCAGACTTATGAAAGAATTTTGTGTTTTCTAGGCTTCTTCTACTTACCTTGTTCGTCTTTTTTTTACTAATAGCAAGCCTTTCTTTTGACTTCATATCCATCTTATCATGAGACACCCCTCATTAGTCATTTCTACAGAATTAGAATGGAAGTTTTCTTAGTTTTTTAATTCTTTTGGAGAATTGGGCAGAATAAAATACAGAATCTATTAAGATTGTGCATAAACAATAGCACCAGCAATCACCTGAATGCTATTTCGCTAGACTATTTGTGTTGTTTTTTTCTCACAGACCACATTTATTACCACCAATAACCTGTATGCTATTTAAAAAGACTAATTGTGTTATTTATCTCACAAAGATCACAAATGTAACCATTAACAAAGACTTTCCACTGCTCGATATCCCAATTATCTGTAAACCATTTTAGATGTCTTTATCAAGGCACATCTCTTGAGAAAGAAATGTATTGCCTGCTAGACTATCTGTGTTGTTTCTTTCTCAGAGACCACATATATTACCACCAATAACCTGTATGCTATTTAAAAAGACTACTAGTGTTCTTTCTCTCTCAAAGATCACAAATATAACCATTACACCAAGACTTTCCACCGCTCAATATCCTAATTATCTGTAAACCACTTTAGATGTCTTTATCAAGGCACATCTTCTTGAGAAAGATATGTATTGACTGCTAGACTATTTGTGTTGTTTCTTTCTCAGAGACCACTTATATTACCACCAATAACCTGTATGCTATTTAAAAAGACTACTAGTGTTCTTTCTCTCTCAAAGATCACAAATATAACCATTACACAGACTTTTCCACCACTCGATATCCCAATTATCTGTAAACCACCTTAGATGTCTTTATCAAGGCACATCTTCTTGAGAAAGAAATGTATTGACTGCTCGACAATTTGTGTTGTTTCTTAATCAGAGACCACATATATTGCCACCAATAACCTGCATGCTATTTAAAAGACTACTAGTGTTCTTTCTCTCAAAGATCACAAATGCAACCATGACACCAAGACTTTCCACCGCTCAATATCCCAATTATCTGTAAACCACTTTAGATGTCTTTATCAAGGCACATCTTCTTGAGAAAGAAATGTATTGACTGCTCCCTTTTTTAACTTCTCAGCTATAACTTTGCAATCAATGTCATTAATGGTTCCTGTACTAAATTACCCTACTTTGTCAGTATCCCTATTTAGAAGAAAGCAACATATCTTAGTGAGTTTCATACAGGTTGAGACTTTGCTAAGTAGACACTATATCCCTTTCGCACTACGGTTGATTTGAAAAATGTGATGTTTCCATGAGAGGATTTTTGGTATATGGGCATCCTCACCATGTTTAACAAGAATCTCCTCTTTTCTTTTGATGCCTAGTTGCTTACAGAAATGCATTGCCTTTTTTTCCAGGTAATCTCTTCTGCTTTTGCCATCTCAAGGGCATACCTTTCAACTCCAAGATATTAGCTATTTCATCTGTTTGCACAAAATAATTTAATGATCAAAATTATCACAGTTCACGAAGATGCTCCCAAATACAAATATAACAAGCAAGATCTTCAGTAGAAGGTAAAGATTGCATAATAAGAACTGTTATCATCATTGATATATATCACCTAAAATTCAAACGAGATGGTGCCTCTTGCTTAGAATTTGTTAACATAAGTAACTGTAATCAAACATTACTTAAAGTGTGAATTGCTATAGACAGGCCTACAATTTGGTCGTAGAATAGTTAAAATGCATAATAAACCCATGTCATCATCATTGATAAGATACCCATTTCTGAATCAACAATATTAAGCTTCTGTGAATATTTCATCGTCTAAGATGATTGCACAATTTTGCTTCAAACACGCTTAGATTTGTTGGATTTTAACATTACATCTAGAATATAGCTTAGTAAAAATTAATGTTAGTTTAGAAATAAAAGCTAAATGTTCACGAATAATTAAGTTGGGAGTTATTTCCCAAAGGCAGTTGAATAGTGGTTGATGCACAGCAAAAATTAAGTGACTTTATAAGCCAATACATATGAACAATGTAATAATCCCGACGAAATAAAAATATTATATAGCATTTTATATCTGCAACAATGGTCTGATAATGGTGTAATAATCAATGTTTTTCTCTATCAATTTCAATTTGGTATCAATGCCTTAATGACACTGGGCCTGTCGTGAACCAATGGAGATGAAAAGTTTGCTGGCAAGGAAGGACATAGTGGCGTTGAAAATTGTTGTATGCTGAGAAAATTGTGATTTTGGCATTTCAAACCTATAGACTAGTTTTCAAAACCTATATGAAGTGCTAAATTTTATTGAGAAACAACAATATTTTTAGTGCCAGGCATGAAAAATAGAATAAAATGTTGCTGGGCGATGGAATCTTGTTGGAGGCATTGAACTTGCTGAAAGGCATTTATTTTTGTTGCTTGGCATTGAAATATGTTTGAATCTGCTTGGGGCATGATAAAAGGTTTGGAAGTCTTTATCTTTTTTCGCTAAGGTGTTGGAATAGTTGTTGATTGTTCTGTTTATGCTGACAATGGTGTGCCACTTCTAATTTTATGCTGCCGTGTTGAAGTTTCTACACTTTCTACAGAGGCATTAATATTGGCTGGTAAAAAATGTTGAAAACAGTTAATTAGTTGCTGGTAAAAGGCATTGGAACAAGGGAAGTAGTTTGCAGAATTTTTCACATCTGGCAAGATAAACTTTGCCCAGCCAGAGCATATATGCTTCAGAAAGGCATTCACATTTGAGTATTGATGTGAAAAGAAGAGAAGGGGAATATGATTTCCATGGTGCAAGCATTCCACGAGTGCACAACAGAAGCTTGGAAGCACTTCAATGGAGATATAAGCATAGGCACAGCCTCTGTGGAAGATCTTGCAAAATGCAATAGTGAAGTTGTATTACTTTTATTATGATGTTTTAAATTTCTTAATGATTTAGGGCTTGTTTTTTCTACTCCATCTCTCAAGTCACAGTAAAACTGAAACAAAATTTGTTAAGGGGATTGTTCAAAGTGATTGTTAGTTGCATTGGTAAAGCATTTACTTGGAAATTGCAGATGTGGAGTTCAAACTCCTTAGATCATCTTTTATGCACCATAAAAAAACACAAGTCTATACATTTGGGAGGTGTAAGGTTTATGTTTTTTCCATTCTAAAATATTTTTGTAATTAGAGATATAAAGTGATTAGTGTATGGATGCTTTATCAGTCAAGACTCAAAACTGATACCCATTATTTTTGGCATTTAAATATGGCCACATAGTGCTTGTACTTCCAGGGTCATCCTTGCCACACTTGCAGAGCCTCCACAAACTCACATGCTTGCACCATCAGAGTGTCTATTGCAATATCCAATGGATAAAATATTAAAATGTAATAGAGGTCACAGAAGAGTCTGGAGGACAAAGAAGGTCAGAGGTTTTCCACATCTTGAGCTAGCTTCTTGCTCCGAGATGGTAGATTGTTTGAGAAGCACCATCACATTTGTGTCCCTTCATGGAGAAAAAGGGGGCTTGGCAGTTTTATGTGTTGTATCTATGAATAGTTGAATATGTTTCGATCCCAAGACTCAGTAATTTATATCTATGGATGGTTGAGTATGTCAGATTCCATAGACTTGGAAGTGTGTACCTGTGGATAGTTGAGTATGTCTTGATCCATAAAAGAAATGTTGTTCTGGATAACTGAGTATGTCTTGATTCACAAGAGGATTGGTGTACTTGTGAATAGTCAGGTATGTCTCGATTCAAAAGTATTGTCAGACAGTCAGGACATCTCTGCTAATATGACCAGTTTGGTGTGTTCTGGGTGAGCGAGGAGATTTAGCAGAGGCACTTCATCAAATTTCCAGATGGGCTGTTGAGTTCAGTCCATGCAATGTTCTATCATTTGTTTAGATTGATGTAATTAGGGGGGGTGAGGGAGAGAAGGTCGGATTTTATATTACATCTAGAATATAGGTTAGTATAGAAAGAAAAATTGTCAGATTAAATAAGTAAAAGTTGGTATAAATTAATGTTAGTTTAGCAATAAAAGTTAAATGTTAGAAAATAATAAAGTTGGCAGTTATTTCCCATAGGTGGTTGAATAGAGTGGTTGCTGCACAGGAAAATTCAAGTGGCTTTATAAGCCAATACATATGAACATATGAACAATGTAATAATCCAATCAAATAAAAAAATTATATAGCATTTTGTATCTGCAACAGCGGTCTTATAATGGTGTAATATCTATGATTTTCTCTATAAATTTCAATTAGAATGAATACTGGAATGTAAGCTCTGTTCAAATCGTACAAGCAATGCAAAATTTAATATGTTCAAGTAACAAAAGCCATGCTTTTCAAACTCCGCCCAAAAAAAGGAACAGTTTGTAACTTGCATTCACACAACAAAACCCCACTTCTAAACATAATATATGCAATAAATAATAAATCACCAAATACAAAACAATTTTTTGTTGAGATGCATTTTCAAATTCTGTGGGTTCGTATTTGAAACTTATCTACATGTAAAAGCATTATAAGTTATAATTAAACCAACCTCAAATACAAAACACATACAACAAAATTACCTTGTGTAAGTGCACCGATGCTCAAAATTTACATAGTTAAAAAGTATAAACTGGTGCCAGTTGCAAATCACATGATTAAAAAAAGGGGAAGGCCTTAATCTTAGGTGGCTTGTGACAATCAGAGCGAGCCCATCCGACCATACTATGGCCATTGTCATAGACGACCATGTACCCCTGCAAAGATATGTCTGCAAAGCAAATATTGCAAATTCAGAAACTTGAGATAAAGAGTAACTCTTCTGCCACCCCATGTGTTGAAAAATACGGTAGTTTCAAATGTTGTACGAGTATCCAGAGAAACAAACATTACAGACTGCAAGTATCTACCCTCATGTTTACGAGTGTCCCTTGTATGTGCAGTCAAAAACAAGTACTACTACAGAAAGGATGCAAGCTCTAAGCATCCTAAATGAGTGTCTCACCACACAAAAAGGGATGCAAGAGATGAAACAAAAACATAAACACCTAAAACATAAGCTAAAATTCCTAATTAATTTACCTCCAATTATGTTGTCTTTCCCATTATTCACTTGACTTCCATTGAGTATTCCCAAACAGACATTACCCCGTGGCTGTTAAGAGAACACTGAGATCAGTACTCAAGTTTGAACATGTACCTTCCTATAGTAGGCTCTTGCATATATAAACACAAAAAAAAAGTATCAATGATATTTCTTGAGGTTTCTGCATGCTTACACTAATGACCAAATAACCTTCTGGGAGAATGTCAAACTTCTTAAACTTGATACGCCAAGGACTGCTTCCAAAATCCAAGGTTAATGGCTTGAAAAAGTCTCTCACCTCTGCTACAGACCTGTTGTGTTACAATATTAAATTGGCATGCAAAAATTTTGTACAGCAAATAACAAAATAAGATGAAGATTACAGGAACTTCAATAGTTAGGTATGTGAAAATAAAAAATTACAGTCCATCCAACTCACATACTTGATAGGATGAGGACCTTGCCAACAAACTGGCAAAGTTGGATCAGATAAATCCTGTTTTAACCTTCCAAAAAGGCTCTCTTTAATCTGTTCAATCAGGTAGTGAAATACAAAATAAGGCCAAGGCAGATCCAGGTCATTGATGGTATATTGTTATACTTGAGTGATGATACTCACCACTGAAACAAATGCAACGTAAGCTTGATGAGTGAAGTATGTAAAAGAGCTGCCACTATCAAATACAACTCCTCCTAGGTTGTTTTCGATGCCACTATAAGCAAGCAGCCTGTTTCCAAGTTTCATATTTGGATAGCCCACGTGATATAGTTTCCTGACGAACACAAATAAATAATTAATTGAAAAAGAAATTTGCATACTTAATTTAAATACTATGACAGATTTGCAAGTATAATTCAACTTACATTGAAGGCTCATGCTGCATTTGCACCCAAGTCATTCCCCACGGTACAAGGTCACTGCCAATAAACATGTAACCTCCACCTCTTTCATCTCCAGCAATACAATGACCAATCACATTCTTAACAAGTCCACCATTTGCCAGCTGTGATGGCAGACTAATCTGAGCACTGCTAAGCCCCAAAACTCCATCCGTTTTTGCAGGTGAAGTTGCCAGAGAACCCTGCTGATCATATGCACACCTGTGTCAAAATTATAGAAAAATATAATTAGTGTCAGCAAATACTGTCGTTGAGACCTCCAAAAGATATCATTTCAGTATACAGTTTGATAATGTCTCACAAATGCTTATCCTACCCAAAAACCAGACTTGTTCGAGCTATGGAGCCATTAGTGAGCAAGACTGTAGCACTGTCTTCTACAAGGACTCCCATGGAAGAGCTATGATCAGCATACTCTATTTCATAATCACACTGATCAAAAGGGCCTTTGCACTCATAGTTGTGACTTGCTTGCACGCCCATACACATTGGAGCTTTGCAAGATACAACTTTACCTCTGTTGGGTTTGTACAAAGGGTGTGGTCCCTGTATAGAAGGCTCCACTTACATACACTGCATAAGTATTTGCCCAAATATCTAGAAAAGATGCCAATTCTTTACTACAACTTTCAAAACTACATAACTATAATTAGGAATCAACTCATCTCCTAAATACTTGCTCTCCTGGAATTTGCTTAGTAACGAATTGCCTGTGCATATTAAAACTTGTGCATGCTTTAACATGGTTATTCAAATTTAGCTCAAAAAGATGAAAAATGGAAAAGGCAAGATACTCCTTAACACCGGCATCCCTATTCTCACATATTTATTGCTCAAAACATACCACAAAATCCTGAGATATTGAACATATACAATCAAACATCAACCCATATACTCAAGGATTTACCTTGGCACAACTTCTGCAGGGAGCATCACACTGAAGCCATGTCAAATCACTACCAGTATCCACGTCAAGGTGATAGGGCTTTGGTGGATTTCCAATAAGCATAGAAACATAGTAAAGCCTGTTAAAGTTAAAAAAAAAAAAAATCAATCCGGTCAGGCTCTGCAAGTGTTAACATAAATAAAACAAAACACTGCTCATGAATGACATGCAATGACCAAGTTGATTGTCTAATCTACTTTAGATTTCATAATAATTTGGAATTTCTGATGAATTTTTGTAGTTCAGGAATCCAAAGTATTTAACAAAAGAGCTAGTTTTAACTTTTAATTTTAAAAGTAATGACACATTTTGATATGGATCCCAGGAAATTTGCAGGGAACAACACTCTAAATCAATAGAACCTAGATGTGTTATATGTGGAATCAAATATTTAACCAATAATCAGAAACAATAAATAATATTCATGGAATAAAGTATATGAAGCTAGACCTGTAATAGCAAACTATATAAATTTGAACATTCTCGGCATGGCATACTCTCAAGTAGATGTATGGCTGCTTATCTTCTTATATCTACATCTTGCTTATGCTTACTATGAATCTAGAAGTATATACATAACCATGCAATGCAACAACAGTGTTGCGCACAGTTGTGTTAAGAAAAATGAAACAGTTGCTCTTCCATGGGTGAGTCTTCCCCTTCCATTGGTTGCGCTGAGCTGTGTTGACTGTAGTGGTCATATGGAGGGCTCCATTCCTCTAAGGACAAGAACAGCAACAGTGTTGAGACTCGGTGACATCACATGTATAGAGTTGACTTTAGAGTTGACTTTAGTGGCTTAGACCATAGGTAGTTTAGGCCATGACCTGTCCAATGGTATATGTCATATAAAGTTTGATATGTGTGCCAATGGCACCACATTCTATCTTCCCAGGATGCCCTACATCATTGGAACTATAAATCTGGTATCTAGAGAAGTTGGAATAATGATCTTGGAGGTACTGTGGACCACTGGAGGTGGTTTTGCATTGCCACAGACCATAGAAAATGAGTTTGTGTTCCTGCGGGCCACGAGAATGGGCTTGGTGGTATCATTGGGGAAAGGTTTTGAGATAACACTTAAGACCAATTTTTAATGGGGGCATAGGTTTGTAAGTATACATTAGATTGGCAGAAATAGTGTCCTTGCAGCAACATCCAGAAGTGGAAAGGGAAAATAAATGTTCACCCTGGTAAATAATGCCTGAAAACATGAGTAAACCACACCTGGATTCATCCTAACAGTTCAAAATGGATTTTTCTTAATCCTTGCATTCAATTGTACTTTTCTCAGATTCACCAATTAAATTGCTTCTATAAAATAGAACCTTTGGCTGCAGCCAGTAGTTTGCAATGCACCTATCTGGTCCAATAAAATGGAGATTTTATCAAATGAAATCAGAACTAGCAAAGCCCCAAAAGAATAAAAATTACAGCCTAATAAACAATATAAAGTACCAAATTTTGGTTTTTCTAGAATTTGAGGTAAGAATATATTGGAGAATGAGATGAAATCTTGGATATAGTTTATTTGCTTCGCATTGGTCTTGCTGATGGTAGAGGAGCCTAGCTGTCTTTGGGGGCAAGGGAGAATGGCTGGAGAAGAAAAACAAGGGAGAAAGAGGAAAATTGAGGTAAAATTGAAAAATTATGCCTTAAGATCAAATATTTTAATGAAGGAAACCTGGATCCAGAATTTTAACGATAAAAGACAACATAGGTCAATAGGTGATCCATAATTGACCTGGATATTCTAATGTATTACTCACCAAGATCAATATATATTTTTCTTATGTGTTGTTCCCAAGTCCTATGCTAATGAAACAACTAAGGATCCAAATTGATATTATTACAGCTCTAAGGCTGCCATCTAGATTACCATATCCATTATGCAATTGTGTACATGATCACATATATTGCCTACATTCATTGCATGGCATATTTCATATTCCTATGCTACTACCAGCATGTGAGTTCTTTACTCTACAAGACCAACAGAGTTGCATATTTAACTTATCTGAGATTGAATTTAACTTCTATTTGCTGCTATGAAGAAACCACGCTTGTAAAATATCAATTAAATGATTTCTTAAGTGCTTGAGACAGTGAAGTAGTTTTATGGAATGAAAGGAAGCAAGACATAAATCACACACATTGAAAGAAAGAGAAATGTGTGGATTTAGCCTAGAGAAGCTGAATGTGAAAAACTTCAAAAGAGTGAAGCAATGCTTCCTTGTCCCTACTGTCGTCTTCCAAGTTCTTACAAGCCAATTGCTCAAATTGTGTCCTCACATGCATTGTAACTTTTGTGAGATTACAATGCTCTCTTAACTTGCCTTGCTCTCAAAATGTTTGACTGCTGCACTTAGCTATTCTTAGCTTGCACAGCCATCTTCTCCCTCATGAACTCTGAATTAGAGTTCCAGTTCACTCTTTAATTCAGCAACCAACCATCAAAATCCCTTCTTTGACCTCAAGAATATATATTTAAGGGAAAAAGCAAATGAGTCATACAGAGAATTCTAAATGCCCTCCTTATCCACTCCTTCCCCCCCCATGAAGAGACAAAAAGCAAACTGATTCAACTTTCTTTTGGACATTTGTTTTTGCTATTTAATCCCATATGTAATGGTTTCGTACCCAGTAAAACACATCTTGATAACCTTATTCAATGATGATGGTTTTATATTTAGTCGAAATTATCACTCAAATTTCATTCCTAACCAAAACTATCACTTCGAACCTTTTCTCAATCAGTGTGGCTCCATCATCAATAGGATGGAAGACCCAACTTATTATGTTCCTTTAAATTACCAATATTTGTCGTACCCCATTGGGTTACATGTAGTTTGTGTGTGTAACTTGCACTTATAATTGTTTTGGAATTAAAGCCCTAACAGGCCAACCGTCAGCCTACCCTATTCTAACTTGTTGATAGGTGTATAGAATCTATATATAGAAACAATAGCTCCCGCTTTAAGAAATCAATTAATTCAATTGTGATTTCATTTTATACAGTAAATTCTTCTTTTGGCATCTCTCAACACCTCCATGTATTGATGTTCTTATATATGCTTGTGGAAATTCTTATTTGATTGAATATGGACCTATATTTCTAAATCTCGCATGGTATCAGAGCATAGGGACTAAAACTCCTCAGGTGCCACTCCTTTGCTGCTGAAGTCACAATTTTATTTCTTTGTAAAGGATTGATTTTCAGAAGAATAGAGAGATCCAATGAAATTCATGGGCAAATGGCATATTCTGACCACTAACCCACATTCCTTGAAAAGTCTGGACGCAGGAGGAACTTGTTCCAACAAAATCAGGTTCAGGAGGCTCTCCTGACACAGTATAGTCTGTTTAGGAGAATTCAAATTTCTTGAGGAAGTCTTATGAAAGTTCAGCATTATTAAAATCTGATTTGATATTTGGATTACTTGCCAGAAAATAGCAAGGGTCCATTTATTGTTTGTGGCAAAATTTATTCATGTAGGCCTCCAAAATTATCCCAAAAAGATTTCTAGGGTTAGTAAACTTAGGACTACTAAGTCGCCATATTGAGGGCCAAACACAAAGCTATTCAACGAACACAAACATATTCTATTGACAACCAAGAGCTTGAAATTAGGCACAACAGTGATCACATGTATGACCATGGGCAGAAGGTAAAGGTGCTACTGGTAGATTTGCCACTGACAGTTGACAAAACTGCAGCTTTCCTATACTTGGTTGAGCATGTGGGCATAGTCCACTTGGCAAGCTTTTCAACAAGAAGGCATTAGGGGTAAAGCCCAAGGATTCAATCCATACCAACCCCCTTGGATATTTTGTTGGTATTGTGCGCATTGGCAATGACATGGAGGGAAGTGGCAATTTGTCAAGGTGCCACATGGCATCATCTAATTAAGATTGTATAGACAAGGTGGAAAATTAATAAAATTTCAAAATTTCAGATTGAAGGGTGAGACATACACCTGAGTAACACTGGGCCAATTTTTGACAATTTATGCTAGTTTACCTAGTCAGCCCAATCAGCAAATTGAAATAGGACAAGTGGCAACCTAGTCAGCAAGAGCAGATAGTTAAGTCAATACATAATCAGTCAAGAGTAGGTTGCATGGTTAGTGGATTGGAGAGTGATGAGTGGTGTGAACAAGCAATTTCCCACCATTTTCAAATTTTAAACTTTCATGTCTTGAGTTTGAATTTTTTATTGCTTTTATGGGGAGGTTGCAATTTGGTACTTGATCTTTCGGATGCCATAAGTCTGATCAAACAGATTTTCAAAATGTTAGAAAGAGATTCAGGGCACTTTGTAGCGATACTGTTTTGGTCAGCATTCATACTTCTTCAGTAGTCTTAGTTTCTGTGAAGATGGAGATGACTCCAAGGAGCCCTGTGTTGACAGGACATAATTATCAGGCATCGGAATCTTCCATTCAAATTACTTTGGAGACCAAGGTACTATGGAGGATTATGTGTGGAACTGGAAAAGATGCTTATTACAACCAAAAGGATCATTCTACTGGGTTTTTGTCCATCTATGTTTCAACTGAGCTCATTTTCATCTTAAGGAATCAAAAATTCTGAAGGTTATGTTGGATCTGTTGAAGAAATTGTTTGGGCAAGTTGATGAGCCAAGGATTTATAGATTGAAACGTGAGCTTTGTGTTCTTGATGAGTTGGTGCTTAATAGGACTGAAGATTACATGGCTCATTTGAAGGATCTTTTGTTTCAATTGGAGGAATACTGCAAACTTGCAAAGATTACAAAAAGGACAGTGAGATCATTGTGATTGTCCTTGAGAGCTTGAAGTCATCTTCTGATATTTTTCTCTCTAAATTTTTCTCTACAGAATGCATTATGAAGATGGAAGGAAAGACAATGTCTTCTGTTAGATTGTGCTCTTTATTAGTTTCAGAACAGGAGCAGCTAGTCAAGAAGAGCGTGCTTGGTGCATGGTAGCAAGTTCATTTTAAGGCTAATTCAAGGGAAATGTGAAGCAAACCTTTAAGATAAACCAAGGCAGGGTAATGCATCTGAGGGAAGACCAAGAAAGTAACAGCAATGAGAGCAAGAGTAGTTCTCACAATGGTGATCTCAACAGTGGTTACACAGGCAAGAAGAAGAAGCACATGGAATGTATAGTATACCTATTGTGGCAAGCTTGGACATGTTGAGAGCACCTGATACGAGAATATATAGGATTTTACAGGCGAGTTCAAGAAACAAGGACTGCTAGGGAAAGGACAATAAGTGTTGTGACCTTTTCACACATCGCCCCATTGCAAATGGGGACCCCCTGTTTTTGCTTTTTTTGTCTTGGCGTTGCAACTGCTAATCACCAGTCTTTTTACAATGAGGAGTTAGAGTTTTGAAAGTCATCCGAGCCAACTAAAGAATTCAAGCCCAGAACAATGCATAGACATCGTCAAAGTGCCTAGAAGGTCTAGAGGACAAGGAACGCCATTGCTTTCAGTCAATTCTGGCACTTCCTACTTTTTAGGGATTCTGCTTTTTTGCTTTTTGCTTTTTTTGCACTTTTGGACCAATTCGGGATTTACTATTTTTAGAAAGTTGTTTTTTTGCTTTTTTCTATTTTTAGAAAGTGCCAGGGTCCCACAGGTCATGGAAATAACGTTTCCATCTTTAGAATGAAAAATCAAGAAAAATCAGGAAAAAGTCATATGGCGAGGGTTTTGATGATCCAGGAGAAGGGCAGAGAAAATGTCAGACACTTCAAGAAGTCCGCTTGGAAGGAGAAATGGACATGGCAAGGCATCGAGGAAGTCGGCCATGCCTAGGTCAAGATAGAAGCAATGTCCAAGCTCAAGTGAAGTCTTCCCAACCTTTGGCAAGCATGAAGACAAGTCCGCCAGGGAGTGGAAAAGAAGTCTTGAAGTCCGCCCCAAGCTTGAGAATGGATGGCAAACACATAAGGAAGTCTGCCTAGACAAAGAGAGAAGCATGTCCAAGCATAAGCCAAGTCCGCCATGCTAAAAAGGAATATGTCTAGAAAGGAAGTCTTGAAGTCCACCCAGCACTTGAGAAAGCATGTCTTGCCAGCCTTGAAGTTTGCCTTGGCTTGAGAAGTTCAAAGTTCGCCTTCCCAAGGAGAATGTCCAAGATGCTAGCAAGTTCGCCCTAGGTTGGAGTAAGAAAGATGTCCAAGCAAGGACAAAGTCCGCCAAGCATAAAGAAAAGATGGTGAAACCACTAGCAAATCCGACCTTGGCACTAAGGGAAAAATGGCAAAGACAAGGCAAAGTCCGCCTTGCACAATGGCAGACAATTGACAAAGTCCAACTTTGCTCAACTGAGGAATGGCACAAGCATGATAAAGTCCGACTTTGCCCAAGGAAGGATGTCCAAACCTTTATAAAGTCTGACTTGGCACAAGAAGAGTAAAGTCCGACCTAGGCCTAGAGAAGAAAATGTCTAAGTGTTAGCAAAGTCCGACCTTGGCATGAAAGAAACAAAGTCCGCCTTGAAGAGAGATGGGAGATGAAATGTCTCAGCCCTCATAAAGTCCGCCATGGCAAGAGGAACAGAAAGTCTGCCCAGCTGGAAAGATGCCCAAGTCAAGAGCAAGTCCGCCTAGACACCAAAGAATACATGGCATAAGGAAAGCTAAGTCTGCCAACAAAATGCCTAAGTAACAAGAGAATTCCGCCCAGCTAAGGAGAGGATGAGAAAATTGGCTAAGTGTTGACACCTTGGGGAGAAGAATTCAGAAAATTGACTAAGTGTTGGAAAGAAAACAAGAGGAATGAAGAGGAAAATAAAGAGGAAGTGAATAAAATCCTTGTCCAAGGATGGAATTTGTCCTACATAGCACAAGCCAAATTCAAAATTGAAGACAAATCCATAGGCAAAGTTCATTCGAAACCTTGGCTAAATGTTGAATGGTCCACATGAAGGTATTACAAAATGAAATTGAATAGCCAAAATTTGGCTAAGTGTGGGAAATTCTTCATGGAGAAAGTTCCAATTTTCTCCATTGTGGTGAAAGCACAAGAGAGTTCTTCTCCAAATCCAAGGCACTTGAAGGAATTTCAAAGCAGTCAGGAAAGAAAAGGTTTAATAACTGCTCCAAGGGGAGACTTCCAAACCTCAAATGAAAGTGAGAAGAAGAAATCAAAATCTCAAAGGAGATCCAAGATCAAAGCTAGGAAGGAACAAGCACAAAGGACAGAGTCATCGGCAAGGAAAATATTCTAAGGCAAGAACATGGAAAAACGAACAAAGTGACCAAGGAGGACATCCAACTTGCTGAAGTGGCGCCCCGACCAATCAAGTTGTTCCAAGTCAACATGTCTAGATTCAATGAACCTGACACTCCACCATGCAACAACTTTCTATTTTATTGTTGGTTCATATTTAGCAGAAGGACAAGTGTCCCCAAATGAAATTTTCTCATTGGTCGAGAGGTAGTTGGTTGTGACAAACCCTAATTAGGGTTTTATTTTAATCTCGGCCGTTGATCCTAAATCAATCTTGGCCATTGAATTGTAATTGGAGAGTCTATAAATTGAGCTCGCCCCTCATTTGTAAGGTGTGAAGAAAGTGTATGAGATTGTTGCGTATTGCTACTTCCGATAATAAAAGCTCTTATGCATGATTTGCTTTGAATCCCTTTTATTGTCAAGTGGTTTGCAAGGTTGCATAGCTTCTTCAACATTAGATTAGAATTAAGATAGAATTTGATTTGAATGTTTGTTAAATGAATGAAAGATCTGATAGTATTGATTGGTGAAACTCAGCTCATACTTTCTTTGAATAGATGATTTTTATTCAATGCGTAAAGTTAGCCTGAGCTTATGATTGTGGATGCTTAACTTCAGTCTGGATAAGTATTGTTCAAGACATGAAAATTATAATCACACCCCCTTGAAGATTGCACCCACTTTGTGCAGTTGCCCTAGGGAGGCGAAGCAAAGCGTGGTTACCAATTTCACCTAATCTTTACCGTCTCTTGAATTCTTAGGAGTAGATTAGAACTTCTAAACCCTTATCTCCTTTTTCGTTTGCTTGAAAGACCCAAACAATAGAGCTTCATTGTCTAGACCTTCATTGTGAATTGAACAAGCCTAGCGTAAGTCCCTTTGTGTATTACCAGCATATCACAACGCCCATTGAGCTTATCCACACATCAAGACCTAAGAAAAGAAACCTTGGAATCGCCATATGATCTTCTCGCAATCTTAGCATATGCGGTGGTTTTTCAAGAGAGGATAGAGTGTCTTTGGACATTTTATTCTGTGTGTTTGGTGGATGATAAAACGTACACCAATAGTAAGTTAAGAGAGTTCTTTTAGCTTATAGTTCTCATGCTTTCCATGCACAAACATCCATGTGTGAGTCTATTTTGAATTCTATTGCACTCATCATATGACCAATTATGGAAATTTGTGCCAAACACTTGGGCAAGTAAATGATTCAGCTCTTCCTACTGTTCGCAGTGGCGGTATTGTGCTAGAAGATGACACTTAAGGAACCACATTTCAGATTTGAGCATGAATTTATGAATAGTTTATCAAATAATTAAACAATATCCTCACCATGGTCTATGTGGCTAACCATCTCAAGAATGTGTGATGCTTCCTGGTTAGAACTTAGCATCAAAAGAATCCTATAGATATGGCGATAATGGACAATCATCGTTACCTTGATGAATATAGTAACTAGAAAATGCTCGTTGTCTGCTGTGTTAGTCAGAGCTGAAATTCCTTTTGTTATTGCCCCTATTTGTGTATCTTTTGGATGAGCAGCTGCACCAGGTCAGGTTTCTAGGTTGAACTTCAGGTAATTTTTAATCTGTCCATCAAAAACAAGGGACCAAATCTACAGGGAATAAAGCTTGACATAAAGATCTCGTTACCAGTAAATTGCTCTTCTGACAAGAACAAAGCCACAAAGATGTAACTTGGTTTACAAGGACCTTGTGAATACATTAGCAGAAAACTATATTTGATATGCTAGCAGCAAATATTCAGAAAAAATCACTGCTTGTTGCAAATAACCATAGCTAGGACAGGTTGGTGACCAATCTGAATCAAATTACCAACTGTTTTGCAAACTTGGATATATATATATATATGTATGTATATATGTATGTATCAGAAATTGCAATTTAATCCCAATTTGAATGAAATTTTGAGAAAAAATGGTGTTTTTTCTCTGTTTTTATGAATTTTTCAGCATTTTTTTATTTCCTCAATTTTTTCCAATTAATTGAAAAAAATCCATCTTTTGGTTAACCGAGTCAATCCTAAGAAAGGTTTTTGCTACTATGTTTGACTCAACTAGATCTGATAATGAAACGAATTGCTGCTAGATTGTGTACATTTGAAAGAAACTTGAAAACCCAAACAAAATTAGCAGTAGACAACTGAATATTACTTCAAAATATTGAAACCACATAATTAACAACATAAATTTTACAGCAGAATTTTCACTGTAGCAAATTCACATCATAAAGTTGACTCAAAGATCTAGACAACAGGAGGTGCCAAATACACAATAGGTATATTAGAGGAGGCTACAAGTTGGAGCTAAGACCCGAAATGACGAAAGACAGACAGGATTTATAGAGGAGAACATTGACACTGAAAATTTTAAAGCAGAAAATTCACACAAAAAAATTCAGAAGAAAATTCACAATGAAAAACTTTCAGCACAAAATTTACCGCAGATAATTGACAACAAAAATTTTACAGCAAAAATTTGCAACAGACAGTGAGTCAGCAATTTGACAGTAGATATTCAACATCAAGGATCTTGAAAACAAGAAACCTAAAAACCAAATACAAGATAAGAGCATTAGAGACTGGAATTAGAGTGCTACACAGAATGAAGGAAGAGATAGCCCAAACAATAAAAAAATGCAAGGCACAATTGTGAGGCTCTAATGCCAATTAATAAGACTCAGTATTCAGGTATATTTATAAGTTTTTTGCTAGCTTTTACTTACATATGAGAAGCATGTACATACAGGCTAAAAATTATAAAGTAACATTTAATGTTCCTAGCTATCTACTTCTCAATTTCAGCCATTCCAATTGTCTCCCTACTTCTCATTAATTTATATCTACCTTATACGGCTTTTCCAACTTTCCACCAACTATATGATTTATTTCCACCTCCCTTTTGTAGTTGTTTTAGATGTCACATACTTTATTTCTAGCTCCCTTTACAGCTTTCCACTTTTACTTTAAAGCTATCAGCCCACTTGTATATGGTATAACAATAGTTAAATTACTAACTACTATAGATGCTTCATCACCCAATGTGGAGGATTCTTCAATTGTGTGCTTTAAGCAATGTTCCCTGAGTACACATCCCCAAAAATTTTACCCCATTCCCCAGAACAGGGATGTCCTGGTGGCAGTGGAACGGGGTCAAAAGGTTCCCCTACCATCGCCTAGATGACACCCCAATAGGGGCTTGTCCCCAGAATGGCCTTGCATATGCAGGAACATCCTTCAAGATGTCTCCCTTTGGAAGGGTATATTAGAAGATGTTAGAAGTTGGAGCCAAGACCTAAAATGAGGAAAGACACACAGAATTTATAGAGAACATTGACACAGAAAATTTTTAAGTTGACATGAAAAACACTTCAGATGAAAATTTACAACAATAATTGGCAACAGACAGTGAACCAGCAATTTGATAGCAAACATTTGACATCAAGGATCTTGAAAGCAAGAAAACTAAGAGCCAAATACAAGATAAGAGCATTAGAGACAGGAATTAGAGTTGCTATCCAGAATGAAGGAAGAGATAGCCCAAACAATGAAAAAATGCCAGGCACGATTGTGAGGCTCTAATGACAATTAATGACTCATTATTTGGGTATATTTCTAATTGTTTTTGCTAGCTTTTAATTACATATGAGAAGCATGTGTATATAAGCTAAAAATTATAAAGTATTAATGTTCCTAGCTATATACTTTTAATTAATTTTTATCTACCTTATACGGCTTTTCCAACTTTCCACCAACTATATGATTTATTTCTACCTCCTTTTTATAGATGTTTTAGATGTCACATACTTTATTTCTAGCTACCTTTATAGCTTTGCACTTACTTTTACTTTAAATTTATCAGCCCACTTGTTTCCGGTATAACAATAGCTAAATCACTAACTATTATAGATGCTTCATCACCCAATGTGGAGGGTTCTTCAATTGTGTGCTTTGAGAAATGTTCCCCGAGTACACATCCCCAGGATTTTTACCCCATTACCCAGGGATGTCCTAGTTGCAACAGGATAAGGACAAAAAGTGAACCTGCCATCCCTTGGATGACACCCCAATAGGAGATCGTCTCCAGAATGGCCTTGCATATGCAGTAACATCCTTGGGGATGTATCCCTCTTGGGGGGTATATTAGAAGAGGCTGGAAGTTGCAGCCAAGACCCAAAATGAGGAAAGGCAGACAGAATTTATAGAGAGCATTGACACTGAAGATTTAAGCAGAAAATTGACAAGAAAAAAAATTCAGAAGAAGATTCACAATGAAAAAATTTCAGCAAAAAATTCACAACAGTGAATCAGCAATTTGACAATAGACATTCAACATCAAGGATCTTGAAAACTGGAAACCTACAAGCCAGATACAAGATAAGAGCATTAGAGACTGGAATTTGAGTTGCTACCCAAAATGAAGGAAGAGATACCCCAAGCAATAAATAAATGCAAGGCACGATTGAGAGGCTCTAGTGCCATATAATATGACTCATTATTGGGGTATAAAAAAACTACTTTATTGCCTTCTTGAGTTCTTCCTTGAGGATCCAAGGGTATCAATAAGGAGTGGTTATCACCAATGATGCACTTGTTTCTAGCTCAATAATGCGCTAAAACCCTTGGTCAAGTGGTATCCCAAGGAATGTCTTGAAAAACTTTGCTATGCTTGTCCAACACAACTTGTACATCAATATGATAAGCCTCATTTGTGCTTACAAATGACTTTTTAGATGTGGTCAAGCAATAGGCCGCCCAAGCTACTTGTCCTCTTCTAAATGCTCTTTCCATCTTTTTAGCAATAATTACTCTAGGTGCTCCATTTTGAATTCCCTTGAGAACTATTTCCTTTCCTTCATTTCTAAATTTCAATTTCATAGATTGGTAGTTCTATGAGAACTCTCCAAGAGATTGTCGCCATCGTACTCCAAGCAACATGTCAGTAACTCCCAATCTGACCACATAAAAATCTTCACATATTGAATGATCTCCAAGAGTCATTTTCAGCTGCCGAATTCTTCCAGCACACGATATGGTAAACCCATACCCCATTGTTGATCAAGATGATGATCCTTTGGCTTGCTAGCACTCCACAAGTCCTAAATGGCTAGATAGGACCGTGAGAGTTCTTTCACCTTTGTCTTCTCCTTCTTCATTAGATTCTTCATTTACCTTCTCAAACTCAATTTATTTTGCTTCCTCATTGAAAATGACTTCAATATAGCCCAAAAAACGACTTCAATATAACCCCTCTAACCTTTTTCCAAGGCATTTGCGTCCTCACTCAAATAGAGTTGCTTTCTTCTTATTCATTTCAGCTATCTTCATTTCCTTTCAATGATGGCAGAAACTTTTGTGTGCTTGATCCTCCCTTTTGGAACTTCTTATTTATAGGAGGAGCATTAGAAAAAAAATAATCCAAGGCAAGGACGATTGTAAGGCAAGGGCTCTTTTAATTGCCTTTTGGAGAGTGAAAGGCTCCAATGCCTTAACCAAACCCCTCAGTGGCTCTACTAGTCCTCCTACAAGCAAAACTGTGATTCTCTTCTTGGACACATCAGGAACTTTGAGCACAACCCTCTAAAATTCCCCTATATAGTGCCCCAGTAATCTATAGTGTTTTTAGCTAGGCCAATTCTTGAAAGTGGATTTCTAGATCAACCCTATCAAATCATTCAACCAATCTTTGGCTAAATTCTTCAAAAGTAGTGATGAGACTATGCCATTGTATCACTATGCCATGGTACCACCACTCATGGGCTAACCCTTCCAAGCTCAAAGAAGCAAACTTGATAGCTTCTTCTTCATACATCGGGTTTAGAGACAAATAAATATTATTTTTTTGTACCATGCTCGAGCTAAACACTTTTGTGTCCCATCACACATTATAGGGACCTTGCCCAAGCATTGTTGCAATTCCTTGTTAGCCTAAGTCTAGATTGGTTTCTTATGGGTTCAAGGGACCATTTCGGAGTTTGATGTTGCAAAATGCAGCAATTGATAGATCATCCCGAACTTCTAACTCAAAAGCTCTATATTCAGCACAAAGGGCTAAAAAATCTTCTATTAATTCAGTTGCCTCTTCTTCCAATGGATCTTTGATTCTTCTCTTCTTTGAAGGAATTTGGGTTAGAAAGGATTGGGTGAAGAACCAAAAGTTTAGTTAACCCCCAATTCACTACCTCTTGTAATAGGTAATCTTGGAGTTCCAAGAGCTAACTTTGCAGGACTTGCACCGTCAATGCCATCGTGTCTTTGATTTTTTGAGCCATTTCTTTCTGCCCTGCATAATTGATCCGTATGTCCTCATATGCCATACACTCCATGATGTAATGCCATTCCGTATCCACTAATCCAAACATGCAAAGGCAACAAACCTGATCAACCCTCTCCTCTTTGGGTATTTTCCATTTCCCTATTTCGCACCTAAAATGGTGTGAGCTAGTTCTTAGTTGGGCTATTAGCATTTTAGCTTTCCATTTTATCTCTTCTCCTATATAGTGCTTTTGCTCGTGGTAACATGTGGGATTGAATTCCTTGACATAATATGCTCTTTTTCACCCAAATTGTTTTGTCCACGTGACTACTTTGACTTTCTTTCTCACATACCTTTTGATTTCCACATTTGTGTTCAAGCACTCTTGCATGTTCTTTCTTCTATTTAACTTTTCCTTAGCTACTATTGTGGGCTAGCATTGTCCTTCCATGTTCTCTATTCTCTTCAAATATCATGGCAGCCAAACCATCATCACCACTTCAACTAGAAAAGCTCCAACATTGGCTAAGACGATCTCATATGGGACTTTAGCTATTATTTTAAAACTACTTGCAATTAAATGTCTTTGTAAGCTTTCTATTTGCCTCCATTTTGATGTTGACATGTTGCTGCCCCAAACTTCGCACCCATATAGCACCACCAATGTAATGTCTTTTTTGTTTCCCAATCCTATAGCTCAACTGATTTGCATCTCTCTTGAAACATGTATAGAGCTTTCCATCCCCCTTGTATCATTTTTGTCCTACAAGTCTCCCAATTGAGGTTGTTGTGAAAATCAAGACCCAAATATTTGCATTTGTTTACCACTTGCAAGGGACTTCCTTCGAACTCAAAATTTATTTGCTTCTTTCTTCTTCTCAAGGTAAAGATCCTAACCTTGGTTTTGTCAACGTTCACTAGTATTCCAACCTCCTAACATTATAGTCTTGCAAACAAAGTGTCGCTTTTGCCATTAAGGCCATTCGCATAAAGCATTAAATTTACCACAAATTTGGCTAGGTGAACACCCCCACCACCTAATTTGTCTATCCACTCCTCTAGCTTGTCTATGTATAGCCACATGATATTCATCCCTAGCTAAATAAAAATGTCCTAAAACTTCACCATCTTCTACAATACTATGTATTGCCTCACCAATACTAGCTTGATAAGATTTTAGACTATTCCCTTCAAATAACAGAATCTCTAAAGTAGAATTGACTCTCAAATTCAGTATATATGTGTGTTTTTGAAAAATATTTTTTTAAATTATATATTTTCAAATGTTCGATAAATTTGCCAAGTTACTACCAAGTTTTTCTCCAAGTTTTTGACGAGTCCCCAGTTTCTACCGAACCCGAGTTTTTAAAAATTTTGGGCCTGTCAAGTTATTGCCAAGTCCAAGTTTTTCAACTATGCTTTCATGTATTCTTTTTTTTTTATATTTCACTAATTTTTCATACACTTCTTTACTTCCTTTTTCCCTTCCCAAGATTTTAAACATTCTTTTTGCTGCCTTGCACTCTTCATCATACCATGGTTTTTCCGGAAAACAGTTTTGGTACATCTTTTGGCCCTAATTCTCTTGCATGCTATGAGAGATTTGCGGATTATTGCCATCAGGTTATTGCTGCCAGTATTTTTTATTTCCTGTAGCTGTTTTTCAAGCAAAATCTAATAAAGTGAAAATGCAAAATCTAATAAAAGGAAATGAAATGTGGTAGCTGATTAACAAGTACGCGATAAGGCTTTTTCATTTTACGACCTATGGCACAGACTACCACTAGTTAGGGGGCAAATACATCACAGCCTTCCAAACCCATCACTTCCCCTCTGAATTCTCAGTAATGCAACGATGGAAAGTCCTGAAATAGTACAACACACAGCACTGTAATTGCTTTGGGACAAAGCAGATCAAGAAGGGGGAAATGTTTCAATTTATAGACAATCAACTTCAATATTAGTTGTATTCATATTGTATGCCTCCATTAGGAATTTAATGTGTCCATTGTAATCGTTACTAATATCCACACAATATACTTAATTTATATCGCAATACGTACAAAATAGATCAAACTCCCCTTCCAAACACTCATCCAAGACCCTGTACAAGCTAAATTCCTAAATTTTCATACCAGTACAATTAAGAAACAGTTTCAGTTTTCTAATTGAAACATAAATAAATTCACAAATTATCACCTTATGAACAAAGCCTTGACAGTCCTCAAAACAACAAAAATGAAAGTGCGTAGACAGCATGGAAGAGATCTGCAACATACCCATCTGGATAGACATCGCCCCTGATAGGGAAAACAGTAGAAGAATTCTTAGAATCGGCAGATGAAACTTTAACAACCTTATTCCTGACTGCGTCCCTCTCCACAAACATACCCAACTTCAATTGAGGATTATCTCCCACGGGACCATGATAGTCAACTCCATACTTGGGATACAGCTCGTACACCCCAATCTTCTTATCATCCTCTTCCTTGTTGGTATCATCAAAATTAGAAGACCACTGCCAAATTGCGAGGGCTAATACCCCAGCCAACAGAATAGCAGACACCTTCCTGAGATTAAGGCCCCTCCTGCTTAACATATACCTTCTGGGATTTGAACTGGGTATCTGCTGCTGCTGTGGAATCTGCTGCTGACGTCGCAATACAGAACCCCATCTGACAATAAAAGCTGACCAGATTGTTTTTCCTTCAGATGGATTGTCTGGAGGGGGCAAGGAAATTATGACCACCCCTTTCAATTCAGGCTGCTGCAATGACGACGCCATGTGGGCAAATGTATATACACAGAATATGTATAAACCCCACTTTAGCTGACCACCTTCAGAGGACGGATATACGAAGACTTACAGTGGTACCTAATGTTGTTCTTGTGTAAGACTCCTGCCCCATTTCCCGCCTGGATGTGAGAGTCGTAAAATTCTACGAAATGTAGCCTTGTGGGACCCACTCCGTTACACTCTGCCACCCGATTGAACATAGGGGTTTTTAGTCCGATGGTCGTGTGGCCATATTTGAACGTTTTAACTGTACAATACAATCAAAAAATTCAGAGGACTATCAAATGAATGGTGAAATCCAACTCCAACCATGGAAATTGAACCCAAAAAAAATTCCGAGGACTATCAAAAGAATGGTGAAATCCAACTCCAACCATGGAAATTGAACCAAAAATGATATGTTTACAGGCATGTACATAAACATTTTTAGTTAGTTTCTGCCTATAGCATTTATAAATATATTATAACTATCTATAATGGTGGTAAGGGGTGAACCCTATGGCTGATGGTATGAGTGTATCAACAATAACAAAATTATTATTCATTATATTTTCTATTTGATTGTGTTGAAGTTGACCGTGATCCATCATCACATAATATCATATGACAGGTAGGGGTGACCGTCAAATTCCAGGCTTGCTGATGGTATGAGTGTATCAACAATAACAAAATTATTATTCATTATAATTTCTATTTGATTGTGTTGAAGTTGACCGTGATCCATCATCACATAATAAAGAGCTAAATGAGGAAAATGGTTTGTTGCTGACAAAGACAACTTAAAAATAGAGACAGTGGAGAGGGGAGTTGCATATGGTTCAGGGCAAAGACAATAATTTTAAAAAATAAATTAAATCTAAAAATTGACAAGGTAAGACAAACTACAAGGAAAGGAATAAGGGTAAGGTCTCATGGAGGGGGGCTTCCTAAAAAATTGTAGTGGGTGCTGCTAAGAATTTTTAGGAATATTTTTAAAGGTGGTCTCATGATTTTAATAGTACAATTTAGCTGTGGGCGGTTGGGTGGGCGCCACTCCATCCCCTATTTGATGGTTTGGAGTGGCGGGGTGGCAAGTGACATGGCAGCTGGGTGAGCTGGAAGACGGGTGAGCTGGCATCATGTTTCGAAGGAACTTTCTAGTCAAGGTTAAAATCATCATTTTCCGCTGGCATTGCGAATTGTGCTTTGTCCTTTCAAGGACAATCGCCAGATATCTAAAGGATTATCGTCAAGCACGATTGCCTAAGCCTTTATTCCGATGGGTGGCGGACTCATATTTCCTTAAATGAGTTGTGGTTTGGTTTCTTGAACACAGTGTGAGTGTTTGGCGATGAGCAGACTCATCCTTTTGGTCTCGGCAAAGGAGTTGGAGTTGGGAGGAATGGACACATCAATGCAACTGAAGAGTTCAAAAAGACAAATGACCTTCGAAGGCTAGATTTCACTTCCCTTTGGCTACAACGTATTATTCGCCACCCAGATTACCTTTCCTTTGCAGCAATAAAATGCATAGCTGGGAAAGTGTTTATGGAGGATGTTGAAGGGTACCGGTTGGACTCTGATATCTCATCCCGGGTGTTGGTTGGTTTGCTTGATGTCAGGGTTTCAAAAGTTGACGTGAGGGTGATTATGCGGCGGTTGTTTTGTAAGGACATGTTGGTTGGTCTGGATAGGGTGTTGGTCGCAACTCGACTGGGAAAAGGTATTCCTCACCCGTGTGATTTGCATCTCTTGGACGACCCAGAGACCTTGGTAAACTACTTTCCTTTCTTGTTGGATGTAGGTGGCATGGCTCTTGTAGAGCACAAGACGCTTGGTCATTGTAGGGGTCGAGTATTTGAAAAAGAAATTTCACCTCGTGCCAGTTGCAGATTCTAGAAAAGGGAATTTCGTGTTTTCGCCCAACAGAATGTTTGGTGAATGGGGTTTGGGTGGTGCTTTTTTGTTGGTCTGTGGATTTAAAAGCTTTAAGGGTTTTGAGTTTTGTTTAGGAAAGTCTCTGTAAATGGTCTTGGTCTCTGTAAATCTTGGGTGGTTTATGTTTGTGGGTAATTCAATGGGAAAATGGTGGTTGCGTCCACTTGGTCTGTGAAATTTTGGTATATGAAGAGGTATGGTTTAGTTGTTATGCTGTCGTGGGGCTCGAACACTGTAAAAGTTTTTTTCATATCAATATAATCTATCTTGCTTACCAATAAAAAAAAGTACAATTTAGCTTAAAATTTTAAGCTCCAAAATTTAAGGAATAAGCTTTGATAAAAATTAATAAATAAATAAAAATTCTCTCATTTTTATTATCTCATAGGAATTTAAAATTTTAGAGGATAGACAAGTGGCAGAAAAACTTCCTAATCTATAGGGGCAATTTCTAGCCCCACCCCAATTTCACCACCTCAAATCTTTAGTCCTAAAAGGTAGGGGCTATTATTTTTCTAGAAAAGATTCCAATTAGTCTTGTAGCACAATTTTTTTTTCCCGAGAGACCTCCTGCTCCATGAATGAAAATAGAAGCCCAAGCCCTTCCATAAGACCATACTGTAAGAGTAGAGCCTAACAAGAATTAATGAGAAAATAAAAAAGAAATAATATAAGAACATTGTTGATTATAATAATTATTTTTATGTCAATTAATTGTCTTTTATCATTTTTTTTTCAAAAAAATAGATAATGATAAGAATAATAATATTATTTGTATTATTCATTAGAATTTTCTCTTTAGATAGTAATTTCTATAAATACATATTTATTCAATTTAGATATTATAAGAATAATAATAATATTATTATCAAATGATAATATTATTATTCACTAGTCTTTCTCTTTATTAATAGGATGATCCTATTGTATGTATGTCTAGAGTAGCAAGGAAAATATTTCTTAGGTAATAATAATTGTAATCAACAATGTTCTTATATTATTTCTTCTTTATTTTTCTCATTAATTCTTATTATTAGGTTCATATTTTGTTTTTTTCGTGTACCCTCTTCACCCTCTTTTTAGCTAGTCTTGCTCTACACAACACAATGGAATCCAAAAATTATAATGAACAACATGATGGATTGTGGAATATATCTTAAGTTTGACAATCATTTACATGTACAATATTGATATTTAATAAATAAATATAAATATATAAAATACAAATAAACTCAAAATATTTTTTTCTTTAAATACAGATTTTAAAATTAAAATACAAGATAGGAAAAATATTTAAAGTTGTCATCAATTAAATGATAGTGTAGTTAATTTTTTATTTTTAATAATGATTTTACAAATGTGTTGTAGTCTTCAAAATAAATTAATTCTAAAGTAAAATAAAATAGTTTTGTGTGCTTTTTCATCTATTTAATAAAAATTTATAGTAGTTTAACTTGATAGAATAGCTAAACATATGAAATAAATAATTTGTTTTGTTTTTAGATAGAGAATAAATAGTTTATTGAAAACATAGATTAAAAAATATCTTAAATATATATGTCTATTATTTTTTATTTGTTTGAATATTCTATTATTTTATAGTTTTTATTTAACTTTTTTTAATTATTTGTTTAATATTTTTATATAATATAAAGTTTATATCTTAAATATTTATTATGTTTTTTTTTTTTGATACGCAAGGTAGAATTTATATTGATTTTATAAAAGTATACATGCATCTGCTAAGCAGGGATTAAAGGTCCTTCCTGAACACCGAACCGAACAACAAAACATTCCAATCCGGGACAAAATTCCACCATTTCAACATTTACAGTCCCATTGCAAGCTTCAAGAAACGGACTACTATAAGCATCAATACAAAAAATTTAGGTCAGAGGCCGAGCCTCAACCATTTGATAACGAAGTTATAGTGCCACTGCACTATTACTAAAAGACCAACCAAAGTTTGACAAGCTATTAAATTTTAAAACTTAAAAAACTTCAGACACAGAGGCCAATCCTCATATAAAACCATTTAATTCTGCAAACCTTATGAAATCTTCCATCCATTCCAGTCCTTCCTTCGGCACAAGCTTCAACTTTCTCTTCAAAAATTCCACAGCAATGGTTGCTATCATTCTATGCCTCAACAGTTCTGGTCCTTTGATGTCTAGGATGAAGGGAAAGACTTTAACTGCATCATTTGTCTCCCATAGGAGGTCCAGGTCTGCGGGGCGCGAGATTCCTTTGCCTTTGATAACCACTTTTAATATCTTCTCTAGACCCCCAAGCAAGTCCTCGCGGAAGAGACGCACCATCATTTCCTTTGCCTCCACCTTCGGGATGTCCAGGTCCAAAATCACTGCTAGAAACCGAGAGGAGATATGAGCGTTGTCTCTGGAAAATTCCTTTCTTTCCAAGTGTCCTTTGCCAAGAACCATTTTGACAGCTACTAATGACACCGGGTCATCCACGAGCAGAATTCGCTTTAACCTCTGATCTGTAACCTCCCGAAAGGCTATCTACCTCTTTGTGGCCATCAAGGAGATTGGTGTATCAACACCAAAACATTCCAGCCCCACCGCCGAAATGGAGATGGTGAATTTCGACTTCATCATCCTTGCCATTTGCAATGCTTTTAACGGTTGTTCCCTGCACAGAGACAAAAGACAAACCAGATTTCGAAGACCATACATTAAGAATGACTTCATCAGAACATTTAATAAGCCTGTGAGATGTAAAGCCAAGCCTTTGCACGCGAGTCTGAATAATGGCAAGGCGAGCATATCGTCCTTGCCATGATAGTATCCTACGGCCTTCGTCCTTCTGCCTACATACAGCTATCACTTTGTGTGAAGTGAGTTGCCACTCGGCCCTTCAGCTTTCGCTTCCATAATTTCCATGCCCTACGTGTCAAGCTAACGGCGCTTTGAATCCTGTGACATTCATTCCCCCTGTCAAACGCCAAGGGTTCCCCTATCTTCATGAGCAACCAACTTAATTTAATCCCCTTCACCTCCCTTCGGCTAATTTGAAAAGGCTTGGAGTGATAAGACATTGCCACTCCGCGAACACCGTGTCCATCCCAACCACCACCTCATGTCCACCCTGTGATGGCTTGACAAATGACCAAATGAAGGGCGGAGGGAGCCCACCCTACCACCCACATTTATTATGTTTTTATTAAATATAAATATAGTGAATATTTTATATGTTTGGATTATGTATACTAGTATAGATATCTTAAATACATATATCTAAACTACAAGGAGAGATGTTTCTTGGTGTTTGATATTTTTAGATAGGTGTATATAAGAGATCTTTTGTCTACAATTTTAATAGATTATTTACTCCATATCTTAGGCGCATAATATAATGCCAAAATTTTATGAAAATAAACATTTTATAATATACACAATTTTTTTTATTATTGAAGAGCCATTATTTCTTTAATGAAAACAAAATAAATTATTTACTTTATATGTTTAGTTATTTTTAAAATAAAATATGTATTAATTTAAAAACTACAAATACACACAAAGTTGTCTTATTTTACTTTGAACTAATTTATTTTTGAAGACTTATTGTTTAATACACTTGTAAAATTATTATGAATTTATACTAAGACAATTAATTGTGAAAATTTAATATAGTTTCTTGAAAATTAATTAAACTTGTGCAAATTTCAAATGTCAAAGGTATCAATCCAATCCAAAGAGCTTGGAGTGCATTGCATAAGGCTTGGAAATGTGTTTTTCCCTTGGATAGCTTTTTCATTTAAATAATGTTTACTTTATTTTTTTATGTAAGGAGAAAATTGTGTTCTCAAAAGAACATTTATTAAGATTATTGTGATATATAATTAATTTTCTCTATGGACAACTATATTAATTTTACAGCCTTTAAAATTAAATTTCAAACTTAATTTATTGGTACAAAATCACCATCAAATTGTTACCAATGTATCATCTAAACAAATTGATGGCTTAAAATTATTTACCTTTGGATCAATGGCATCGAGGACAATTAGAGCCATTAAAATACTCTTCCCTTGCTAATTGATGCAACAATACATGGACCCGTCTCATATTTATTTATTTTTAACTCATGGTCCAAATTTACTTTATCCTCTTGATTTTCAACTTGATCTCACAATTTTATGTTTCACAAATGAACTATATAGTCCCATAATAGTCCCACTATAAAATTTTCTAGTTGAAAGGAAGCTAAGATAACAAAAATGATTTCTACACTAATATATAAAAGAAGATCTATGTAGAAAATATGATAAAAAAAATTGTAGGAAATAAAAATACACAAAAAACTATTACATAATGATATACCTTGGGAAAGCCTTTTAAGAGAAAAACTCAACCTTCAAATCTTGAACCAATTGTATTCCCCATAACACTAGCAATTATAATACAACTCTAACCTCAAGCCTTCACATGAAATGATACTAACAATAAATCTTGAGAGTTTCCAACAACATGTAACAATACCTACAAATACACTATATGAAACCTCCATCTCAAGCATCGAATAAAAAGAAATCATAAGTGGTCTCACAAAACCATGAGCCTATATATGAGAGGAATGACACCAAACCCTCATCCCTCAAATTCCAATTCCATGGACCAAGGTGTGTATGTTAGCCATTTTTTGTCAAAGACTAACATTTCTTAAGGAATTCATTGAAGAATTTATTTAAACCTCTAAGGATTGAATTCTTGTTTACCATAAAGTAGGTTTTATTCTTGGAAAAGTTGAGTAAAAGATCAAACAACGAGAGAGGACTCATCTCTCCTATGATTTGAGCTTTGCTAGGATTGGGAGGGCAATCCTACAAAAATCTTAGTGAAATGTGCAATAGTTGTTGTGAATGTCAATCAAATAATATAGATAAATAATAAACAAATATTCAATTTAGATTAGTTCATTCTAAAACTATCTAAAAGAGTTAAAAAAAATTGATCAATTTTTCTAAATGTTCTTCAAGAAACAACTCTATCTTTGGAGGAGTTGAACCATGCTTCCCAGTCCGGTGTTCAAAATCTGAATGACTCGTTGGCCCTTCTTGGCTTCCCTCAAGTATCAAGTGATAAGGAGGACGATGAGGGATGGTCACAAGCTACTACAAAAGCAAAAAGAAAAAGAAACCGGATGTTGGAGGGGGGAAATAAGGTGGGAAGACCCTCCCAAAAGGAATCTAGATTGAAGGACACTGTAAGGGATGTGGTTGTTGGCAAACAGAAAACCTTGGATTCGATCACGGGATTGAAGTCTAAGAAAAAGTAGTCTGGGAGTTGGTTGGGGTTGGGGGGGTGAGGGTGTTTATGTGTTTAATGAAGTTCGTCTCATGGAATAGTAGGGGCCTAAACAGTCCCTATAAACAATTTTTAGTTAAATCTTGCATCCTGGATAACAAAGTTGATGTCCTCCTATTACAAGAAACGAAGATGAAGAAATATTTTTTTGAAAAAGCTATTGCTAGTATTTGGCCCGGTGCTAGTTTTTTTGTTTGTGAAGCTGAAGGAGCTTCTGGTGGTATTTCTACCCTCTGGAACCCCTCTAGATAGAAAGGTTCTTTACGATATTTTAGTAAGAATCATCTTGAGATTACCCTGGAAGACTCTGGCTCTCAGGAGTCTTGGAATCTTGTTAATATCTATGCCCCAAATTCTAGCAGAGACAAAGTTTTGTTGTGGGAACAGCTTAGTGAAGCTATTTCTGAAAGGAGTGATGAACATTGGATGCTGGGAGGGGATTTTAATTCTCCCCTCCTTCCCTCAAAAAAGTCAAGAGGATTGGATGATTATTCAGATAGTATGATGGAGCTTGTTGAATTCTTCAACTCATGTGGCCTGATTGATATTCCTCTCCAAGGCACTAAATTTTTCCTGGTCTAATAGGAGGAATGGAAACCATTTAATTCAAGTTAAACTGGATAGATTCTTGATATCTGCCAATTGGGACATCTCCCAATCCCTTTCTCTCACTGCTCTTCCTAGGTCTGGTTTGGATCATGATGCTTTGGTTCTGAAAAAACATGTGGATCATAATAAAGGACCCTTCCCTTTCATATTTGAATCCATGTGGTGTACTCATCCAGATTTTGTTGCTTTACTTCAATCTTGGTGGGAGGAACCCATCCTTGGAACTTCTATGTTCTGCTTGGCTGAAAAACTTCGAAGAGTTAAGCAAAAAGTTAAAGGATGGAGTAAGCTTACTTTTGGCAACATTTTTTAGTCAAAAAATGCTTTGGGAAAAATTCTAAAAGAGGTTCAGGATAGTATGGAGTCTAGATTGGTGGATGAAGAGATTTGTGCGAAGGAAAGAGAACTTTAAGATCCCAATGGTATAAGGTTAACAAAAATGAGGAAATATTTTGGAAACAAAAGTCAAGAGTCCAATGGTTGATAGAAGGGGATAGGAACACAAAATTTTTCCACCAATCTACTCTCAAACATAGAAGCAGAAACATAATTAGATCATTGGTTAAAGAGGACGGGTCTATTATTACAAATGAAAGAGAGATTGCTAGGGAAGCTATCAACTTCTTCTCTTCTTATCTTTTAAATCTTGTTATTGTTCCCCAAGTTAATGTTGATTTTCTTAATGTTATCCCTAATGTCAAGTTTGTAATTTAGATTTAAAGATGATGACTAATGTTGTTTCTCTAGAAGAAGTCAAAAAGGCAATGTTTTCATTTGGAGCTCTTAAAGCCCCTGGTCCTTATGGTTTCTCCCCTATCTTTTTTCAAAATTATTGGGAAATTGTCAAAAATGATCTCTTTAATGTTGCCAGGGATTTTTTTAGGTCTAGAAGGTTGTTAAGTAATTTGAACGCTACTTTTATAGCTCTTATCCCCAAATCTTTTGATGCCTCAGCAATGGAAGACTATAGACCTATAAGCCTTTGTAATACTGTTTATAATTTTTTTTCCAAAATATTGGTGTTTAGACTCAAACTGGTGCTTGGCAAAATGATAGCTCGTAATCAAAAAGGTTTTGTTAATGGCAAAAACATTCTTGATGTTGTGATCTCTACCCATGAGATAATCCATTCTATGGAGCATTCAAAAAAGCCTAGGATGGCCTTCAAAATTGACATCTCAAAGGCCTATGATAGGGTCTTGTGGATTTCCTCTTTGTTGTTCTTAAGAAATTTGGGATAGATGGAATATTTGTAAAGATTATCTTAGCTTGTGTTACTTCTCCTATGTATTATATTTTGGTTAATGGTGTTCCCCAAGGCTTCTTCCCCTGTGGTCGTGGTCTCCGGCAGGGGGACCCTCTTTCTCCCTACTTGTTTATTACTGTTGTTGAAGCCCTGGAAAGGAATATTCAAAGGTTAGTTGATGTGAAAGCTCTTAAAGGAATTAAGGTTGCTTCTTCTCTAAGGCTTGATTCCCACTAACAATTTGTTGATGGCACCCTATTGTTTGGGGAAGCTTCGGTGGGCGAAGCAGGATTATGGAAAAAGTTACTTAATGATTACACTATTGTTTTTTGTCAGTGCATTAACTATGAAAAAAGTAAAGTTTACTTCTTCAACACTGATCAGTAGATAAGGGACAGAGTGAAGAAAATTTTGGGTTGCCAAGAAGCTGAGTTTCCTGACACCTACCTAGGCTCCCTCTGTTTTCCAAGAGATTAGAAAACAATTACTGGAACCAATTATTAGAAAGAATTCAACATAAATTGCCAGGATGGAAGGGGAAGCTGCTAAGTTTGGCTGGTAAAATTCAACTTCTTAAAGCCTCTCTTTAGAATATTCCAGTGTATTACCTTTCTTTGTTTAAAATTCCTACCCATATTGGGGAGAAGATAGAATAGATTCAGAGGAAATTTTTGTGGTCAAGAACTGAGGATAAAAACATACTATCTCTGGTTAGCTGGGATAAAGTTTGTAGGCCTAAAAGGTGTGGGGGGTTAGGGATGAGAAGAATTCAAATGCTTAACAAAGCATTATCTGCAAAAATTGGCTGGAATCTTCTAGAAGGCTCTAAAGACTGGGTCAAATTTTTGTGAGCCAAGTACTTAAGAAACAGGAATTCTGGTTGTTTCTTGTCTCAAATGGATCTTCCTTCTGGGTCTACCTTATGGAACCATCTTATCATATTAAGGAATGTGTTGAAGTTGGGAGCAAGGAAGAGAATAGGGAATGGGATTAATATAGACTTTTGGAAGGATCCTTGGATTGAGAATGCAACCCTTTCTGCTTATGAGGATTTGAACCCCCTAAAGTGTAGCCTCCAAAGGATTTGTGGTAAAAAGGTGAGTGATTACATAATCTGGGAAGGGGAGGATCCTAAATGGAAGTAGTTTGATGCCTTGTTAAGGAGAAATAATTTGTGGAGTCAAAGACAGGTTAACTAGGATAATGTCCTCATCAATCTGTAGAATTTGATAGGGGAGGCAAAGTGGTTTGACAGAGGAAGGGAGGATGAATGGCCCTGGAAAAGTAGCCCGTCAGGCTGTTTCTCTGTTAGAAAGACTTATGAAGACTTGGAGATGGCCCAAGATGTTGTTCCTATTTCCTTTTGGAAAGTGGTATGGATTAAGAATCTCATTCCTAAAGTCAATTATTTTTGGTGGACGGCTGCCCATGGCAATATCCTCACTATTGATAACCTAATTAAGAGAGGGTTCCATCTGGTTAATTGGTGTTCTCTTTGTAAGTAGGAGGAAGAATCGATAACTCATTTATTCTTCCATTGCAATTATGTGAGGGAAGTGTGGTCCAATGTGTTGCAATTGTTGGCTTTGGATTGGGTGTTTCCAAACTCAATGAAGCTATTTATTGAAGGATGGTCAAATTGTCCATTCTCTCATAATGTTATTGTGGACCTGTGGAATCAAGTTCCCCCCTTTGTAACATGGGGGCTATGGAAGGAGAGAAATAATAGAATTTTTAAAGAGATGGAGAGAAGCAGTGGGAGGTGTTTCAGATAATTAGAACTCAAATTAAGGAAAATATTGAGGCAAGTATATACAACTTCTCTAAATCCTGGCCGAACTACAAGGAGATGAGAATAAAACAAAATTGGGGTATACGTAGAGACTTAACCAATCTGAATTGGTTTAAGATGCTTAATAAGATGGGTATTGTCTAGCGTCCTATAAAAGATTGGGTGAAGTGCAATTTTGACGGTTTCTCAAAAGGCAACCTGGGTCAGGCGGGAGTTGGGGGGCTGGTGAGAAATCAGACTGGCGACTGTATTTTGGCCTTTGGAGTGAATCTTGGGATCTGGTCTAATAACAAAGCAGAAGTTATGGCTTCTCTTGGTGCTTTTAATTTCCTAAAGGAGTTGGGCTTCTCAAATGTTATAATTGAAGGGGATTCAAAGTTAATTGTGGACATTCTAAATGATGTTGTTGCGCCTCCATGGGAAATAAAAAATATTATTGACAGATGAAAACTAATCAAAAATTTATTCACTATTTATCGAGTTCAACATGTGTATAGAGAAGGGAATAGAGCCGCTGACTGTGCTGCCAATTTGGCGCTGGGATGTAGGGCTTGGACACGGTGGACCAATGGAAATTTACCGCCGCCTCTTAAAGATGTCATCATTAATGAAAAGTTTGAAAATGAATATCAATAACAAATCTGAAAGTTTGGATGTTGGTGGGAAGGAAGGGTACAATGTGATGTTATCAAGCTTTCTTAGTAATGATGGTTTTAAGTGTATGTGCAGGTATAGGAGGATCCTTCAGGGTGATATTTTCATTAATTTCTCGTTAATGTGTATGATCAAAAATCACATGTTGATTTTGGTTTTGAAAAGGGTTGTCATTTCGATATGTGTTGAAAAGCCCTCTGTCAGTTACTCACAAATTTCTATAGAGGGATATGGCAAGAACTTAATTATGGTTGTTATTGCTTGCAAAAATCATTATTCTTTTTGGGCTCCAGGAAATGTGTGGTTGTTGTCCCTAAGAAGAAACTTCTCGAACTGCATTTCCTTTGTGAGTATGTGTTTTGTTTGGGTTTCGAACGATGGTTTCAGCCAAGGAAGAAAGAATTTGGCGGGGCAGAGTATGAAGTCTAGCCAGTCTCTGCATAAGAATTTGTAGGTGAGCAAGATGGGAGGTCCGAGAAAAAGAACTAAACCGCCTAACTGCCAAGCGTTGAAACAAAATGGCGACCTATGGAATATGTTTGAAAATGCAGGAATGATTCCCTTCTTCCAGTCCCTCAAAGGTTATAATGATAGTTTAATGGTGAAGTTTACTAATTCCTGGAGAAGAGGTTGGGTTAGGTTACTTCTCACTTCATTGCAGAAGCCATGGGGTTGCAGAATTTTGGGCTGAAGGTAGCCAAAAAAAGTGGAGCTGATTACCAAAGATTTGTGGATAATTTTCTGCATCATGGAGAAAATCTCAAGCGGTTCCAAAATGGGTATGCCAGACTCGAACTTACTCCTCCTTTTCCCTTGTAAGTCTGTTTGTTATGCGCTATTTCACTCTTGAAGGTCACTATATGTTTGTTCATGCTTATCACTTTCCTATTTTTAACCACATTAGACATGGGGAACGCATAAATTTGTCGTTTTACCTTCTCTCCTTAATGCAGCTGAGTATTGAGAAAGGTGCTAACCCTTTACTCCACCAGGTCCTAATGCTTACTCTATACAAATATGCCCTTTCCCAAAACCCTCATGGTAATCCGCTTATGGCTAATGTTGAGAACCCTGACCAGTCTGATGAGGACATTGTTGAACCACGGAAGGTGGATAACCCTGAAGTTGTGGAACCCCTGGTTGTTGATCAACTTCCCCGCAACCCTCCTGCTATTGTTGTGAGACGCTTGCTTATCCCTGCCAAGAGCAACTCTCTGGTTGCTAATGTGTCGAACCCTTCTACTCCTCGGTCCCAAAAAAGTGAGGACTCAAAGAATGCTGACTTATTGCTTACAAGAGCTACCCCTGAAAAAAGAGAACACTCTCCCCTGTTGCTTGAACTCCCTAAAGCCAAGAAACCTAGAAAGGATGTCATTTTGAGTGAATTTATTCATATTCCTGAGGATGTGTCTCAAAAGGAGAAGGGAAAGGAGAAATTACAGGGATAGGGGAGCGGTGGTAGCGGAGGAAGAAGGTCTACCAGGCTTGCAAAGGTGGCATCAAAAGATAAGAAGGGGAAAGAAAAAGAGTCTGTGGATGTGGAGGATATCCCGGGTTATGAGGTGTTCGAGGCTCAGGAAGATGATGATTCTAAGGATTATGATTTTGAGGAAACTGCCTATGACATGGGGGAAGATGAATTGGAGGAGGAAAAATATGAGGAAGAGGAGGAGCAAGTGGAGCCGTCTGAGGAAAATAATGAAACTGGGAATGAACAGGATGTTGGGATTTCAGGTCCAGAGAACAATACTAAAGATTTGACTATTTTTTTTTTTTAAAGTAGATTAACCTTTTTGTAGGTCCAATTCGAGGATATGGAAAAATCCTTGGTCTCTATGATGAGAGTCACTAATAGGATGATGAGACGTGCTATGCTAAGTGCGGCTTTGGGAGAAATGAAGATTACCAAAAAATTGAAGAATCAGGGGAAATCTGATGCCCTCAAACTGTTGGATGAAACAGAGGGACCTGATTGGCGCAAATATGCAGCTCTCTTAGGAGAGTATGGGGACCCGTTTAGGAAAGCCAACTAATGGCTTGGTTTGATGCTCTCCTGCTTTTTGAATGGGTTTTTTGAAATTTAACAATATCTGGGAATGTTCATTTTTTATCTTTAAGATTTGGTGGAATACCACCTGGTATATTGTGGACTTAATTAATGGTCTTCGTAGCTTAAATTTAGCTAGTAGTAACTTTTTGTTTTTGATAGATAATGGCTGGACTATAGCGATGGTTTTAAAGTTGGGCTTGCGTGCCAACTCGATGCTATTTTTTGGTTTGGTTGGTGGTGTTGTTTCCCACCTTTGCTGCTCTTTTTTATCGGTTGTTGTTCCATGGGATCAAGGCCCTTCCCTGCTTATTTTATCAAAAACAATATTCAACATTGAACTAGGCCCTTAGAGCACATTAATAAACCCAGTTTCATTGTCACACATTGTGCTAATCCAATAATTGAATTGTTAATAGATCTCAAATTTTGCATAAGTTGAAGCAACCATGGATGAAGGAGTAGAGGGATTTTAATACATGAAAATACTGAAATATATTTCCATGCACCTTAAAGCAAATTATGGATAAATAAAAAATGATTTAGAATTTTAAAAAGATTTATCATTTTAAATTGTAAAGTGTATAATCAGAAAATGTAGATTGGTGCCTTATCTTGATGTAAAAGAGTCATAGAAAAGCCAATTAAATTAACAACACATGCAACCTATAATTTCAAATAGAAAATATTCTAAAAAATTTCTTGCAAATCTTAAGTTCTCATATGTCTCTCCTTGTACCAAAATGTAGCTCACAGTATAAAATTTAAGTTTGTAAAATTAATATAGTTGTCCATAGAGAAAACTAATTAAGTCCCAATACAAACATAGAAAATGTATGCCTAAAAACTTAAAACCATCAATAGAACAATGGAAACAAGTTGGATAACATAAATGGAAATTTATTATATTGATTTACTAAAGAACATACACATGTTCATTTACAAAGAAATTCTTTAAAAAAAAAATATGGTTGTTGTCTAACTAGAATATAAGAATGGATTCCTTGCACTATATTTAGTATTCAAGATTTATAATCCTCTTAAACAAAGTAAGAAATCCCTATATATAGCGAAGAGACAATGCTCGACATAACGGATGACTAATACTTGTCATATACTCAACTTCATATTCTAACATGTTATTTGTGCAAGGGAACCTAATTCAAAATGCCTTGGGGATAAGATCACCTTGAGGGATGATCAATATGATGCCCACAATAAAACCATGCAAATTAAATGATTCATAAAAGTATATTTTCCATGGTTTGTGATCTTTTGTGTGAAGGATATACTCATTATGAAATTTCATTACCAATGGTTAATGATCTTGAAGCAAGGCCTTTGCTAGTTGATTTGCAATGACTTACCCTTTGATTTTCTTTTGATTCACATACTCAATATCAAATTCCCTAAGCATGACCTAGTTCCATGAGAGCTACTTTGGATAATAAATATTTGAGAGGGCCAATTTTAAGGATACGATAGATAGTAGTGTTGAGCATGTAATGCCAAAGCTTTTGTGAGGCAAATATTATTATAAGGAAAGACTTCTCCATGGAAGAGTAATTTAGCTCACATCCCACTAGTGTCTATCTAATGTAATAGATGGTATGAATTCTCTCATCTCTATTCATTGTGTTGTGCTAGTAAGGTAGCCAAGGCATGTGTAATGAAGATGTACAACAATAGAGGCAATCAGGAGTAGTTGCTACTAGGACTAGAAAATTGGAAAGATACTTCTTAATCTAATCAAATGCTAATTAACATGACAAGTCTCATTCAAGATAACATTCTTCTTAAGCAAATGTGAGAAAGGCTAGTATTTATCTACTAACAAAGCAAAGAATCATATAATGGCTTGGAGTTTTCCTTATAAGCTTCACAACTAGGTAAGATTATACAATTTGTGTTATAGCTTTGACTTTATTAGAACCTACCTCAACGCCATGTATAGAAATGATGAATCCTAGAAGCTTCCTTGATGTAACCCTAAAGACACATTTCTTGGGATTTAATCAAACCTTGTACTCTCAAATTCTATAGAAGATATGACATATAGTAGTTGTGTGATCTACTCTATTCTTAGATTTTCCCAGGACATCATCCATGTAGTGTTCTACAATGTCAAGCAATATACGATCAAATATAATTGTCATAGTGTGTTGATAGGTAGCATTGGCACTTTTAAGGCCAAAGGGTATGGATTTGTAACATAAGGTTATCTATGGGGTGATGAAGACCATTTTATGTTGATCCTGAAATGTTATTTGGATTTGATTATATTTAGAAATTTCATCCATAAGAGATAACATTTCATGCCCAATTGTGATATCCACTATCATGTCAATGTTGGGCAAAGGAAAGTCATCCTTTGGAAATTCCTTGTTGATATCCTAAAAATTGGTACATATTCAAATTATTTTTGTCTTTTTATTCACCAAGAATGTATTAGAGACCCAATAAGGATAATCAATGGACCTAATGAATTTGACGTCTAAGAGTTTGTAAAGTTCTTTCATCAAAAGGTCCACCTTAGGGTACATTTTTCTTAGTTTTTGATGAATTGGTTTAACATTGGGTTGTACCACAAAGTGGTGAATGACCAAGGATGGGTCCAAGCTTGGATTGTCTACACAGGACCATGCAGAGATATTGAGAAAGTCTTAAATTACTTTAGATATGTTTTTGTTTATTTCAAGATTTAGATCAATCACTATACGTGTGATCTTGGGGTCTTCTTTTGTACCTAGATTGATATCTTTAGCTTCTTCGATAAGGAGGGGTAACTTATCTTTAAGAGGTGCATGCACCAAGGGAACATGAATCTTATCATCAATGGGCATGTTGTTATTTGATGTTGATTTAGATGGTTCCTCGAGATTGGAAGATTCTTCTTGTTCCCCAAAATATGTTGATGAGTTTAATAGGATTTAAAATTCCATTTTATGATCTTCACAAGGGAGATGGTTTGTAGGATTGAATAATCTATAGGATAGCTTCATCATTCTATAATGTGTTAAAGGTGGGAGGCTCATGTTGGTCCTAATCAATGAGTTCAAGATATTATAGGTCAAGATGAATAGCAAGGATAACATGATCATGAAATAAGCTTATGGTGGAAAGATCTTTGAAAGGATAAGAGATAACAACTACTTTATTGTCGTTAAGGTCAAAAGAGGTTTTCCCAACAATATTAGGAAAGTTGACAAGATTATCATAATAATCATCATATCTTAGGTTGGTAATGTCATCATTTGTTGGTAAATATACAAGATCAAGGAGGTCTTGCTTATGGAGTCCAAGACCTTTTCCTTTATAGCTCACATGATGACACATTTGCAATGGTGTAAGTTATGAAGAAAGTATTGTATGCTTCATCTTTATAAAGCGATGTGGGATTAAATCCTTCTATTTCTTCATCCATAAGGTAATTACTATGAGTAAAGGTAGTGGGCCTCCCATCATAGCATGAGGAATGGATCTTATGCTTTAGGATGTGGTTGACCATACGACCAAAGGGAGATGGGAAATTTGGTGATGTGAAGGGACTCATGGATTTGATATTTTTTGCACCCTTTATCAAGGTTTTCAATGTGGATTTAAGGGATTTCTATTTTGGAGGTGAAGCAAAAGGAGTGGAAGGTAAATAATTAAGATCAATGTATGATTTGGATCATGTGAAGGCAAATTTGGGGATGGTGAAAGTATTTATATTAGCTTTCCAACATCTTATATTATTGGAAGGGATGGCTCAATCACTAGTAATAGTAACTTCCACACCATTATATGGAAATTTGAGGCACCGATGGTAAGTGGATGGGACAAATTGCATGGTATGGAGCCATGGTTGACCAAGAAGGAGATTATAGGGAAGATCTAAATTAAGTACATGATGTAGGGGATGCTACAATGACTCGGGTCCTACCTCAATGGCAAGCTGAATAGTCCTAAATAATTCCCTCTCAACATTATCATAAGCCTTGATGGTGATAGTTTGAAGACCTAAAGATTATGATGAATAGCTCAAATATTGCATCAACCAAAGTGTACAAATATTTAGGCTAGCCTTGTTGTTTATGTGCACACACTTTATTTTATGTTTGAATGTGACAGCGTTGATATGGAGTGGGTGGTTGTGTGATAGATTAATGGAAGGGAGGTCATTGGTGTAATGTCCCCTTCTTCGGCCTAGGTGTTCAAAGAGGACCCTTTAACCTATTCCATTCTTGTACTTGCTATTTTGGAGGTTTAGGGAGGGATTAATTTAATTAATTAAATAAAGTTGTATTAAATTAATATTTTACAAGCAACTTGTATTTAATTAATTGTGCTATTAAATTTGATATTTATTTTTATAAAATGACTTTAGCTGGGCCAAAAAGTAAAATAATATAAAATCACTTATAAGGAAGTAAAAGGATTATTATTTAAAAAGTGATTTTTAAATATAACTTTTGGAAAGTTCCACAAGGGGTTATAAAAGAAGATTGAGGAGACTCATGTGAGTCATTCTTAAAAACCCCAATTGTGGAGTTGACTAGTTTTCTACAATCCTAGGACAAAAACCCTAAGGTGAAAAATTGGTTTTGGGGAATGAATTTCTCCCTAGTCAATATGGGTGAATTCACACAAGATTCACATTGGAGCTGAATGTTCAAGTTTGAAGAATCGCGCGCTGAAAAGAGATTTATTTTTCAATTGTGAGAATGATTAAGGTAAATTTATTGTGAAAGATTGGTTTTGGGGAATGAATTTCTTCCTAGTCAATATTGGGTGAATTCACACAAGATTCACGTTGGACCTGAATGTTCAAATTTGAAGGGAGTCGTGCTAAAAAGAGAAATATTTATCAATTGTGAAAATGATAAGCTAAATTTATTGAGATTTGTAAACAAATAATAAATTCGTGTGGATTTCCTTGAAGATTCTTGCATAAATTTGAGTTTGGGTGAGGCATATTGCACAAGGGTTTACCACTTTGATAGTCGTCCATGGTCTTTGCTGGCCACTATATATAGAAGGAGGAGGAACCTCTGACCTTATACATCCCAATCGCTCATCTTGGTGGAAGACTTATGGAGATTGGAGGGTAGGTGTCTGAAGTGTTGTAGTATTGTGAAAGGATTGGAAGCCAAACTTGGTCATTGTATTTTCTATGGCAATCTGAAGATATATTTGCTGTTGCAGTTTACTTTGGACTGTGGTTAAGAACGTTTCAGGAAGGCAGAAATTACAAATAGTGCATTCATATTTTTGTACTGGGTATTCAAGTTTGAATCAGTTTCCAAGGTGCCAACTATAGCATACTATGAAGTGAAAATTATTTGCAGTTCCAACAGTCTTAAGAACAACGCTAATACAAGCTTAGATCTATTCTTGTTGACAGGGTTGCACCAGTTTGGGAAGAGGACGTGAGTGTCTATATGTTGGATGCATGTCATAGATAGGGTTTAAGTCTCTCTTTTGTAAGCCACCATTGTTGAACAAAAGTTTGTTGTCATTGGATATCATAGTTCAGTCTTGAAATCAAAGTATCATAACTGTTAGAACAATTCAGATTACTGCATAGTGATTCTTGAAACATTTCTAGTTTATATTGCTCTAGTTTTGTAAACACCAGGTTGGTATTGAAGTTTATTTGCTATAAAATTGTTTGAAGTGCTGTTATGAATTCGGTCAATCGTTCATCTTTATAAATAGCAGTTAGTGAATTTGCAGGTGAAATGTTAATATAAATATATATAAGGGTTTAGATCCTCTTCCTAGCTTTTTCAAGTGTGTGGACCACCATAAATTATGTAGCTGTACTTCATCATCTTTGGAGTTTGTAAACTATGAGTTCGTTCAAGAATGAGTAATTTCTTAAACCTTGCCAGTTATTTGATAAAATGTCCATGCATTACTCTTTGAATGAAAAGTGTTTGTGAAATGTTTAAGTAAATGGAAGTTACTAAAAATGGTTTGAAAATAATAAGATTCAAAATATTGAAGAAACCCTTGATAGCAAATTATTTGATGAAATGTCTGGAAGTTGAACCATCAAAAAATTGCAAGTGTGTTGAAATATTTTGTTAAGGATATTACAATCGGAGTGAAATTCAGGTATTGATTGATGTCGACATAGAAAATAAGGGCCTCAAAATGTGAAGGATTGATGTCATTTGGCACTCTGGTATTCTTGAAGGGTTTTGTTTAGGATATCCTTGTGAGTAGGGGATGTCCAAAAGAGTTCAAGGATGGAAATTTGGGTGGGTGTTTGCTCAAGGTGTTTGCTAAGATTGTATTTCTTTTTAGAATTAGGTTTCGCTAGAGGAGGGCCTTGGATGGTTACTCTGCCACATTGGGTAGTGATAGCATAGCCATGTGATTTGATTTTGATGGTTTGAACTTGTTCATCAAATTTATCAATGTATCCAACAATATAATCATAATTGTGAGGGGTCTTATAGTAATGAATGTTTTACATGTAGGAATCTTGTCCTTGATTTTTCTTGCTAGAGGTGCACTATTGACTATGTTTAGAGAATGGGTTTTGGTATATCTTTGTATCTTTATCGGAAAACGAGATAGATGGTCCTTCAAATTTAAATTTGCCCCTATCTATAAGGTCTTGGATATAATGTTATAATTATATGCACCTTCTCTTCCAATATAACCTTTGATTTGGTGATAATCATAATACTCATTCTCTGTATACCATGAGGGCTTAGGTTACTTATTATGAAAGGGTTTCATAAGGGGGTAGGCAACCATGCTAGTTTGACTGGTTGATGGAAAACTATGTCAATAGGTTCCCCTAGTGGTTTGAATTGTCTTCCCTTTTTCTCAAGTTTGGGAGAGACAAATGGAATGGTAATAGAGGGAGGTTGTTGGAGGGTTTGGAAATATTTTCATTTCGTGCCCCCATCATTCAATATATTATTGTTCATGCTAAATGATTTGGGTTTACCTTTGAAAAAAAATATTTGTCAATTTGGTTTGGATTTTGAATGAAGTTCAATTACCCCTTTAACAATGAGGGCCCTTTTAATTTGAATGTCCCTTTCAATGAGTTCATCAAATGAAGTGACACATTATACTTGCAAATGGAATGCCAACTATGGGTTGAGATTAATAACAAAGATGCATATGAGTTTCTTTTCTAGAATTGGCCATGATAATCTATCAGCCAAGGTTCTCCATTGCTAGAGGAATGATGAAAAGCTCTCCCCTAATTATTTGATATGTTCCTTAGGGTCACCCTTTCCCTTGTATTTTCCATATTTGGAATTTCAAAAGAGGTAGGAATTATGAAATGGATCAATCAAAAGGATATAGACATAATTCTTCAAAGGCATATGATTTTTTATAGTCCCATCTTAGAGTCCTTTAATTGTATCTTTCATGGCTTACTAAATTTTTATCAAAAAATGAGCTAAGTGGTGATGGAGGAGGTTGGAAGTTGTATTGATTTGTGTTGGTAGATAGATTTGTCCTTTATAAATTAACACAAATTGACTCCATTTCGCCCAAAAATAGGACTAATCTATGAGTAACAGTTGGAGAGATCGCCATTGCATTGGTGATCTTCCTCTAAATTTTAGTTGAGGTATAGCTCCCTCTTCTGATATAATTTTTTATTTTTAAAATTTAGATAAAACAGGATTAGCAACAGTTGGAGAGATTGCCATTGCATTGGTGATCGTCCTCTGGATTTTAGTTGAGGTATAGCTCCCTCTTCTGCTATAATTTTTTATTTTTAAAATTTAAATAAAACGAGGGTATGCTTTTAACCAAAAAGTAGGAAAGGCAAACTATCATCTATCCATAGCTATGAAAAATATATGTGGTTGGAAGTGATTTGAAACTACTAACTAATGCTGGAAATTAAACGGGCAAACATTCAATATCATAGCTCACAAACTAGATTATCAAAGCTTGCTAACTTGACTCACTACAATCTCAACATTTGCTACAAATAAATGAACATTAATCTATACCACAAAGTAGCACATCCTCACAGGAAAGAAATATTCAAATGCTTGTCTAAGCTCACAAAATTATTCATAAACATTAGCATTTCATTCATAATTCATTGCACATAGACAGTAAACATCTACAACCAAATATCACAACTAAAAAATTGATCCTTAAATTAAGATCGATTCTCTCTCATGCATCACAGTGCAAGGGGGATCAAAATTTTGGACCCTTGCAATGTCAAAATAAAGCATATTTATAGTTTTTAAGGCATAATTGTCACTAAAGTCTTGAAATAACTAAAAGTAATTGATTCTTGAAAGAATTAGAATAATCAAGTCTAACATCATTAAACAAGAAGAAAAAACCAGAGAAAATAAAAGATATCTATTGTTGGGGCGGTTGGGCATGTGAATCAAAAAGAGCTTCCCCTTCAGGTGGTGCTTGTTAGGCAGATGCCACACATGCCTAATAATCTTTTAAAGCCAATACAATAGTGAGAATTTCCATTTATTATGGAACAATTACGTTTCTTGTTCTCAATTGCCATGTAGCTTTGTTGGTGTAGATGACATCCATCTTACATGTTATGAGAACATGAGAATTTTCATGTCATGATAATGCTAAATCAATCTTAGCCAATTTATTTAATGCTTCTTTATCAAACACCTGTTCCTCTTATAGGGTATCAAATTCTTTAAAGAAGTCGTCCTTTAACTCCTCAAGTGTGGTAGGACCTTGATTGTCAACCTTCGTTATCTGGAATCCGAAATCAGAGAAGTTCTTGGTAAAATTATTACTAAGACAGTTACATTCTTTCATCAACTTATTTTTTCCAAGAAATTTATTTTTATGATGGAATGCTTTCACTTTATACTTTTTCTCCACATAACAACTCGAGAATCTCCTTTGAATGAAATAATATGTTTTGAAGCAACTTTCTCCATACCCATTGCAATGATTTCAGCCAACTCACGATCAATTTGCAACCAATGTTACTCTTCCTTCTTGAAGTTGACCAACTCCGATTTAATTGAGTTTCTTAATAACACAAATTCATCATTCACCTTCAATTTCTCGATTAAAAAAGTTCATTTTGTTTTACTCTCTGGCACCCAACCCTGAACAACCTTGCCATAATAGTTGTCTTTCTAACTTCTACTCATCATCACTTTTCTAGCCATAGAATTAGGATCAAAGATAGGACTTGCCTAGCTAAGAGGTTGAGGAGAGGGATCTATCAAAGCTCTAAGACAATTTGAAAGGAGTTCCATTGACTTCTTTAACTCATCTTTGTCATGTGTTGTCCTTTTTTGTTCTTTCCACCAACCTAGAGGTTGTAACTTGAAAGTTATGAATATCTCCATCCCTACTGGGTGGACCTAAATCCACTTTAGTTACACTGTAATCTGCTATGGTAGCTTGATTTGGATCCCTTTGTAATGAAGGTTGGGCAATTTCCATAATCAAATGCTCGAAGGCCTCATCTTCCATTAATCTGGATGTGGTTTTTAATTTCTTGACTTTAGGGGTTTTCTATAGAAGTTTCCCTACTACATCTTCCTTTGGTAAAGTAATGGGTACCATTTTTCTCTTTTGGGAGAGATAATTTTCTAACCAGAAAGGTGAGGATGAGACAATATCAAGATTTTGAGAAGTCTGAGGTTTTGAAAAGTAGAGAGCTCTATTGAGAGGAGGAGTCTTCATTGCACTATGCATGTTAAAAGGGAAAGAGGTTGAGGCCTTACCTTTTTATGTACTTTCCTATGGCCTACCTCAAGATTGGTTGTTCTTTTGAACATGGGTTTCCACATTTCCTCTTTCAATTTCTTTCCCTTGATCACGTCCTTTTGGTTGTTGCTCAGTTTCTTTCTCCAACTGTCCTTTATTTATAATGTTAAAGAGGGGACCTTCACCACATGTTTGCTCGAGACCTTTATTTTCTCAAGAGGATCATTTCCATCTCTACTATTGATTGACAAGGATGTACTTTGTGTTGGTGGTGGTATTGGCACATAAGGAACTATACTCGCCTGACTAGCACTAGTTTGCTCTCAAGCTCCTCTCTTATCTTTGGGTGGAGCTTTTGTGGTTTCTCCCTTCTTCCCGACAAGCCACATCTGAGTCCTCCTTAATTTTTTTGTAGTTCTAGCATTCAAATCCTCATCTTCTCTACCATTCCAATCAATTGGTGGCAAGGGTTGCATTTGTATCTTATTGACATAAATAGGATCAATCAAATCAGAATTTTCATCTTCTACTCCTCTTATATTCTATCCCAATTTGAAATTGAATATCTGGCCTAGAGAAAGCCTCATTCAATCCCTTTTCCTTACCTTATTTCCATCAACACAATCTTCCCAAAAATCCTCTAGATGCGGCACATGGTAATAACCAGAACCTAGATGAAGGTTGTTTCTCACAAAGTTTTTACCATCAAATGAAAATCTTCACTCATAAATTTGAAAGGAATATTTTGTAATGTCTTTCCCTAAATTAAGGGCATTCAATTAGGACTTACATTCATAACACCACAAACCAATAGGGAAAGAGATACCAACCCTTTTCCTTTCTGCATATCTCTTATTCACTTCTACAACCTAGCGACAAGTTTCTATCAAGACAAACTTATCCTCCACATACCTAGGAAACTTAAGAGGAAAGCCATCAAATCCACCAACCCTAAAATATGTAAACTTCTGAAATTGGATTAAAAAAGGCCACCATATCTAGTAACCAACTGAAAATCTTCTAGAGACACTCTTTTCCCTAAATCACCTTGCAACTCCCTGACTAATCATATAGTAAACACATTGTTTACTCTTGGGAAGTTTTTATAGCTCCTTTTCAGCTGCAAGTTAGGATAATAATCATAAATTTAAATTTGTTCATAAAAATATTCAACAAGATTCATCCCTATCCATGGTCTCATGCAGGCTAGGGCATAGAACATGTAAGATGATATGTAGAAAAAAATATTTAAAGCAAAATTTCTTATCATATAGTCCAACTGGTCGCTAATTATGGTGGCCCAATCCAGGTACTATGTGTCAGCACAAATAACTTGGAAAAATAAATACATCCATTCCTCAAAATCATGCGCATTCATGCTTCCCCTTACCCTATGTAACAACACGATGATGTCTAAAATTTCATCCCTAAAATGTGACTTGCGCATCTTTGTAGGCAATTGGGATTTCCCTTTCCTTGGTGGGTCAAACCAATCTTTTGGAATGACTTTTCAATAGTATCCCATTCTCTCTAAAAAGGAGATTTGTGATAGTGTAAAACCAAAATGAGAGTATACTTCCCTTTCAAGTAACCTGAAATACCCATTGATGGTTGCCCTATCCAGAGTTATCAGCAAATTATTATCTTCGGTTTGAATTTCCCTAGTTTTAGGATTGTATTGGGTTATACATTCTAGAACAAGGTATGTGCATTGTACGACCACTCGGAAAGTGATGGCTTCCAATAAACCACTCTCAACAACCCTCTAAGTAATAGGAGACCTCTCTGGTTTGTGAATTCTTTCCCAAAATTCTCCCAGATTAATGTGACCTAATCTTATATCCCCTATTTTTGGCAAAGAATTGTCCAAACGAGACAAATGTTCATATCCCAAGTATTTTTATCTCATTTTCTTCCCAAGTATTCACCTTAATCCAAAGAAAATCTAACAATTCCACCTTTTATAGAAATACTAATCTTCAATTACCAAGAGAAGATTTAGGGAAGTCACTTACCTAGAGATATGCCACCAATTCCAACTAAAAATCTCCTCTTTGAGTACTGACTGTGTATCCACTCTCCTTTGTTTCTGGAATTTTATTTCCCAATAAGAATAATTATTCCACAAAAAAGCACCTTAATTCCCACATGATTGAGCATTTATTTCACCCACTTCATCTTTGACAATATTTAATGCTTGACATATAGGCCACCTGGCACCAATATCAGACATTTGTAATATACTTGATAAAGTCAGATATTTGAATTGCTTTTTAGAACTAAGTTAGAAATCGGCAAAGTTAGAAAATTTTGCTCAAACCCAGTAAAGGCATCCTTCTTTTATTTCACACGCCTTTCCTTCATTAGAGTAAGCTTTTAAAATAGTGTTGATAAGACTTGTCGGGGTTGGAATTGGTTATAAAACTTGGTTTGGATTCGACAAGGTTTTTGAAACTTCATAAAACCTGCTTTCTCTTGGCATTGAAGAAATATGAAGATTTCCTAGAGAAGAATGTTGAAGAATAAAAGAATGTGCTTGTTGATACTTAGTTTATTTCTCAAGTTTTCTTCATGTAGTTTGTAATTTGTAGATGGCATTTTACATGCCTTTTATAATATGACAATTACATGTAAGAGGAGTGTAGTCCCAAATCAAATCCTTTGAATAAGTAAAAGTAGTTATAGATTTCCTTTTTTTCTCTTGGCTTCTCTCTATAAATAAGAGGGAGCTCTTTTGTAAATATTATCTTTTAGCTAATGAAGTGAACCGTTGTCGAATTGAAGAGTGCATTGAAACTTTGTTTTCAAGGTTTAAATCAAAATTCAATCAATAAAAGAAGCAAGTTGGTGTCCAATCTTTATCTTGGATCAAGTTTGTTGTGTATTGGGATTGTTCTTACGTCTTTCCTATTACATTATCTTGTATGTGATTGAATCATAGCGTGGAATCATATGTTCTAAGGGGTACTCTAAATTTGATTTTGAAGTCTTTGAGCTGCAATATCATATTTGGAATTTATGTTTATGTGTGCAATTTGGAGATAATTTGAAGAGTTTGGGTTGCGAGTTATCATCTACGTTTATTTGATCCTATTGTGGCATACGTTGGAGACTTTGGGATGCAACAAATACCACACTTTTTTCCTTTCAAATTGACATAAGACGCAACAAAAGACTTTGTGCTTTTGTGGGTTTTCTTGCTATTAACACTTGTTGGTATCATTCTAGTTATTCTTTCGTCTAGCTGAATTAGATATTGGTTATTATTGCTCCAACTAGTATTTTGTGGTTTGTTACATGTTGTAAACATTAAGGGATTATCATTGCAAGATTGTAAGAAGAAACATCTTTTCTGAAAAAAGAGAATAGGATGATATGGAAACACCCCATGGTTAATAGTAGTGTAAATAGGCTTAGTTAATTACTAGTTGTTTATAGTTAGCAATAAGAAGGGAGCCTCCCCTTTTTGAGAGGAGAGATTCAATCTCACTATACTATGACTGATATAACCATTTTGTTATCATTTAGTTGATAACAAAATATTCACCCAACACTATAGAAGATCAAGATAAATTATTTAGTAATAGATTGTGATTTATGGGTTGAAATATCCAAAAAAATCCTATTGCAATGTCATTGGAAAATTGGCTAGTATTGGACATAAGGTGAGAAGCCTTATTAGGAGTTTCTTGAATGATTTGGTGTTGTTTAATGTTTGTGAGGAATCCACCAAAAAAAATTGGAAGAATTTGGGGAGATTTTACCAAGATAAATCCCTTATTAATAATACTTTTCTATGGAAAATATTGTATACTTTGAGGATATTTGATAGTGATTATATTTCCAAGCACCTAGATGTATTCAATATGATCATGGGACAACTGTACACTTAGGGGGTGTGAAGGTTGAAAATAAATATCGATGTATGACCCTTTTGTGTCCTTTGTGAGACTCATGGGATAACATAGTAATGGCTATTAAAAGAATTATTACAAAGATAAAGCTTGATGAGATCATTAATGATCTTCTCTCAAATAAGATGAGGCAAAAGACTACTAAATCCACCAAGGAAACATTATTTGTTCATTGATGGTCAAATAAGGTAAGAAGAGGGAAAAAATCATATCTAAATCTCATGGGGGATCTAATTTTCCTAGAAACTCTAAGGCTAGATGTTGGAACTACAACAAGATAGGCCACTCCAAATTAGACTAGAAGGAGAAGAAATAGAAGAAAAAGGTTAAATTCAACGATGATTTTGATTTAAAATATTCTCATGAAGATGTAGGATATGCATTTGCCACATCCTTGGTAATAAATGCATGTGAGGATGAATGGATAATTAAAGCTAGAGCTTCTTTCCATAAGACTCCTCATTGGGGGTGCTTCTAGAATTATGAGAAATTTAATGGTGGGAAGGAATATCTCAAGGAAAACTCATATCTTCACATTATTGGCTTAGGGTATTCAAGATTCAAATTTTTGATGTGAGGATCAAAGGAATTATTGGAGTCCTAGACATCCTAGTTTGGCACAAAATGAGCTATTTATAAGAAAAATTAATGGTGTGGGTGTATAGGTTGCCTTAGACAATAGAGGTTGTAAGATGTTTTGAGGAGCTATGGTACTCATAGAGGGGGTTCAAGTTGGTGTTCTCTTTTATCTTGATGCTAGTACTTATATATAGTGCAACAATTCTTCTATATATGTGATAAAGAGATCCACATAATCTACACCTTTATCATCAAAACCTAGCTAAGATATCTATTATGTCTAGTTTTGATGATCATAAATTTTTTGTGCAAAGAATTCTATTACCTCAAAGAGAAATTTACCCATCAAGAAGAAAATGCTATGGAACCAATGCATGGTTAATATCATTGAGAAAGGTCTACAAACCTTGAAAAAAATCTTGTAGAGGGGCTTGTTGATTGTTCTCTCGAGTTTGGTTTTTATGAGAATTTTATATATAGAAAATAAAACCATATTAATTTTTACTCAAGCTCTCATAAGTCCTATAGGATTGTGATTCTTATTAATTCTAATGTGTTTGGTCCTATAGATGTTCCTTCTTTGTCAAAACTTTGTATTGTGCATTATTTATTGATGCTTATTCTAGGATGACATTGGTTTATTTTCTCAAGAGAAAATCTATAGTATTTGGTCAGTTTATGGAGTTTATGGCTCTCATGGAGAATAACCCTAGTAAAAATATCAAGGTGTTGTGGACAAAGAATAGTGGATAATTATGTTCAACAATTTTCAATAGATTCTATACAAACAATGATATTGAAAGGCATAAGACAACTCCATACACCAATCAGTAGAATAGAGTTTCAAAATACATGCCATGTCTTTGGTGTAGAGGGAAGAGTATGCTCATTGGGTCTAGATTAGAATAAAAATTATAGGAAAATGAATTTTCTACTACATTTTACCTAATAAAAAAGTCTCATACACCAATATTTGTTAAGAAAATCCCTTTGGAGGTTTGCATGGTAAAGCCCTCACTTTAGCATCTTTTTGTTTTTGGTTGCAAGGCACATGCTCGTGTTTCTAAGTAGAAGTGGCCAAATTTGAATAAGAAGGTTGTAAAATTAATCTTCATTAGATATGGTATCAATACAAAAGAGTATAAGATTTGGGATCATATTTTTAAGAAAATTCTATATAGTGATAATGATCTTTCGAGAGAATAGACTTTCTTTCATAGTTGAGTAGCCAAAGGAGGATGGGAAATAAATTATGCAAATATAGCTAAAAACCAATAAGGACACAATAAATAATGAACCAAGGGTTCATTAGGGACTTGATGAAGAGAAGATCTCAAATATTTTAGAAGTATAACCTCCACCTTAGCTTATGAGAAGGTCCACTTAGCAAAGGAGGAAAATAGATAGGTATGGCCCACCTAATTTGAGATGTGTTTTTACTTTGTTGCTTGATATTGATGAGCATAGAGTAATTAAAGAGGCAATAGAAATATATGATTATGAGTCCTTGAAATTGGTTGTGGATGATGGGATTACTATACTAAAGAAGAATGAGAAAAGAGACTTGGTTTAGTTTCTTGAAGGATGGAAACTAGTTGGTTGTAAATAGGTGTTTAAAAATAACTTTGAATCTAATGTCAATATTGAGAAGTACAAAGCATGGTTGGTTTACCAAATTTTATTCCCAAGTTGAGGCAACATATTTTGATGAGGTTTTCTCTCCTATTGCAAAGTCGTCATTCTTTAAAATTTTATTAACTTGTGCTACCACTTTTGATCTTAAGGTTGAGTAGATGAATGTGAAGAGAAATTTATTGCATGGTGATTGAGGAGATCTGCATGTCACAATTATAGCACTACATTTTGAAGGGTAAGAAAGGCTTGGTTTGTTATTTGAAGAAATATTTCTATGGTTTAAATAGTCTCCTAGGATGTGGTATATGAGTTTGATTCATATGTTTCAAATTTGGGGTTTATCAAGTCTAAGTTATATCATTGTGTTTATTATAAATAAAGTGGTGATTATTTTATCATTTTCATTTTGTATGATGATATGATGTTATTTGGTTATGGTAATGAAATTAATATGGACTTAAAATCTCAACTTTTTTCCTCCTAGTAATATTTTTTTTAGATTGGGCGAACTATGGGAACACATATTTAAATTGAGTAGTATCCTTTAAAATATATAGATATGGAGGAGATGAGCTTATTTCCCTATGTTGGTGCAATTGAGAGCCTTATGTATACTATGGTCTGCACCAAACCAAACATTTCCCAGGAAATGGGAGTCTTCAATCATTACATAGAAAATAATAGATAGAGGCAATGGGTTATAGTAAAGAGGATCTTCTAATATTTGTGGGATAATTTTAGGCAATTCATGGTTATATTACAAATGACTAGCACTTGATAGATATTTGGGGATTTGTAAATTTTGATTGGGGAGGAGATATTGATATAAAAAGATCTACCAATGGCCGTGTTTAGCCTATTTAGTGGTGCATTGAGTTGGATGAGCAAGTGGTAGGTTTTGGTTGCTCTATATATCATAGAATAAGAGTGCATGACAACTTATTATGATTATAAGGAGGTTATTTGGCTTATAAGGCTATGTTCAGATACATGGGGTTGAGTTAGAGAGTAGCTAAAGTTCACCATGACAATGAGAGTGCAATCTATTTGACAAAAAAATATTTCACAAAGTAATGAAGTATATTGATGTTTAGTACCATTTTGTTTGATAAGTAGTAGAGGATGGAAGGGTGATGCTAGAGAAAGTTGACATTTTGAAGAATGTTGCATATGCATTGACAAAGTCAACACAAACATGTTCAAGTGGTGTTGTGAGATTATTGACCTCTCAACCCATAGCAACTACTCAATAGTGATGGTGTTCCCTTTTTCTCTTGCAAAGTATATGACAAGTGGGGGAATGTTTGGAAATGTGTCATAAGCATTGCATCCTAATGTTTGTATTTATTTATTATTTATTAACTAATTGTGAGACCTCGTGGAAAAGGGCATCCCATTATGAATGGTCATGATTATCACGTGTATACTTTCTTATGATGTGTGTAGATCGTTTTTAAAAGAATAGCTTTTGTGTAAAATGTGTAAGAGCATCCATGACAATGTAAGTGGTATAAGAGAATCTATAATGGACATAAGAGCATGTAAGATGAGAGTTACATTGTTGACTTGACTTGTTGACCAACTTATGATGCATGTTATGACACACCATAGAACATCTTTGAATGGAGATAATAGAGTCAAAATGGAGCGCCTAATTTGGGGAGTCACATATGTCAAATTATGACACGTGGTATGATACATATAAGAGAATATTCTCTTTTTAACCTAAAAGACCACAAATTGGGAGCACATTGGTACTTGGGCCCATGATTTGGGCATCATTTTTGGGTCATGTTATTTCCTAATTGATGTGGTTTATCACTCATGGTTTCATATTTTTTTCTCTATTTATTGGATGTTATAGATAGAGGTTTCATGGTGAGTTTGCATGTATTGTTACATCAAAATTATTCTAAATCTGATGTGGGTGATTTATTCTATGAAGGATCCTTGCCTAGATTGCATTGTAACTGATTATTATTTTTTATTAATATATTGGTTTAGATTTTGGAGGTTGGGTTTTTTCAAAAATGGTTTGCCTAGGATACATCATTATGTAAGGGTTTTATTGTGTTCATATCCCTTCTTGTAATATTTTAGATTATATTTTTTGCATGTTTCCCTTCTCATATGCTATTGTAGGAAACATTTCCACATCTTAGTTGAACCTTTCAATTGGAGCAATCTTGTACGACTTGAATTTGACCCAAAATTCTTAATTTAAAAAATTTAATCATTGACTTCCACAAGATGTTTAAAACCAAATTGGTACATGTTTGTGTAGCAATTTGTTGTCTTGGTATTTAAAGACAGACATTTGAACATAAAAACACATCAAGGAATTGTCATAGAATCATCTTAGAATCACTAAGCATTATCCACATCACAAGGAGCATTAATAAAAAAATTGGATTCAAAACATTGAAAAGAACAATACTTGCATCAAAAATCAGATTTAGCTCACTTGCACACTTCCTTATTGTTAGTCAACATTTATCAAAGGGTGTAAAGTGAGTCATTTGAGGGGATTGGCTAAGGAGAATGTGAACCCTTGCAATTCAACAATCTCACCAAGGTATTTCTAAATATTGTCAATATGTACACTTCAATAAACAACAAAGACAAGTGAAAAATAAATTGTAAAAGCACACAAACAATAAGATCAAATATCGAAACCTGAGAACATTTTTATGGCCCATAGATTAGATCCCACACAACGCAAAATCAATTTGCAAAAAAATCTAAATATGCCATAATTCCCAAATAAGAAGTATTTTTCATCATATTTTTCACAATTAAATGCTCCTTTCACCTCCCTTTTTTTCCCTCTAAAATATCATTTACCATTGCCATATATACTCAACTCTACTATTCAAATTAATTATATAATCAATAGACCTTTTGTTTGGTGTTGAAATTGAATGGTTCTGAATGAGCTCAACAAGTATCAAGTCTTGTTGAATGCAAGGCCTCCACACCATAAGTGATGAGGTCAAAATTGTGTCCCAATTGAATTTTACAAAATGGATACCCCTCAATTCCTATTTCTCGATCAAGACTGACAAAATGGATACCCCTCAATTATTATTTCTCAGTCAAGACTCATACTCCTCATACCCCTCCTCATACCCTTGTAGTGGATAGCGAAAATGATATTATCAATAATATAATATCGTTCTTCAAAAAATTATTATTATTATATATTTATGATAACATGAATTAATTTTATTAATCTAAATAACTTATTAAGTTTTTTCTCTTTACAATTATGCTTAGTCTTTAGTTTAGGGCATAATATATTGTACAAATTAGTGTCTTCATTCTTATCGTTTATCAAGTATAGGAAGACATAAAGACACGGTAAGAATAAATATTCAGATTTACTGTCTGTAGGCGTCTTAGGACTTTGCAAGAATATAATATTTGGATGGTACGAAAACAAAAACGACTCCGCTGGGGATCGAACCCAGAGTCTCTGGTTTCGTAGACCAGCGCCTTATCCATTGGGCCACGGAGTCATGTTGAATTTGAGGTCGAAAACTTATTTTGTCATTACTTGCGACAGCGAATGCATCTTAACCTCAATTTAAACATCAGCTTTCTTTACCATCATATTTTATTTACCGTTAAAATTTATAACGGGCTTATATTTCAAATTGGTATCGACCTCGGTTATGAGTTAAAATGGACGTGCCCATAGAATCTCTTCAAAAATATATACTCACTTTAAAACAAAATTAAAATTAAGATATTAAGAAAATTTTAACAATTAATACACATCATAATTTTAAAGTAATATAACAAGGCAAGGTTTTCTAATTTTTTTAGTTTTATTATAAGCATTGATAGGAAAAGATATAGAAATTAAGAAATATAAGTATCTTTATTAGAACATAATTTAATATTAATATTTTTTTCTTTCTTTTATGAAAAGAAAAAGAATTAGTTGACTTTTATCTTTAATATCTAATGTATTTGTAAGAATTGTGATGTTTATAAATGTCTTAGAGGAGTTTGTACAGTACAGGAAAAATAAATAGTGATCGTGTGAGAATAAATGTGAATGGGAGTAAAGCAAAAACTAACACAAGAGTGTGTCATTTATGATATATAATTGTATTAAAGACATTCCACAAGGTGGATATTAAACTAAATGAGAAATGACATGGGTAAGCAAATTTCATCATTTATTGTAAGACACTCCTCATATCAACTTGCAGAGCTTCTCTTATGTTTTCAAGCAAGTAAAAATATATGGCCTCTCAATTATTCTAGCATTGGCCTTGTAATCTTCTTGAAAGTGGAACTACATTTTTTTAAAGGAGCAAGTTCTAAGTTATAAAGTAGGTGTGGAAAGTGGGGCTTACCATGCCCACTCTTTCCATAATATATTAACTCACCCTCCTCTCATAAATACCACATTCTCACTTATGTTGGCTACCAATGTAGTAGAAACACTTAATAAATGACTTGTTATAATTCATAAGAGCACTACATTAATAAGAAAGAATGATCATCAAGCCTAAATAGTTGTGCTTATGAAGTTGACGATTGAGTCTTTAAGTCTCTAAAGACATCTAGTAGGTTCATTACAGATCACAACATAAGTAAATGAACACAAACACAATGAGGGTCCCAAAACACAAAGATGAAATAAAAATAAACACAAATAGAAGATAAGATAATAGATCCCTAGTCACACAAAGCCCTCCACATGACTAACCGCTAACATGAAGTCATTTATAGAAGGGGCTTATAATAAAGGGTTTATGTTGCAGTGTCTAGAGATGTGTTGGAATGAAGTAATGAGCTGAGATGATGTCTCTGGTACTTGGTTTCCAAGTGCTTTTGAGAAAATTTAATAAACAAAGAAAATAGTGTTGTGCAAGTGTTTAAAATGTGCTCCAGGATGTGCTCCACATTTCTTCTGTGTTGATGCTATTCCTGTGTGGATCTGATATTTTTTTCAAGGTTGTTAGAGGTTGCTATATTCAAAATTTGGGTTTAAGGATCATTGTATAGAGAAAGATATTTTCACTAGTGTGTGAACCAGTTTTTTAGTGATGTTTTATGTGGTCTGGGAGAAATTTATTTGCTCCATGTTTCGCCGTAGTTTGGCTTTAGGTTGTGTGGATTTGGGAAGTTTCTTATAATGTTTGTGTCTTTAATAATTCAAGGTTTCACTTGATTTGGTATAGTACAGTGTGTGTTTCATGCATCAATATGCGATTAAGGTTTACTGGATGTTCTGGGTTGAAGCATTTGTATGTTGCAAGCTTGGATGAAGTCTTTGTTGGATCTCACATGGTTCGAGGATTATTCTAGATCGTGTTCAAGTGAATTTTGTTGTCCAAAAGTTTCAGATTATTTTAAGGAAGTGTGTACTTAATGTTTATGGTGTTTAGCACAGGTATTGGCCAACCTTGTGTTAGGACTACATGCAAAGGTTATGAAAGCATGTTGAGGTGTGTTAGGATTAATTTGGGTCCTTATTAAGGATTTATATGGGTCACCTTCATTCCTATCCACTGTAGGAATGTTCAGATGCTAACCTAATTTAAATTTGTAAATGTAATAGATAGTTCCCAACCTTGGAGAAGGTTTTCAAGGTTGAGGATGATCTATAAATAAGAGTGGTGTTTTTGTGAGATGAAGAGAGGAGAAAGATAAATACGAGATCAATGTGAGTGATGTGTGTGATGCAAATTTGAGTAGAGCAGTGTGAATTTCAAGTGTTGGATTCCTAAAGGCAGTGAGCTAAAGGTGTCTAAAATATTTCATGCAAGGCTACAAAAGTGTTGGAGCATTTGCATGGTCGACTCCTTGTTGTATTAAAAAGTTGTTCTTTGTGTAACATTTTTCTTCTATCTTCTTGTATTTCTTTTTGTGGTAGTGAACCCTGGCTATGAGCCTTTTGAATAGTGTATCCTATTATGGCAGTGAGCCCTTGTACCAATTTTGCAATTACTTATATTGTGAGATAATTCTCACTATGGTTTTTCCCTTATTGGGGTTTCCACGTAAATATGATGTTCTCTTGTGTGTGGTGTTGTTACTTTGAAGCTTTTGATATCTACATTTCATGATTAATTACTTTAACAAAATGAGGGCTTAGTGAATGCATGTGGATTTTATTATTGTTGAGGGTTTTGATGTTTTATTTTGCTACAACTAATTCACCTCCCTCTCAGTTGTCTTGTATTCAAAAAATATTATAATTGAACTTTAGTGAAAAGAGTTGAGACTAATAAATAAAAAAGTGAATGAGAAGGTTAAGGTTGTTTATCTGTATTCATATAATATAGTGGTTGGTAATAGATATTTTGTTATAATTAATTATTTATGGTTAAATTCTATATTTTGATATTGGATCATTGTCGTAAGTATTGTCCCAAACCTTACTTTTGAATTATGTCTAGTTTCTAGATGGGACCACGCGTGGTTTAGTCTTGAATGGCATGATTTTGTCCTCCTAACTATATTTTCATCCTCTAATATAACTATATTTTATAACCTATACACTTGCAAATATAAATGCTTATGGAACCCATAGTGCTAAGAAGTACCTTGAGGAGCCTGTTGTTGGTCAATGGAAACCATATTGACTTCCTTTGTTGCAGAAAAACATTTTTGTTGATTGTACAAGATTGAAGACACAAAGATAAAATATGTAGATTGCCTAGATGAGGCCAAGTGATGCAATTAAGGATAGGGGTCCAAATGAATGGTAACCTTTTTCCTTGTAGCTAACATCCAAGACTTACCCAAAAGAGTTCACAACCCCAATAATCACATATGAAACCAATTGGATTCATTCTAATATAATGATAGACTCAATAATAAATATAATTTCATTAAAATTACATAATTAGTATACATATTTTTGATCAAACTAAAAAAATAATAGATCCTTCATAAGAACTATAAACTTTTGACATTGATCTTAAACTCCTTACACTTTAATCTTAATTTTTGTTTCAACAACAAATTGCTACACACATGCTAAGACCTACATAATGTCATGCATCATCAATATCTAAATTGAAGGAAATTTTGATAGAGTTTCCCCTTACAAAACCAACAATCCAACCCTATAAAATAACCTACAAATAAAATAAATTGCCTATTAAAAAAAAATAGTAATCCTTAATAACCACCCTTTTGAGTACTCTCCAATTGTCTCATCCAAGCTCTAGATGACCTAGAAGTAAAGAGATTGTGTAACTCCTTACACCTTGTCATTTTATCTTAAAAGCTAACTTTTTGTAATTCAATATGTGATTTTTTATCCTCTCCACAAATGCGACACCAATCCTAAAAAAATCATTAAGGGATAAAGTGATACTCTCAAAAGAAACTCTTGCTTGAGACAATATAATTCTCAAGATAGTTGATGGAAGAATCAAAGAAATAATTTGTAACTCCTTCCACCTAGACACCATAACTAAAGCAATGCATGTAAGATTCCCATGAATTATTAACCCCCTTACATGTGGTTTTTGGGGAAGGTGTCTCAACCTTTCTCCTAATGTTTTTGATAATATAAGCAGGGAAGGGCCCTGATCCTGTGGAACAATAGCAGATCAAAAAAAGATACCAAGGTGGGAAACAACACCACCATCCAAACCAAAAAACAACATGATAATGGCTCGCAGGCCCAAATTTAAAACCATCACTATAGTCCAGCCCATGTTTATAAAAAAAAAAAGTTACTACCAACAAAATTAAAGCTACGAATACCATTGATTAAGTCCACAGTTACCAGGTGGTATTCCAACATATCTTAAAGATAAAATATGAACAGTTTTAGATATTGATGAAAAACAAAAAAACCAATCAAAAGCAGGAAAAGCAGCAACCCAAGCCATTAGCTGGCCTTCCTTAACAGGTCCCCATACTCCCCTAAGAGAGCCACATACTCACACAATCAGGTCCCTCTATTTCATCTAGTAGTTTGAGGGAGTTAGCCTTTCCCTGCTTCTTCAATTTTCTACTAATCTTAGCTTCTCCCGAGGTCGCTCCCAACATCGCACGTCTCATCAACCTGTTGGAGAATCTCATTAGGGTAACCAGACCTTTTTCCATATCCTTAAATTGGACCTGCAAAAAGGTTAATCTACTTTTAAGAAAATCAATACTCAAATCTTCATAATTATTCTCTCGACTAGAAAGCCCTACATCCTATTCATTCCCAGTTTCATTCTTTTCTCCAGATGGCTCTATTTGCTCCTCTTCTTCCTCATCTTTTTCTTCCTCCTCCAATTCATCTTCCCCCATATCATAGGCAATTTCCTCAAAGTCAAAATCCTCAGAATCATCATCTTCCTGAGCCTCAAATTCCTCATAACCTGGGATATCCTCCACATCAACAAACACTTTTTCTTTCCCTTTTTTCTCTTTTGAGGCTGCCTTCGCCAGTTGGAAAAACCTCCTTTCCCCACTCCTGCCACTCCCCTGACCCTGTAAATTCTCCTTGACCACCTCCTTTTGATTCACATCCTTGGAAATATGAATAAATTCACTAGGAATGACATCTTTTCTAGGTTTCTTGGCTTTAGGGAGTTCAAGCAGTAGGGGAGAGTACTTTCTCTTTTCAGGGGTAGCTTTGGTAAGCAACAAGTCGACATTTTTTGAGTCCTCACTTTTCTGGGACTGAGGGGTAGAATGGTTCGACACATTAGCCATCGAAGAGGAACTCTTAGCAGGGATAAGCAAATGTCTTGCAACAACATCAAGGGGGTTGCGGGGAGAATGTTCAACAACCAGAGGTTCATCAACTTTAGGGTTTTCCACCTTCTGAAACTCAACATTTTCCTCATCAGAAAGGTCAGGGTTCTCCACTCTAGCATTAAGAGGATTACCATGGGGATTTTGGGAAAGGGAAATTTTTTACAGAGTAAGCATTAAGCCTTGGTGAAGCCACAGGTTAGCACCTTTCTCAATATTCAACTGCATTAAGGACATAAGGTAAAACAATAGGTTTATGTGTTCCCCATGTCTAATGTGGTTTAAAATAGGAAAATGATAAGCATGAACAAATATATAGCGACCTTCTAGAGTGAAGTATCGCATAACAAATAGACTCAGTAGGGAAAAAGGAGGAGGAAGTTCGAGTCTGGCATACCCATTTTGAAACCGCTTGAGATTTTCACCATGATGTAGAAAATTATCCACAAATCATTGGTAATCAACTCCACTCTTTTTGGCAACCTTCAGACCAGAATTTTGCAACCCCGTGGCCTTTGCTATAAAATGAGAAGTCACCTCAAATTTCACAGCACCAATAGAAACAAAACCTCTCCTCCAAGACTTTGTAAACTTTGCCGTTAAATTTTCATTATAGCCTTTGAGGGATTGGAAGAAGGAAGCCATTCTCGCGTTTTTAAACATTCTCCAGAGGTCGACATTCTGCTTCAGTGCTTGGCAGTTAGGCGGTTCGGTTCTTTTTCTCGGACCTCCCATCTTGCTTGTCTGTAAATTCTTTTGTAGAGACTGGCTAGACTTCATACTCCCCTAACAACCTGCTTTCTTCCCGGACAGAAACCAACATTCAAAACCCAAGCTAAAAACTGACTCACAAAAAGAGTTACAATTCAGGAAGTTTCTTCTTAGGGACAAAAGCCTCACATTTCCCGGAGCCCAAAAGGCATTATGATTTTTGCAAGCAATAACAACCATAATTAAATTCTTGCCATTTCCCTCTATAGAAATACGTGAATAACTGACAGAGGGAAAATCGACACTCATTGAAAAGACAACCTTTAAGAAAACTATAATCGGCATGTGATTTTTGATCATATTCTTTAACGGGAAATTAATGAAAAAATCTCCCTCAGGGATCCTCCTATGTATGCACGTACCACCTAAGCCATCATTACTAGGAAAGCTTGACAACGCCACAATGTACTCTTCCATCCCGCCAACAACCAACTTCTTATATATTCATTTGGTATGCATTTTCAAACTTTTCCTTGATGATGATATCTCTAAGAGGCTATGGCATGTCCCCATTGGTCCACCTTGTCCAACCCCTACACTCCAGTGCCACATCGGCCGCACAATTCCCTTCCCTGTACACATGTAAAACCTGACAAATAGTAAAAGAATTTTTAATAACTTTACATCTGTCTATAATATTTTTTATTTCCCATGGGGGAGTAGCGACATCATTTAAAATATCCACAATTAATTTTGAGTCCCCTTCAATGATAACATTTTTGAACCCCAACTCCTTTAAGAATTTGAAAGCTCCAAAAGTAGCCATAGCTTCAACTTTATTGTTTGAATAGATCCCTAGGTTCACACCAAACACCATTATGCAGTCACCATTCTGGTTTCTCACCAGGCCACTAGCTCCAGCCTAACCCAGATTGTCTTTTGAGCAACCATCAAAATTGCATTTCACCCAATCTTTCAGAGGAGGACACCAGAAAATACCCATCCTATTAAGCATCTTAGACTAGTTTAGATTGGTCAAGTCTCTACTTATACCCCAATTTTTTTTTATTCTCATCTCCTTATAGTTTGGCCAGGAGTTGGAGAAGCTGAGTTTGCTTGCCTCAATATTTTCCTTAATTTGAGTTCTAACTATCTGAAACACCTCCCCACTGCTTCTCTCCACCTCTCTAAAATTTTTGTTGTTTCTCTCCTTCCAAATCCCCCAAGTAACAAATGGGGGAACTTGGTTCCAAATATTCATTATAACATTGTGAGAGAAAGGACAATTAAACCAACCTTCAATAAACAACTTCATTGAGTTAGGAAAAACCCAATTTGAGGACAACAACTGCAACACCTTGGACCACACTTCCCTCGCATAATTGCAATGGAAGAACATATGAGTTATTGATTCTTCCTCTTGCTTACATAGAGAACACCAATTAACCAGATGGAAACCTCTCTTTACTAGGTTATCAATGGTGAGGATATTGCCATGGGCCACTGACCACCAAAAACAATTTATTTTAGGAATCAGATTCTTAAGCCACACCACTTTCCAAAAGGAACTAGGAACAACATCCTGGGCCCTTATCAAGTCTTCATAGGTCTTTCTAATTGAGAAACAACCAGAGGAGCTGCTTTTCCAGAGCCATTCATCCTCCCTTCCCCTATCAAACCATTTCACCTCCCCTATCAAATTATGCAAATTTATGAGCAGAGGATCCCAATTCACCTGTCTTTGACCCCTCAGATTATTTCTCCTTAGCAAGGCATCAAAATCATTCCATTTTTGTTCCTCACCTTCCCAATTTATGTAATCACTCACCTTTTTGCCACAAATTCTATTGAGGCCACAGTTTAGGGGATTCAAATCCTCATTAGTGGACAGGGTGGCATTCTCTATCCAAGGGTCCTTCCAAAAATCTATGTTAAATCCATCCCCTATTTTCTTCCTTGCCCCCAACTTTAGCACATTCCTTAACCTTTCTCCTAATGTTAATATTGCAAAAAAATTAGATATAAAATAGAAAAAATCAATTTTGGGGCTATATGATGTAGCCAATAAATTCATAACATAATATTCATTTTCATTATTGACAATAAAACTACAATTATTAGGGTTCAACAAAATGGAATTTTTTGATTTCATGTAGGCATCTGGTTACAAATCATTTGACTTGGGACATCAAGAGCAGTGAAGATGCCCTCTTTTGGGAGGACTCATGGAAGGGACTAAAAACTCTAAAGGAACAAGTGGGGCTGGAAGAGGCTAGGAGAATTCTTAGCCTTTCTTGGGGGGTAAAGGTTCAAGATTATCTAGAGTCAGTGTTGATTAATGGCACACAGTTGTGGAAGTGGAAGAAACTCTCTAACTTGAATATCCTAGATGATCGAGTAACACTACTAGAAGGGTTGTTAAGTCAGAGGAATGTGGTGATAGGCAGAGGTAAAGATTCAATCAAATGGTGTGCATAAAAAAGTAGAAACTATAATGTTAGAATTGCCTACACATTGGAGGAAGCATTGGAAAAGAAGGAGGATTGTCCAATGATTCTATGTTGGGGGAAAGATTTCCCACAGAAGGTGGGGGTCTTCATGTGGATAAAAATTCAGAAAAGGATTCTAACTGGGGATAGGCTCCAAAAAATTGGAATCATCAGTCCTCATAGGTGCACAATGTGTTACAAGGAGGTCGAAATAGCTGATCATCTACTATTACATTGTGAAGTTGTTGAAGCCTGTTAGAAAGGGGGAATGGAAAGCTAAATTGGTCTAATCCATGCCCTGATAGTATTGAGAAGATGTTTACATCATGGATGATACTGAAGAGAAAGTTAGTTTTCTCAAGTATATGGAAAAATGCCCCCTCAATTGTCATTTGGAAAATATGGAAAGAGAAGACAAAATATTGTTCCAAGAGAAGAGAAAATCAATGAAAGGAATAGTAAATAAGATTGAAGCAGATATCATTGAGGTAGTTAACAATGAAGCATCCAATCAAAGCACAACAAAAAGAAAATTTACATTGTGGGATGAGCAATTGAAGAAAAAATGGCTAGGGCTAATTATCCCCCCCATTTATGGGGATTGTCGAGTTGATCAAATTGAAAATTTATGAAGAGATGTAAAATGGCATCCATTGGATGAGGGGTGGGTGAAAGTGAATTTTAATGGCACAATGAGGGATATCCCTAGCCCGATGGGGGTGAGATGTGTTATCAGGGATCGTGAAGGAAAAATTATGGCTAAGAATTCCATATGATTAGGAATTAGCACCAATAACGAGTCATAAATGTAGGCAGTGTGGCATGGGACTAACTTATGCAATCATTTGGGTTTCACAAAGTTATTTTTGGAGGGAGATTCACTGATCATGATAAATGCAATCTGCAGAGGTGTAAATCTGAATTGGAAATTAGATAAATGGTTGAATCAAATTTTGAAATAATTAGAGAAGTTTGAAGGCTTTAGGGTGGCACACATATATCAGGAAGGAAATATTGAAGCAAATAAACTATATAAAATGGTGATTGATTGTAATAATGAGAATGTGATGGCAAGGTGTTAATGATAACATGTTAATTTGTGTAGAAGATGGCAAGGACGATGATTTGGGGACTCCATTGATCATGAGTAGTAAATGTGATGTCAAGGAGGTCACTACGGATGGTGGAGAATGATGGCCAAGGGTGTTTAAATCAACACCCCCCCTTCGGTTCTCAAGTTGCAATGAAATTAGAGATGGAGACAACAATAATTCTTGGAGCGAAAGAGAGGCAAATGGCCTTCAAAGGAGTAGTTTCAAACAAGAGGTTGTGGAGTTTTCAATGCAAAGGACATCAACATACTAGAGATGGTGAAGTGGATTCTAGGCACAAAGGTGCTCATTTATTATTATCATTGTCGTGTAAATTTTGATCTGTCCTCCATCTTCATGGATTGGCTTCTCCAAGCCCAGGAGAGTAGGGATTCTGCTAGATGGCTAATGTGATGATTAGTCAGAGTGAGCTAGCACGAGGGGATGGAAGTCATGGGTTTGGGCCTCCACCTAGAGGGAGGAATTTGGTTGAGGCTTACCCTCCCCTATAATGGGCCATGGGTGTGTCATATTTTGACCTAGAGCAAGGATGAGGACAAGGCAACAAGAACAACTGAGGTGATGGGTTGCATTACCTTGTTGAAGGAATTGATTGTGGCTCATAGAGCGCTTGGTACGAAGGTGATGCTGGCTCTCCTGAACATGGGTAGTGGGAGTGTGGAGATGATGGACAACATGGAGGATTTATGATAGTAAGCAGTGAAGTGGATTTAGTGGTGTAGGCATAAGACCTAGTTTTTTTGTAATTTCCTTATTTTTTCCCAGTTTTTGGCATGGGATTAGTTCAATGTAAATTTGGGGTTGGCCCCTTAAAACCTTTTTAATATATAAAAAAAAACTTCAATTACAAAATAATCCAATTCCAATCTACATTATAGTTTCTCAAACTAAAAATTTCCCTCTTAAACTACTAAAATTCCTTACTAAAAATCTACCCATTTGTAGTAATTATACATACTTTCTCATTTGGCTATGAAATTTTCCAATTATTCGAGTCCAACTAAAGTAAGACTAATTATGAACTTGAAACTTCTATTTTCCTGAAGAAACTTGAAAAATCTAAAAGGACCAATTTTTGAAATTATCAAAAAAACATTAAAACCTCAATTTGAGGCCTTAGATGATTGAAAATAATCCCAAAAAAGTTTCAACTTTCTCTAATCGAACAATTGTGATTGGCATCGCATTTAACTCTTTGATATGCTCCTCCATGTAAAATGCTAGCTCAATTGGACTCCCGAGTCAAAAGTTATGACCTCTGAAAGTACCTGCATCACTATATAGTTGGTTTTTCACCAAAATAAATATTCTTAATTGCTTGAGACCACCTGTAAGGGTTCCTATTTTATAGGTCTCTTCAATTACTTTAATTTTTTTTTTAAATGGGGCACAATCAATCCACCAAATCAAAAGTTATGGCCTCCAAAATATTGCATATGAAATGTAAAAAGTTGTTGGACACAAAAGATTTGTAAAGGCAATTTGCACCTATTAGCCAACTTATGATGTGTGTTACGACACATCATAATTTTTTTTTTGGTTGGAGGATAATTTGAGTGCCACTTTTTGAGTGGTTTTAGCTCATGGGTTTCTAATTGGTGATACTCATGTGAAGGCTTGATTTGTAAGTGTATTGTAATTGTGGTTTACTAAATGATGCATTGAGCTACTTTTGAGAGTTGGGTTTTTCTCTCGAAAGGTTTCTCCCCATGTATACATGTATAATATGCATTGTTAATTTTATGTTTAAATTTGTTTTTCTTTCTATAATTATTAAAATATTGAAAATTTCATATCACTTTCCTTAGAATATTGGTGTAGGAAGCATTTCCACATACCTTTCTTCCTTTCATGGGTGATCAAATTAACGGTAATGACATGCAAATGAGGATCATACATGAAAAAAAAATTAACTTGCATGATGACCTACTATCCTAAGAACCCTCATAGAATTGTAAGTCTTCAACTCATGTGGAGTGTCATGATCAAGCACGTATGTGTGTCAAATAAGGACTTCCAAAGATTCCCACCAAGTGGGATGTCCAAAATAGAGGAAAATCCATTTGAATTTGAATTTTTAAAGAGTGGAGGTTGCCTTTAACACTTAAAAACATAGGTTAGACCAAAAAATACAAAATTGAAATAAAATCATTTTTAGTGATGTTGATTTCTTGGCTCTTGCATTATAGACCCTATGAAAAAGGTTTTGAGCATAATTCTCATAAAATAGGGCTAAGTGGTAGAACCACCCTTTTAGTCTATGAATAAAGATATAGGTTACTCAAAAGGAATTAGCATTCTAACTTTTTCTAGCTCATATTTTGTCCTCCTTTGGCAAGCTCTACCTATTCTATTTCTCTCCATCCTCTTGTGGGTTTTTTCACACATATCTATCATTCTCCATTGAATTATTCTCTTCTCACTTAATATTTTTTCTTTATCTGACTAAATTATTCACTCCCTCTGCCTTGCACTAAAGCTTGTAATTTTCCTCCACTGTCCTTATATTTGTTTTTTACCTCACCATATCCTTTATATTCTCCCCTGTCATTGAATATGTTACCTCCTCCTCTATAACAATAATTCTTCTTCACTTGGAACCTTCTAAACTTTCTCATCATGAGTGCTTACATGAACTATTTCTCTTTCTTTGTGTGAATTTAAATGCACATCATCATTCCCCTCAATCCCTTGAGATATAAATGTGTTGTCTTCTTTGTTGCAACAATACATTCTTCTCTTTTCATCTCCTCCATCATATCCTTTAGAGTAAATACCATAATTTGATTTTATATATCAATTCATTCCCCATATATTTCATTGATGAACTTTCTTTCAATCATCTTCACACACCCTTCCTTCTCCTCAAGTTCATTTAACAAGTTCTCCATCATACTCATATCTTTTTGAGGTACTTTTCCTACCTTTGGGTGATCATTCACCATTATTATGCTTGGAAATTTAGGACCCCCATCCATTGGTTTCTAATTCACTAATTCTATATTCACATATTTTCTTTTTCTTTTTTTGTATCCATCAAGAGCATCCCACCTCTCAAGGGTTCTTTCCAAAAAAATCAAATCTAACCTTTCCATAAAAGAAAATATTGTATGCGTTTACAAAATCACCCTAGTTAACTTTTTAGAGGGCATCTTAACATGAATAATCCCACACCTACAACCCAATACCTAACCTATATAAGTAAATAAAACACACACTTTTGATCACAAGAAATAACTATCTCTAATACCATTTCATGTAGTCAAGGATAGGGGACCAAATGAATGGTAGCCTTTTCCTTAAAACTAACACCCAAGACCCACCCACATAACTAATCATATTTGTAATGAACTATCTTTCATTAAGTAGAAATCCAATCCAATTTCTGTAAAAAAATATAAGATAATATGAATAAAGATATGTTCAAAACTAAAAATTCAATAACTATAACTATACACATTAACATGCATGTGTCATTATTAATTCAATAAAAAATATTTCATTTTCATTAAACTCGTCTCATGTTTAGATTTAGGTACAATTCAATTATTATGTACATGATTATTTATGTTACTAAAGTATACAAACTTAAACACAAAATTTATATCATTTCAAGTATACATGAGAATAAAAATATTTTCTTCGCGATTAAGTCTTCGATAATCTTCAACTACAAGAGGGAGAACATCATCAGAGTGCTTTTCATCCAACCACAAACCAACAATCCCTCACACACCTTCCAAATTGGAAGTAGCGCTACCTTTATGAGGGTATTAAATACAAATTTTTGTAGACTATATTATGCCATTTGATAAATAGTGTATTGTACTAACTTTATCACATATAATCTACCATATAATCCTAGATACCCTCTATCTAAGTATGACAACTTTGACTAAAATTCAACCTATCAAACACAATGAAGTGACAATGTAAGTAGTAATTTGCATTACTTTGGCCAAAGTTTTGTAATATAAAATTGCATTCCTATATGAATATATGTGTCTTTGTTCACATACTCATTTCTCAAACTTGTCATCAAAAGAGGTCATTATATGCATAATGATAAGTTGTTATAACATAAAAATATAAAATACATAAATAATTCCACTAGTTAAGGAATATTCCAATCATGAACCAATTGAATAATTTCCATACACCAGGATAAACACAGTCTCAAGGATTTCTTGAATAATAAGATATTTCATCATATAGATATCAAGAGTTGGTATTATTGGACACTCATACCCATGTACATGTTTATATTTGTAATTATAATTATATATATACTGATATACACATATACATAAGTTCCCAATTTAAATTTTAATCCAAGAACCTCTTATATAATCCAAACCTTAAACTAGAATATACACAAAGATTCACTAATTTGTCGAACAATAACTGCAAACATAACTAAAATCTACATCACTAAAAGAATTATTTACAAATTTCTTATGTTATTTATCTTCTTGCATAAAGTAGAATCTACTAGTATTTAACATTTTCAAATGTCTAACCAAGCCTTTTTTTATTTTGTGGGTAATGAACAATACTATATTTTGTAGGTAATGAACAATATTATAATTTTTACTACATATTGTACATATGTATGTCTATGTGTAAATGTGTATGTATACACATATACACATACACATACATTACATATTCATATATGATTTATACAATGACAATCTATGTCATTTATATACATTTAATCCACTTATATGTTATAATAGTAACCTTATAGTCATGATAGAGGAAACTTATTATAAGATAGACAAAACAAATTATTTATATCCAACAACCTTTTTATAACTTATGGTCAAGTTTTATATTGACCTATGGACATTTTTACTTGCTATTTTGGGTCTACTTTCATCTAGTGAGTTGGTTCATCCCATAAATTAATGGCAGAAACATACACTCTTTTTATATTGTGAATAAGACAAATGTGAACGATATTCTTATTACTTAACCTTAGTGGTTGATTATGTTCTTGATGAACATCATAATTAATATTTAACCAAATAGGTTGGTTAAGTTCTTAATGAACAAAAAAAAATAGATACAAATAAGCTTTGTAAATTTAGCAAGAATAATAGATAAATACTTGGGTGAATAAACTTTATAAAATCATCAAGACATGGATATTGGTTGGAATAAAGGAGTTCTTAAAAGAACAAATTCATTCTTTATATCTATATCAATTAAGTATCTTTATGATGACTTCTTGGTCTTATGCTTATGATTCACAAAATACCAATGATTATATTTATGATTTGGTATACTTAAAATGACCATAATGCAACTATGAATTACTTATTCATTGTTGGATAGTTGATTAAACTGGTATTTGGCTCCTTTAGGGTCTACTACATATTATGTATATATGTCTATGTCTATGTATGTGTATACATAGATACACATATTTATATACATGATATATTCATAAAAATAGTATACATACTATAGGATTCATATGGGAGTGAGCCATAGAAAGCATAAAGACATGCACCAAAAAAATATGTCAATGGTGCTACATGTAATATATGATAATACCTGTACAAAAAAATGTAAGAAAATAGCTATAAAAGCCTATGAAATGGCTCAAGAAGTAAAGCATTATTTTGCAATATTTCACAAGGAGGTTTATATTTTTATAATAAACTATTCTCTTTCCCTATGTTACCTTTTCACCCTTTATACAAAAGAATTCTTTGATAGCAATTGTAATCAAATACTTAACTAGAAAAGTATAAAAACTATCTAAGTTGGTATAGTAGCTTCCTCCAAAATTCATTTTTCCTTCCTTCTCTTTTCCTTCCACAACCCTCAGTCACCTCACAATGACTCATGCCCTCTTTCCTTCAAAAATTTCCTTAATAATCCTCTGCATTCAGTTTTCCTTTTCTCTCAAAGTCTGCTAACATGGTGAATTCTATTACTATGCCTCTTCCTCCACTTGACTAGAGTAAAATTTTCTCTTCAATCTTAGTTATTTTCCTTCCTCTTTGATAGGCGTTGAGCCAAAAGATTGATGATAGTTCAAGAGGAGTTGGATTGAATTTTAGGTAAGCCACCATTAATTTTGATTCCCTTCACATAGAAAATAATAACCTAGAACTAGGTATTGGATTCTATATCCTTCCATACTACCTAAATAATGATCAAAGAATTAGGTAACCATGAAAATAATCTACTAATAAACATGATCAAACATCTAACCTACAATCGGAACAAAAGATGAATTTTGACTGCTAAGTATGAATGCCAACAAAGATACCTAGAAATGAACCAATGAAGACACACTCTTACATAAGACCATAACCTATAATTACATATGAGACCTTACACATGTATGTAAAAATAGTTATTTTTATAAGACATGATATGTTACTAGCTACTTCAATCTACAACCCTCTCTCTAATGATACCCTCTCTCCTCGACTAGGAGGGAGAAATACACTATACTACATCATCTCATCATCATAGTGTAGTTAGTGCATTAGTCATTATTATATCATTTTCACTATAATTTGAAAAATAATCAAGATCAACATTAATAATGAAGAAAAATCATTTCAAATTTCTCAAGTTATCAAAACTAGCATCTATATTAACATACATCTAAACATAAGTATATATTGGAATGACAATACAATAGACTATATTCTATTCTAGTAATCCATATATTTAATTAGCAGAACCCAATTATCCAAAATAAATACTAAAAAATCAATATAATTTAATTGTTTAAAAATGAGGTGTGAAAATATTCATAAGACAAATATTTTTGATTAGGGGACAAACAGGTTTTGATGGGACCCGAAACCCAGTACAAGAAGGTTTTGAAGGAACCTAAAACCCTTTACAAGGAAAAGAAGCTACTAGAGAAATAATTAACAAACCGACTGCAACCCATCAACAATAATCGAAGAAAGATATTCTAATCAATACTAGCCACAACCAACAGGTTTTGAAGGGATCTTAAAACCTTTACAACCAATTTTTGACCGAGACCTTGAACCCAAAGAAACTAGCAAAAATCACCTAAAACAGTCAGGCACCAAAGCAACCATGTTGCATCAAACCATCTGCTTAGTAATGAGCCAAAAAGACAAAGGCAACAAAAGTCCCCAATCAAGACAATCATTCCACCAAGATTCTCAGCCTCAATATGAGAAATACAAGGTAAAACAGAGGAAGGAAAAATATCTTTAAAACACTAGTCCAACCAAGACACCAACTCAAGCTCCATAAATGAAGGAAAGAGCTCCCCTCTATTGGAAAGGATTGCATGAACACTTTTTCCACTGAATCAACAACCATAGACTCCACCTTAAAAGGAGAAACTCCCACCTCAAAAGGGACAACAGATGAGAAAACCAAAGCAAGGAGCTTCCACATAGACCCACAACATCCATATTCACCTCTATAGAAGAGGAATCCACCTCAATAGGATTAGCCTTCACCTCTATAGAAGAAATAGGCTGTAGAACCAAGAGCAAAGCCACCAAACTAGCAAAAAAAATCACACCATCCTTAGGAATACTTGGCAACAGGAGTTTAAAGAGGAACAAGAACAACAAAATCATTTGGGTCTTAAAGATAGGCAATAAAAATAACCCAACTGACCACCAAAGAGCCAAAAAAAGATCATAAAAAAAAATCATCTGGGTTTGTAGAATAGACATGAAAAATAACCCATCCAATCCATAGAGAGCAGAAAAGATCCTCCAACTACAAAACACCATCTAGGTTAGCAACCCAGTCATCAAGAAGAGAACCTCAAGACATATCATAGAGATACAAATCTATTTGGAAAGGAAAATAGACCCCACATTGAAGAAAAGCATAGTAAAGAATAAGCGGGTCCCAAAGACAACAAAAAGAAACACCAACTTACAAGTCAATCCCAACAACAAGAAGCTCCTCCAAAAGAGAGCCGAAATCCAAGAACAAATGAAAAAAACCCTTTGAAAATGAGGGCCATGTCAACCACAAAGGGTACCCAAAAGCTCTGAAAGAGAGCCCAAGATGATCTAGAACAACACGAGAAGCCAAGGGAACCCTACTTCCAACAAGCACCACATACCAAAAACAAGAAACCCCAAAGCTTCCAGGAAAGCACCACTCATCACAAACCCAAGCCTCAGCCATAGCATAAGGAGCCAAACCAAAACAAATTCTCACAAAAGAGAAGATCGACAACACCAAGGGAGGTGATAGCTCTAGAACAAGCATCCAACATGCTCCCAACACAGGACAACAACACCATAGACACCCAAGACACCCATCATCCTCGACTTCATCTTTTGAAATGCTTCCCTCAGCAGCAGAGAAGCCAGGAAGTATCAAACCTCCAAAAGTGCACTTCTTCCCACCCATGCAAAATAACGATTCAACCAAAAGAATCACACAGATACCACAGAGAGCCCCAAACAAAGAGGGGAAATAAAACAAAAATCAAGCCAAGGAAGTCCCCACGATGATAAGAGCATGAGCATCACAACCCAAAAAGACAAAGAGGGGAATAAAGGATGAAACCCCTCGAGCCCACTAGCCACAACCTCTTCCAATCGAAGCAGAAGCAACCACAAGAAAGACCCTAGAGCTGAAAGCCCAAGCCTGAGGACCACAAGCAACCAAAAATCCAAAACCTCATGAAAAGAGGCTGCATCATCGTCATTTGAATTAGAGCTCCCCTCGCCATCTCCATCAGGAGATTTCAAAATCCCGTTGTTGCTCTTCTTCCCGCCCATGCCCTTCCGCTTTGCCATTACTTTGTTACAATTTTTCCTATTGTTGATGATAATAGGCATTTCATGTTAAAGAAGAGCATATAATTGGAATTTTCATTCTTAAAACAAAACATCTTGAAATAAAATACTAAGACAAATGTTGAGTCAATAATAGATGTAATTTTATTCAAATTACATAACTAATATGCATTACCTTTGATCACATCAAATATTTAATAGTCTCTCCAAGGAACTAGAAACTTTCGACATTAATCTTCACCATGAGACTTTGTAGGAAACCTTCCTACACTTGAATTCCAAACTTTATTTTAACAAAGAATTGACATGCACATATGTTAAAGGCCTATAGAATGGCATGCAACATGAACATTCACTATTTCAAATGATTTATACTTATTCCAAGTCCTGGTCTCCACTTTTTATTTATAATAATTTAGATTGCATTTCAATTAAACTAGACTATCTCCACTTTTTATTTATAATAATTTAGATTGTTTTTCAATTAAACTAGACTATCTCAAACAATATTGATTAATTGCAATTCTTTATCTCCAAATTTTATTCAAAATATCTTGGATTTCACTTCAAATCAATTAAACTATTTCAAATAATTTAGATTTATTCCAAGTTCCAAGTCCAAATCTCCAAATTTTATTGAAAATAATTTAAAATTCATTCCAAATAAACTTGACTATATTCTACATAAACTAGCTATATTCCAAATTTAATGCAATCAAGTTTATTTTTTAAATAAAATTGAACTAAAATAATTGTGTCAATATATAAATATATTAGACAATAAGTTGGAAATACTTGAAATAAAATTGTCATGTTCCAAAAATATTGTAGATATTCCAAACAATCTATAATAATTTAAAATAAACTAGACTTTAACAAATAAATTAAAAAAATTATTTTAGATTGAATTTCAAATTAGATGGATACAATTTCAAATAAAAATTGTATGACATAATGAAATAACTCATTTCAAATAAATTGGACTTCTTTTCAACACAATAATATATATCCAAATCAATTTTGTAATGACTTGTAGGGTTACCAAATGTATCCCATCCCCACACCATGCAAAGAGTATAATAATGGGAAGCTTTGTGGTTGATTCATAGAATAAAATTTGGGATTCCAAGGCCAATTCTTTATGTATCTTTAATATATTTTCAACTAATTCTACCATAGAAAAAATATATATCAATGAGATGTAATAAAACATCTCATCAGTAGAAGGGGAATTAAGTACATTAATATTAATGTACAAGTCAAATTCTCATCCATAAATAATATCAAATGTGAGTTAGAAAACTTCTCACATCTTCATATATTTATACTTTAAATACATATAGATATAGATATGCAAACTACAAAATGCTACAATCTCTAAATACATGAGCCTATGTTTTATTTTAGACTCAACAAGTAAAGTAATATTGAGAAATAGAAATTATCGATAATAAAATAATTGTGTCAATATATAAATATATTAGACTAAGTTGGAAATATTTGAAGTAAACTTGTCATATTCCAAAAAATTGTAGACATTCCAAATAATCTATAATAATTTTTTTAAACTAAACTTTAATAAACAAGTTTAAAAATTTATTTTGGATTGAATTTTAAATTAGATGGATACAATTTCAAATAAAATTGGTAATGGCATAATAACTCATTTTACATAAATTGGACTTGTTTCCAAAATAATAATATTTATCTAGATCAAATTGCAATGAATTTTGGGGTTATCAAATGTACCCCATCCCCACACCATGCAAAGAGTATACTAATGGGAAGCTTTGTAATTGATTCATAAAATAATATTTGAGATTCCAAAGCCAATTCCTTATATATTTTTAATGTATTTTCACTAATTATACCATACAAAGAAAAGAGAGATAAATAACTAAAAACTTGTTGCACTATGTTGTCATTAGTATTGTCATTGATGTCAATCTCTAGTGTGGATATGTTGAGAATGTGTTTGTGGTGTTGAGCAAGTGTTGTAGATGCAGCAGGGTCACTTGGTTTCCAAGTGCTTTTCAAAAAAATTGCTTAAAGATTGTACAAGGTGACTGGGAAGTGTTTTGTATTGTGCTTCACATTTCTTCATGCTTGAAGATGTGCTTGTGTAGTTTGTATGTGATGTTTAGAATTATTTGAAGGTGTTATATCTAGAGTTTCATGTTCTAGATCATGTGTCAGTAGAAGATATGTTTGACAATATGCTGGATTGTCTTTGGCTTGTGAAGAGGGATATCTGGGAGAAATGGAATTGATCTACATTTCTTTGCATTGAAGTTTCTTGTATTTTGGATTTAGGAATGTGCTAATATTGCTTGTACCTACCTTCCCTTGGATCGTTTAGTGTTTAGTGGTTTCACAAGCTTGGTTCATGAGTTGTATCTTAGTGGTAGTGTGAACTAGTTGCACAACATGATTGCATTCTCAGTTTCATATGTTTGAGCCAGTGATTTTGAATATTTTTTTGATGTTGGAATATTATAGGGTGTTGTATATTGTTGCTTCATGGTCTGTGGGATGTTTTCAGACTTGGTGAAGTGTGAATTTGGTTGTTTAATAGTGTTAATGCCAAGTTAGCCAACTTGGCATGTTAGTGTTATTTATGAAGGTGCCTCATGTTTGTGGAAGCCTAGTGTAGTGTGTTGGTGTGTTTTTGGGTCTTGGTTAACCATTTTTGTGGTATGCCTTCACTTCTTTCCATCATGGAGGTGTTTGGTATTGACCTATTTGGTGATTGCACATTTGAGGTACATACATTTCATTGAATCCAACTTATAGAAGGTTATTCATGGTTGTGGATGGTATATATGCAAGGTCAATTGTTGGAGAAGGGTGTGATATGAGATGTGGTGTGAAATGATGTGTATGTGATCATGTGTTAATAGCTGAGAGCAAGCATGAATACCTGAGACTACTGGAAGCAATGAGCAGAAGGTGTCTACATTTCAATGTGCCTAAAGTTGCTGGAGGCAGTGAGTCGAAGGTTGCAGATGGTTGTGGTGGTTTTTCCTATTGCTTTGAGGTAGTGAACCTCCTTTTAATATTTTCTTTGTAATCTCTTGTAATCCAAAAGAAGTGATCTTCCTCGGTAGTAAGCCCTTGGCAGTGAAAATTTCTTTTCCTTTGGATAGTGAGTCCTCTGAGTAGTTAGCCCTTCTGGTAGTGAGCCTCTTATAATCGATTTTGATATTCATACAGTGATCTAATCCTCACCATGGTTTTTCCCTTAATGGGTTTTCCATATAAAATCCGATGTCCTATTGTGTATGGTTGTGGATGTGTTGATGTTTCATTTATTTGTTTTTATGTTGATGCTTAATAAGGGTTTGAAGGTTTTAATGCACAATTGATTCACCCCCCTCTTAGTTGTCCTGTGTGTCTAACAATTGGTATCAGAGTAAAGGTTCCTTGGAAGAAGCTTAACCGCTTGAGGTAGATCCAGATGGTGCAAACGAATGGTGTCAAAGATCCTATGTTTGATGGAACAAACTATGCTTTCTAGAAAGCTAGGATGGAAGCCTTAATTATTATCTCATTAGAGTTTGGAGTATGGAAATTAGTGGAAGATGCATATAGTATGCCTTACTATGTCCACATTGATAACCAATAAATGATTTCCTTCAATGGAATCTCCATCATAAATTTATGCTGAGTGTTGTTATTTTCCTCCCATCATACCCTTTTTTAGGTCCCAAAACAACTCTCCCAAATCCTAGATTTTTTCTCCACCTTCAAGGCCAAGAGTTTTTATTTAAGAAGGTAAACAACACATCAAAAGACTTGAGATGGTTAAAGGATAAGAGTGGGTCTTCTCTCCTAATATTTGAGCTCATCTTAAACTCAGGAGGGTGTTCCTAGGGGTATACCTTAATAGGTATTTGAATTTAATAAAATGAAAAACTAAAAAATAATATCTAAACCCAAATCACTTACTTGATCCCAAAAACTATCACTAGCCCGGGTAAAACTACCTATAAGAAACCCCTATATAATTGATAACACACCTTTCACATGCACCCATAATTATCAACTTTATTAATCCCTTAATATATATTCATTTATATTACATACATGACCTAGCAAGGTGCAACATATTGGACATGATCCTTGAAAGGTTTATCCATTAACATTACTTATAATTTTTTCATGGTTGTTGTAGTAGATTGATGAATAGCATGTATATCTATACTACTACCACTTCTTATACTACTGATGAATGATTTTTATTAATTTTATGGATTTGGAAGGTCAAGATTCCTACTATCCAGTGCCTATTGGGTAAAAAAGTTATATCCAACCATGACAAGCAAAGCACTGTAAATAAAAACAAAGGTATGATGAAAAAATTATACTTAATAATCCTTCTTTGAACTCATTGATATTCATCCATAATAGGTAAGAAACCATTACATATATTGAGAATGCAATAGATTTAAATGTAGCAACGTTTTCAAATACCTATTATAGTCGCACCAACAAATATGGTGGAAGAACATTTACAAAAAGAGGGCTTGTCACACCTCTTACTTCACAAATAATCCAAAATATCAATGACCAACCAAGGAGACAATTATTTATATACATCTACTACAATATCTACCTCTTTTCAACTTAGAGAAACCCAAAAAACTAACCCTTTGAATGAATGAATAATTTTTTATATAGAGTGGCCACTTGGGAAATCAAGTTGAAGGTGATGGAATGAAAATTTGATTTTGTAAAAGATTGTCCATGTCCTAGTCATCATTGTCATAAATCCTATAGATTAGAATTTCCTTTTTGGGAACTACAAATTTCTTAAATAGTGAAATTACTCTAAATATCAATGGCATGTGAAATATTAGACAATGATGAGAAAAACACTCAAAAAATCTACTAGAAGAGTGGCTTGGAGATGGCATGTTACTTTTTGGGCTTTACAACGATAAATATGCTATGGGTCAAGCACTAAATTTCTTATTTGGATACATGCAAACTTGCATATAGACTGATTTATCATAATTAAATCTAATATTTTTCATACCAAATCAAGTCATTGATGGACCATTGGGTCATCTAAGAGGCTAGGTGGGGTTTACAACAAAAAATGGCAAGAGTTTTGAATAGTCAAGAGTCAGAGGAAAGTTGTACTACATGCCAAGATTGAAGTGTTGGAGAATCAAGAGATCAGGGGTGGGTAGGTAGTCATGCTAAAAGGGGTGAGGAAAGGGGGAAGGCCAACAAGGGAGCCTCAACAAAGAAAAAATATTAGGATTGTGGTTAGGGGATACCTCTAAAGAGATACAAAAATAAGGAATGATTGATATTCTAACTCAAAAATAATTTAAAAAAATGGGACATAATGGATTGAAGTTCAAGGAACAAGGTTGTGGTGGAACGAGTACCTAAATGGATAGATGAGGAAGTCTAAAATTCGACGAACAATGATGTTAACATGACATTATTAGGATTGCTTACATTAATATGTCATCATCATAATATCAACATGATTATTGACATTGACAAGATTAAGCTTATTAAGTGAATGTATCGAGGATGAGGCAAATCCAAATCTTTGAAAGAAAGGGACTTAGAGGAGAAGTGAATTTTTGAGACATCGGGGTTGGGAGGCATGGTATGAAGGGATGGGAAAATATGAAAGTCTAAAAAACTTAGAGGAATTTTGAGACATACATAAGGGAATGTTGGGATGTTGAACTTTCAGGGAAGGCATGATTAGGAAGGAAATTTTGATAGGGATGGAGGGATCCAAAAATTTGAAATTCATTTAGGTGAATTTCAATAAGGAACAAAGTTGGGTTTTAAGCCTTTGGGGATGGATTGAAGGAGGTACATGAATAGGGATTGACCGAACGTCCAAATCTTACACAAACACTCAAATTAATTTTAATAAGGACTTCAACAAGGTTTTTTATATTCTAGGTCTAGGGAAATTAACAAGAAAGTAAGAGGAACCTCAAATTTTTAAAAGGCTAACAAACTCTATACTTAAGCAATTTTCACATGGGTACAAGTGGGTTGTCAAGATAGATTAAGAGAGTATGTGGGTATGAACTTCACTAAAAGTTTTAATGTCTAAAAAAAACATAAAATACAAGGGAGGACATTATAAATGACCCAAACTTAGGATTTTCATGGATATTTACAACCTTTAACACAAAGAGGGGCCATTTAGGATCTCTCAAGTTGATTATCAACTTTTGGTCGAATATAACTAAGATACACAAAAGGGACATGACTCAAAAAAGTAGCATTATGGATTTCATTCCTAATACCCTTTTCATGTGTCTAAATCTCTAAAATTCCAAAAATTTATAAGCATGAGGGTTTTGGGTCAATTTTCATGCTTTAGTAGAGTTTCAAATTTTTTGTGGATGTTTTCACTTTTTGATAAAATCCCCCCTTCCCTCCACTTTTTTCTTCCCCAATTTTCTTCATTCCTTATGGAGTTGTGGACCTCATGTGGAAATTTGGACTTCCCTCCTGGTCTCACAACCCTCACATCTTTGCATTCTCATATTCTTCCTTTCCTTTGAAAAAAATTGTACCATCCCATGGGCACTTTTACATGTGCCTCTTTACCCTATCTATCAATAATTCAACTTTGCTTTTCATTTCCTGTTGGATGTTGTGGTTGTGTTGCTGATATGTGGTTGTCATTGATGTTAACACTATTAGCATAAATGCATTTGAAGCTGTATATGTTGAGGATATTGAGAAAATTGTAAAGAAATAAGTTGCAGGTTGTCAGTGGTAAAGTGAAGTTCAGTTTGTCGGCATGTTTTGTACGTTGATGATCAGAGGTTGTGGACTAAAGGGTTTTTTTTCTGAGTGTATCTAGTTTATCCACATCGAGTTTCAGAGATCCACATGAAGATTTGATTGAGTTATGAAGATTTCCATTCAAACAGTTTTTTTGTTTCTTCAGTCAGTGTTCCTGATTGAGAATGATACTATTTCAGTTAGTTCAGTTGTTGTGGATGCTTCTCTGGTGATTCATGTTGCTTGTGGATGTTTCTAGATCATGCTCTATCTTTGTTGCATGTTCACATTGATTGTTGTGATCATGGTCAACAATTTTCTCTTGTGTGTTCATGTTTTTCTTATCCTTGGTCGACATGGTGTTGAAGCGTGTTGTGGATCTTTGAGGAGTAATTAATTGAAGTTTTTTCATGTTGGAGATATTGTTTTGGATCCTCACTAAGTTGTGGCCAACTTTGGTTGATTCACATTGATAATCTTTAACGATTTGGGCCAATAGTTTATATTCATTTCATTATTTCTTTGTGGCCGACTTGTAGCAATGAAATTTCATGTTGTAGATATATAAGAGCGATTGTTTATTCAAATTGAAGTGCGTGAATGTATGCCAGTGGATGCCGATTGTGTGTGTATGTGTGAATATCATTCGAAGGTAGAGCAAAGTGTGAAGAATTGTGAAGAAGTGTGAAGAAGAGTGAAGAAGAGTGAAGAAGTGTTCATGTGATTAATTGGAACTGTAATCAGGCATTAGCAGATGCTATTTTCTTAGTTCAAAATCTAGATGGCTTTAATCTAAATCTCTTTGTAAGACAATGTGTCTTCCTTTGTAATTGAGCAATGAGCTCTAGGCAATGTGCCTGAATGCATGTGCATTCTCCATATTTCATTTTCATTATACTTTTAACATGGTATAATCTTGTGGATTGACCTCCACTGTGGTTTTTCCCCTAATAGGGTTTCCACATAAAAATCTTAGTGTTATGTGTGTTTCTGATGTGTTGTTGATTCATGCTTTCATGGTTAATTATTAGATCTGAGAATAAGGTTAATAAGTTGAATAAGTTTTGAATTTCTAAGACAATTGATTCACCCCCCCTCTTAGTTGTTTGCCCTTGTTTTGCCAACAATTGGTATCAGAGTAGGTTCCTTGGAAGAATTTTAATAGCTTAAGGTCATCTGGGATGGCAAGTTACAAGAAGGATAGTCCAAGATTTTATGGAACACATTATTCTTTGTGGAAGACTCGAATGGAGTGCCATTTGAGATGCATTGGTGAACCCTACTGGAGCATTACAAGTAATATGTACATTATTCCACGGAATGGTCCTACTACTTCTACTGAGATCATAGATGTTGAGTATAATATCCGGGCTAAGGAAGCTTTGTTGAGTGCTTTGATTGATTTTGAGATGATAAATGTTATGGATCTAAAGACTGCTTATGAGATCTAGAAAAAGTTGGAAACCTTGTATGAAGGTGATACTAGTAAGACCCCTTTTGAGCTATGTACTGGTCAAAATCCTACTGTTAAATAATTCAAGATATTTGGAATCAGATATTATATTAAGAGAGATGAAGACATAGGAAAGATTGATGCTAGGAGTGATGAAGGTATCTTTCTGGGTTATTCTACTAAAAGCAAGGCCTACCGGTGCTACAATAAAAGATTAAAGAAAATGGTTGAAAGTGAAAATGTTAAGGTTGATGAAGACTTAGGTGCACCATCCAGAACCTGTGGATATGACTTTGATTATCAGGATGATAGTACAAATAAAGGAAAGCAAGTTCAAACTACAAATCAAGTTCAAATTAATCTGGTAAATCAAGAGAATGAAGAAGAAGGAGAAAATGGTGAAAGAGAAGATGAGAGATCAAAAGAGCCTAAAGTTGAAGAAAATCCTAAGAAGACTCTGAGGTATGTAAGGTTGAATCATTTAGAAGATAAGATTATTGGTGATAAGAATAAAGGTGTCCAAACTAGAAGAAAGATTGCAGAAGAATATTGCTTGATTTCAAAAACTGAGCCTACTAGTGTGAATGAAGCATGTAAAGATGAGCATTAGATTGAAGCAATGAAAGAAGAGTTAAAACAAATTGAAAAGAATGATACATGGATTCTTGTTCCCATACCTAAGGATAAGAATGTAATTGGAACTAAATGGGTCTTTAGAAACAAACTAAATGAGCAAGGTGAAGTGGTTAGAAACAAAGCAAGATTGGTATGTAAAGGATATTCACATATGGAAGGAATTGATTTTGAAGAGACCTTTGCCCCTGTTACTAGAATTGAATCTATAAGATTATTTCTTGCATATGCTGCTCACAAGGACTACAAAGTTTATCAGATGGATGTCAAATCAACTTTTCTAAATGGTGAATTAGAAGAACAAGTGTATGTTGAGCAACCTGATGGATTCCAGTTGACTGATAAAGAAGATATGGTGTGTCGGTTGAAGAAAAAATTGTATGGACTCAAGCAAGCCCCTAGAGCATGGTATGCAAGATTGGACAAGTATTTGTTGAAGCTTGGATTTAATAAGGGTAATGCTGATAGTAATATGTATTTCAAGATTGACCATGATAAATATTTGATTGTTGCAGTCTTTGTTGATGATATTATTTTTGGAGGAGATGATGATTTGTGCATGAATTTTGCTAATGAGATGTAGAATGAATTTGAGATGTCTATGATTGGTGAGATGAAATTCTTTTTGGGATTGCAAATTACCTAGTTAGATAAAGAGATTTTTATATCTCAGGCCAAGTATGTGAAGGAATTGCTGAAGAAGTTTGGTATGGAAGATTCAAAGCTAGTTGGTACACCCATGGTGACCGGATGCAAGTTGACAACAAAAGATGATTCTTCAAAAGAAAATCAGACAAGATACAGATCAATGATTGGTGGATTGTTGTATTTAACTCAAACTAGGCCTGATATCATGAATGCTATATGTATTGTTGCAAGATTTCAAGCTAATCTGAAAGAATCTCATGTGACTGTTGTGAAGATAATTTTCAAATACTTGAAGGGAACTATTGATCTTGGCCTATGGTATCCTAAAGATGATGATCTTACTTTGAGTGCATTTACTGATGCTTCCTGGGAAAGAGATGTGAATGATAGAAAAAGCACTAGCGGTGGGGAATTTTTCTTGGGTAAGAAGCTAATTTCATGGTTAAGAAAGAAGCAGAATTCCATTTCCTTGTCTACTGCAGAGGCCAGATACATTGTTGCTACTAATAATTGTACTCAAGTCCTATGGATGAAGCAGATGTTGAAGGATATTAGAGTTGTATATCATGAGCCTATTGCTATATTTTGTGATAATTCAAGTTCTATTAACATTTCCAAGAATTTGGTGCTGCATTAAAAAACAAAACATATATCTATCAAGTTTCACTTTTTGAGGGAGAAGGTAAGTGAAAAGGAAGTCAAATTGGAGTATGTGCCTATTAAGGAGCAGATTGCAAACATCTTTACTAAGTCGTTTCCTAAGGATACTTTTGAGTATCTCATAAGGAAGTTAGGGGTGATTACCCCTCCTAATTAGAACTAGGATGCAATGCAATGTGTGCATTAGTCCATGCATTTCACAGTCATATCTTGTTTCAGATTGATGTTGTGGTGGCTGCTACTTAGGGGAGTAGTTAGATGTTCAAAAATTTAGATATGTGGTTCAGAGCTTAGAGATCTTTGTCATTGATGTCAAAGGGGGAGAAGAGTCATTTCAAAAACTAGTGATTACTTGAGGAGAAGAGCCTTATAGGGAGAAAGATAATGTGAAAGTGTTGAGGAGAAGATGAGTAAAAACCTAAGCAGGAGTTAGTTGCGTTGATGGTGTTTTTCACATCATGTGTTGCCATCAATGCCAAAGGGGGAGATTGTTGTATTTTTTAGTTGTGTTGCTAATATGTGGTTGTCATTTATGTCAACACTATTAGCATAAATGCATTTGAAGCTATTTATGTCAAGGATATTGAGAAAATTGTAAAAAAATAAGTTGCAGGTTGTCAGTGGTAAAGTGAAGTTTAGTTTGTCGGTATGTTTTGTATGTTGATGATCAGAGGTTGTAGACTAAATGGTTTTTTGTTGAGTGTATCTAGTTTATCCATGTTTAGTTTCAGAGATCCACATGAAGATTTGATCGAGTTATGAAGATTTCCATTTAGACAGTTTTTCTATTTCTTCAATCGGTGTTCTTGATTGAGGATGATACTATTTCAGCTAGTTCAGTTGCTGCGGATGCTTCTCTGGTGATTCATTTTGCTTGTGGATGTTTCTAGATCATGCTCTATCCTTTTTGCACATCCGCATTGATTGTTGTGATCATGGTTGGCAATTTTCTCTTGCGTGTTCATGTTTTTCTTATCCTTGGCCAACATGGTGTTGAAGCGTGTTGTGGATCTTTGAGGAGTAATTAATTGAAGTGTTTTCATGTTGGAGATATTGTTTTGGGTCCTCACTAAGTTGTGGATGACTTTGGTTGATTCGCATTGATAATATTTAATGATTTGGGTAGACAGTTTATATTCATTTCATTATTTCTTTGTGGCTAACTTGTAGCAATGAAATTTCATGTTGCTGATATATAAGAGCGTTTGTTTATTCAAATTGAAGTGCACGAATGTATGCCAGTGGATTCCGAGTGTGTGTGTATGTGCGAATATCATTCAAAGGCAGAGCAGAGTGTGAAGAATTGTGAAGAAGTGTGAAGAAGAGTTAAGAAGTGTTCATGTGCTTAATTGGAATTGTAATCAGGCATTAGCAGATGCTATTTTCTCAGTTCAAAATCTAGATGGATTTAATCTGAATCTCTTTGTAAGACAATGTGTCTTCCTTTGTAATTGAGCAATGAGCTCTAGGAAGTGTTCTTGAATGCATGTGCATTCCCCATATTTCATTTTCATTATACTTTTAATAGGGTATAATCTTATGGACTGACCTCCACTGTGGTTTTTCCCCTAACAGGGTTCCCATGTAAAAAATCTTGGTGTTATGTGTGTTTCTGATGTGTTGTTGATTCATGCTTTCATGGTTAATTATCATATCTAAGAATAAGGCTAATAAGTTGAATAAGTTTTGAATTTCTGAGACAACTGATTCACCCCCCCTCTTAGTTGTTTGCCCTTGTTTTTCCAACATTTCCCTTGCATATTTATAACTTTTTTGTGCACCTTTGCACTTCCCAAAAAATTCTTGCTTCCTCCCACCATCCACTTTCTTACAAGCTTTCAACTTTATTTTCATCTCCTTGTAGACTTGTAAACCTTTTGTGCATATATGAACTTTTCCTTATTCCTTCATGGTCTTGCATCCTCATGTGTAGTTTTCTACTTTCTTCATTCATTTTAGGTATTTAAACTCTATGGGAAAGTTTTCACTTCTTATATACCTACTTTTGTTCTCTATTACCCCACATCTTTGCATTCTCCCATTTTTATCCTTCACAAAAATGTGAAAGGTATGTGGACTTCCGTCCTTGCTTCCCTTCCTTCAAAGGACTTACCTCCATCATTATGCATTTTGATTCGTTGCATCTCCATAATTCCGTCCATAATTTCCTCACAAACTTTCCTACCTCCAAAAAACATGTCCAAGCTTGAATTCCATCTCCAACTTAGTTTTCTACAACTCAACAAAAATAACTCACCTACTCCTTGAACCTTCCAAGATTCCATTAATAGCCATAATTGATTGCTATGGAGTTGTACAATTTATGAAATCCCACTAAAACACCATTTTAATCAATGAAGGTATTGGTCCACATACAAATTCATGTAGTGAGATGGATATTTTGAATTCCATAAATAAACCCCCCCCATTTACAAGTCCATATACATGTACCAAGATACTCCTTTGAGTGCATGGAGGATTTCACTACTATGTGTAGCGATTTCCTTTATTAGGATGAGTTGCTAGCTAAATTGTTTTTGTGATCCCTTAAAGACATTTTGTTGGAATGATTTTTCTCCCTTCTTGATAACTCTATTTCCACCTTTGAGAAATTAATCAACCCAGGCTAATATTAGGTTGAAGGTCATGTTCACTAACCTTGTCCACTATAAGCAAGGAGCTCATGAGAAAGTGACTAATTTTATTGCTCGTTATCAATATTTATTTACTCAAATCCCCTATTCCCTACCTGATTTTGATGTTTAATGTAAATTCATGGTAAATCTATAGCTAACATTAAGGGAAAAAGTTCTTCTAATGAAATATCCATTCTTTGCTCATCTATGTTCTATGCTTAGAGATTATCAGTAGACAGTAATGTAGTATGAGGGTTCCTCCTCATCCTCTTGTCTCGATAATCAAGAAATTGTGTTTGTTTTGGGAGAGTCTAAAAAGAATAAAGCAATATAACATGGTGTCTCCATTCCTACTAAAAAGAACGTTGTGGGACGTAATAGATTTTTTTATAAATTTTTATGAATCTTATGCTAATTTTCTGATTTTTTTTTAAAAGGATAGTTCAATTACCCTCCCATAAATTAAATTGCTTCCAGATGACAAGTCATATACCCTAGTTGGTATGATTTGCATAAGTCTTATCAATATCATCGAGTCTCGGGTCATGACACTGAATGATTTGTGCATCTACAACATGTAATCCAGAACCACATAGATAACAATGCCATCTAGCTTGGTGATAGGAAGCAAAACTCAAACAAATCTATGGCTAAGGCTAATAGCCAACTACAAATTTACATAGATCCATTTCCATCCCATTCAGCTAATTCAATTACAGTTGCTTCTACATCTTTTGAATCTAGTCATTGTGAGTATGTGAACATGGTCTCATTTACTATTTTTCCTCCTGTGAGTCATATGGATAATGTTTCTAACATAAATTTCATACCACACGACTTCCTCATTAATAGGGATCACTCTCCTCTCTACATCCTTGCTTAGGCCAATGGTAAAATCGTAACTGGTGTTATGGTTAACCCTGCCAACAAGGTTAATTTTATCATGAAGGAGACACTCTTTATTAATAGTTTACATAAGGATAAATACAAGGAGTCGAAGGCTATGATCTGTACTCATGATGGCATTTTTTTACCACCTATTGATTCTATTTCTTTAATGGTCATAGATGGGATTCTCAAATCTGGCCTAGTTAGAGTGAGACAAGGAGTTACATGGCTAGTTTCCATGAATACAATTGCATCAGTAGTCCACAAGTGTTTGAAGTTACCTCATGATAGCATAGTGCACACTATTCATGACAATGGATACAAACCACTTGTGTCGTACGGGGGCTTTTTGTTGGATCATTTTTTTTCCTACTCCAGTTGGGCCTTTATTGCCCCATGGAGATTTACTCTATGTAGGACTTCTTTTAAGTACAAGACTGGACTTTCAACCCCTACTATTGTCTTTCCTTCTTCATCTCATGCTATTTCTATGAAGGCATCTATGCATGCATAACAATGTTCTTTTTCTTATGTACCTTCATCCTCGAGGGCTACAAACTAGCACACTCCTACAAATAGACCTTTTGTTGTGATTTCAAAACTTCTAGTGGTGTCCCCTATTCCTCCTACTGTGCCTAGTATAGGAAAATTAAAGATGCTTGCACTGGTGAAATCTAAGCCTCGTGTCTTCCAACTCCTAATTTTTCCTATGATCCCTTGCCCTACCTTGTATGGTAAGGGGAAGCATACAACCAACATTATTTCTACTCATGTTGCTCCTGCATCTCAGCTCCTAAGACCTCTTGTTCCTTCACCTATTTCCAAAGATAAGAAAGGAAAGGATTCCATGGTCGAGACCCAGATATATATTTTTGTCGCACCTCTTTTCCACCCTAAGGAGCCTATTCTTCCACTGGTAACGGTCACAAATATTACTTCCCCGATGGAGTAGGAGACTCAAAAGTCTTCTCATGCTTATGTTCCTGGTATTCATAACCATTAGAACCAACTTGCATGTTAGTGTAAGTGTCGTTGACAAGAATTGGTCCAAGTGTGTGATACCTTGTAGAAGATCAAGGGTGATCCTTTTGTCTCTATTTCTACTTCTATCTCTGATTCTATTGGATCTATTTCCATCCCTATTTTTTTCTTCTAATGTTCCAGTTTTGCTTATGGCTTCCTTGATGGGCCTTGATGAACCTTACCCTAAGCAGGTGCAAGTGTTAATCATTCCCTCTTTGGAGCCTCCTTTGATCACTTCTTTACCTGATCTTCCTCCTTTTTCTAAGCTCGTGGATATGCCTCACATGAAGGTCATAACTATTGTGGATCCTTTTGTTTCTTCCCTTACTTTCACTTCTGACGTGAGGATTTTGCATCCTCCTCTTAAGCATAAATTAGAGTATGACCTCATTTTGAAGGATAGTCATAAAAAGTATTCTTCATCTTCTTCACCTTGTTCTAGTTTGGTTTGTTTCATTATTATGGAAGAAGAGTCTCCTTCTTCCCCAAATTTTGTAACTATCCCTCTTTAGGAGGTAGGCAATGACTCCCCAACTTTTCAATCTCCTCATGTTCAATTATTGCACTCAACTAGGAAGAAGTACACGTTTGACTTGTATGAGGATATTCTAAACCTATCATCCATCTTTGCTAGGTCGATGATGTTAGCCTCACAGGAGATCATGGATGAGGACATTTGACAGGATGTCGTTAGGTCCTAACACTTTAGTGAATAAACACATCAATATATCGACCAGGCAGTGTCCAATGGTTGTATGCTATAGAGAATATCTCAATTTCTCTCTTAAGCACTAATCAACTAAATAAAATTTCTAAGCTAAGGGGTCTCTAATCTTGAAAGTAATAACTCATCTATCTAGACAGCGGGAAAATAACTTAAATAAAAAAATAGAAAACTAGGAATCTGAAAAGCATCACTATTAAACTAGAAAGCATGGACACAATTAATCTAAAGAATGCATAAATTTTTGAAGTAAAGCATGTAAAGAAATTAGGAAACATTTGTCTAACACAAAAGATAACATGCCAACTACTAATCATAAACCATTAATCATAATCTACTAAAGAAAGGTGCTTCAGAAACTCAGAAACTACAGACTCAGTTACAACTTGTAGGCTTGACACTAACAGTATGACATATACTCATGAAAAATGAAATGAAAATTCAACTATTATCTACTAAAAGAAAATACGAAAGAGGAACATAATACTTATCTATCTATCTATCTATAACCCTCGAGTGGCCAACTCTCGGGTGTGACTACAACTACTTCAGATCACATGCACTGGAAAAATTCTCCAGTTACTTCATTCTACAAATGCATCCATATTAAACAGTAATTTAAAGAGTGGTGCGAAAACTCATATTCATATGGCAGTTTTTACTCAAAGACAAATTGATAGCATAACAATAATCTTCTTCTCTTGTTTTTCATCATATGTAACAGTTACATATTTATATGAAAAACGATTAACAAAAATCCTATTTTCCAGTCGATAGTCTTTTCCAATAGCAGAAGGACTTTAAAGCCCATGATATACAATATTAAAGAGGCTCGCATGAGCCATTAAATTTTTTGAAACTGAAAGATAACAAAATTATAAAAACTCAGCCAAAACATGTGCTCCTAGAATTTCGGCACCCACTCGCTCATTTTCAAAAGTATGAAGATCTGCATTCATTTTCCCTTTTGACTGGAGTAATGGATGGAAGTGAAATTGACCTGTGAAATACTCAAGACTAAACCATTAAATCAGCATAAGTTAGTTTAATTTGATCAACTCCAAGAAATAAAGTTTGTATGCCTATTCATAAAAAGGAAAGTAATTATTTTTCCTAAAGGTAATCAATTGGCAGAGTAATTTGGCTGAAGAGTTTATATTTGTATATTGAGGCCATTATAATGAGGTTATTTTTACCTCATCATTTTCTCCCCTTCCTAATTCTGAGTAGGTCTTCCTACTCTCTGATATTCCCCCTGTCCATCATTTCTCTTATTCATTTCTTCATACTAAGCACTGAGATCATACTCATCATCTGCTTCTGTGTCCAATATATTTGGGTTCCTAAAGAATCCCTGGTGAAAAGTGATTCTTTGTTTCCACCTTGTAAAGTTGTCTTCACTTTGGTCTAGATTTGTATACATTGAAGGAGGTGGTGTAAGAAGCAGGGGAGGCCTGTACCTCATACCAATCCAGTTAGTTTTTAAATCTTCTAGAATCTTGACCAAAGCTACTGCTCTTCCATAGGACCATCTAATATTAAGAGGTGAAATTATTTCCCTCTTCTTGAGATGCATAGGAAGAGGGGTATACCTCTCTTAACATGCATGCCATGTTGGTCCTATCAATTGCGGCCTGGTCCTATCAATTGCGGCCCTTGTTCTTGAAAGTGATCATGACACAACCTGAGATTGTTATTGTATTTGACTTGTACTTCCTGTTTAGTTTTGATACCCAAAAAAACTTTCTTGAAAGAAAAGGGCTTCGTATGAGGGTACCTCATCTATAACCCTACAATATTTTCTGCCTGAGCATACTCTCTAGATCTATCTGTATACTTTTCTCTACTTTCTCTAATGATCTTAACTCTACTTCTCCCACAAAGAAGTTAACAAATAAATCTGTATACTTTTCTAAGAGCAGATTGTGAACAAAGAACTCACACAACAAATTTTGTTGTTCAAGGAGTGACTCAACCAATAATTTTACAAATTCCTTGTCATTGGGGTCATGTGGCTGGTTTTGGCGAATTCTTTGCAATTTCCATCTTAAAAGTTGCTCATTAAGAAACATGGAGTACAACATAGATGGTCTTCTATAGGCTAATAGTAATTCACCAATTTCACAGGCATCCTGCTTACCCCTATATGCCTAATGGAAATATTCTTTAACATGACTGATTCCCTCTTTAACCTATTGTTTTCAAATTCCACATCCTTCAAGAGGTAACAATTCTCTATCCATTTCATTAGCATTGGGGGAATACGTACCTAGAACTAGTCTATAACAATGGGTTATGTTTGTGTCCCCTTTGATTCCATGATTGGTTGAGTGTCACTCTCCTGCAGACTCTGTTCTAGCTCCACAATTCTACTCACAGAGGCATTTAACTCAATTTCCTGTCGATTCTTTTCTTCTTCAAAAGCACTGAATAGTTGCATAAAATTATTTTTCAAATTTTGAATACATTTTTCTTTTTCACCCAGAGCATCCTAATTCTGCTTACCTTGTTGATTCCATTGCTGGATCTGGTATTGCAGCTTCTCAATAAGTTTGTCTTTCTCTTCCATCCGTATAGTCAATTTGGCAATTTCTTGGTCCCTCTTATGTACAATGGTAGTTTGCACTTCAATTTCTTCTTGTTGTTGATTGATTTGTGCTTCATCATCCTGTAACTTGGCTTTCAGCCTTTAATTTCTCTAATTCCTCATCTTTCTTACTGGACTCTTCATTCCCTGTGTCCACAGAGAAGGATGCGTGAGGAATTTCTTCATCAAGATGAGGCACATTTCCCTCTTTAGTGTTCTCAGGAAGGGATAAGTAAAGCACTTCTTCCACTTTTTCATCAACAGGGAGTGCATTTCCTACCTTGGTATTCTTAGGAAGCTCTTCTTCTATTTCTTGAGTTTTCTCAGTATGAGGCGTACTTCTTTCTTCAATTTCTTTAGGCAAGGAGGAACAAGGAATTTCTTTATCGATATGAGGCATGTCTTCTTCTTCATCAACACCCATAGAGCATGATGCATGAGGAGTTGCTCAAGACTCTTTTTCCACAAATTCAAGTATACTTCCTAGTCTGTCAAGGAAAGGGTAGAATCCTCCCATAGGTTCATCTTCATTCTGTTATGATTGTGGCGATTGTATTCTTTCCTTTTCTTGTTCCTCAAGTGATAGGGTTTCTTTTTTCTTTTCCTTGGAAAGTTCATCCCTTTGCTCTTTTGCTTCATCCATTTCCTCATTATCAGGCGGGCTATCAATTTCGACCACCTTAATTGAAGTCCTGGCCTTTCTCCTTTTTGAACTATTTCCTATATCGTGGGGTTTGATTTCACTAGCCCCTGAAGATAACCGTTTACTCCTCTGTAGAGGAGGAGGTGTTTGAAAAACAATTTTACTTCGCCTCTTTTTCTTCCGAGGGGGTTCCTCCTCTTCTCCGGAGTGTACAATTCCCACCTCCCCTTCCTGTCTTGGGATTTGTAATTCATCTGGTAAGGTTTCCGGCACATCACCGCTGGGAGCCATGGAGGCATATTGGATTTAGGGGCGCCTAATGCCTCTGAGGAGGGTTCTTCTACAGACTATTCCTTTTGTTTAGAGGATTCTCCTTCCTCAAGTGGCCTCCCTGGCTCTTCATTTTCAAATTTTCATAGAAACCTATGCCACTTTTTCTTTGGATTATGGCAGAAATGGTATTTACATATTAACTATATTACACCATGATGTTTAAGGGGCCCTATCCCAATTTTATACTTTTCTATCATAGAGGTGACTAAATGATAGAGAAAATCTAGTAAATTTACCCTAAGAGTAGGGTCCTCAATGTCATGGCGTAAGTGAGTCAACATGCGGAAAGGGGGTCCCACTACTGTAGTCATTTGTCCCTCACAAGTGAAATATTTAATAATCCAAGCTGCAACAAACCTCCAGGGTTCTGGAATAGACATTCTATGAATCCCCTTATTTTTCCCCCGGGTGTTTATGGTCATTACAGGCTGGGGTTCCCCTTCTCTATGGAACAATTCTATTAATTTTTGATAAGGGACATGGGTATTTTCATTCAAATGAATTCCCTTATTCTCAAGACCAAAAATATGAGCAAGGACTTTCGTACTTACCTAGAATGGTTTTTCACGCACCACAGTCTTCCCATCTGCAAAATTCTCAAAAAATTCCTTCACTAGCTACTCTGTGTGCCCTTCAAATTGTTTCATGAAGTCGAGCCATCCAACCCCTTGAAATAAAGTTGCTATATTGCTCAATGCCAGCAATGGCGCTGCAAAAGTTGGCTTATAATTTTTCTTAGCGCCTCCCATTTCCTTTGTTTCCTAGTGGAATTTTACAGAACTCTGGAATGCTTGCTTCTCTGAATTACATAAGGAAAAAGAGTTTTGTGTTGATATGCTCGATGAGGGAAGGATTAATTACCAATTTTCTTGTCACCTTACTGCATAATGATGATGACCTTCCATGGGGAATTACAACTACTGTCATACTCTTACCAATTGTGTAAAGGGCACAAGTTTCAAAGTTACCAGGGGGAACAAATCATGCCAATTAATATCCTTTATTCAAAAATAAATATTAACCCTTTTTAATAAATAGGTTTGCACTTACCGTAGATCTTGTCGTTGCATCGAACGTCACTTACCTGTGCTGACGTAATTGGATAGTCGCATGGTTCGCGAAGGTGGCAGCGGATAATAATGGCATGGATGGGATGGTTGAAGTGATTGCATAAATTTTTATTATGACAAAAAGATGTCATGATAATCTTATTTATTATGGAAAGATTTGATGCGATGTGGTAGAATAATTATAAAGGGGCATATCTTGAAGCGACATTAAAGAATGGGCATGTGCGAAACTTAGGAAAAATTAAAAAAAAATTGGAAAGACAAAATGTACACAAAAATTCGGGGCATTATTGAGTAATGCAACTGAAGAAGAGAAGAAGAGAGTTCCAAAATTATTATAGAAAGATGTCATCGGAAAAAAGTAACCAAATTGAGGATTCTGGGGCATCGCTGAAAAATGCGGCCGGAGTAGCAACCAGAATTTTTGGAGCATCGTTGAAAGATGCAGTCGAAGCAACAACCAAGATTTTTGGAGCATCATCGAAAGATGCAGTCGGAGCAACAACCAATATTTTTGGAGCATCGTCGAAAGATGTAGCCAGAGCAACAACCAAAATTTCTAGAGCATCGTCGAAAGATGTAGCCAGAGCAACAACCAAATTTTTTGGAGCATCCAAACAAAATTCTATAGCATCTGAGTAGAATTCTGGAGCATCCCTGAAAAGATGCGGTTGGAAGAAACAATAGAATTCTGGAGCATTGTTGAAAAGATGCGGCCGGAAGAAATAGCAGAATTCTGGAGCATTGCTGAAAAGATGCAGCCAGAAGGAAGAAAATTGTGATACTTTGGCCTTGAATTTCCAAAGCACCATTGAGTGATGCATCAAAATGTAGGATCAAGATGGGTTGTGGAACCAATCTGATTTTTAGATTTCGGAACATTGCAGCAACAAGTCCAGAGCATCACAACAGCAATTTTGGAGCATCGCAACAGGGTGTGCCAGAATTGGGTTTGCCAAAAGATGAAGTCCTGCAAAATATAAACAAAACTTTAGCCAAGTCCAAATGGTGGATTTAATGAAGAAATTCAAGGGATTGTTCAAAAATGAAATGATGTTGATTGATTTTTATGATTTTTATTATTATTATTATTATTTTTATTGGTTTAACAACTATATTGACCCTGCCATTACAAATTCAATGCAGTGGATTTCTCCCCACGTTTCTACCATTTTTGTAAACTCCTCTTTGTTAACGGGTTTATGGTAGATACATAATCGATGCCCGTTAACTAGAAGAGTTCGGGTGTCACCATCAATTGGTTTTAATTGGACCAAACCATTAGCAAACACTTCAAAAATCTCGTATGGTCCAAGCTAGTGTGTCCCAAGTTTTCCTTGATGATCCTTGTATTTGGAATCGACCAATAATGCCCAATCCCCGGTATGGAATTATTTTTCTTTAATATGTTTGTCATGCCAGATCTTATGTTGTTGTTTGGCTAGTTCAATTTGATGGACGACATCCAGACAAAGTTCGTCTAGTTCACTAAGTTGTAGGACTCTCTCAATTTGAGCTCATTTAAGATCCATGCCCAATTCCATAGACGTCCTAAGGGTTTGGAGCTCAAATTCAATGGGCAAGAAGGGATTATTCCCAAAGACTAACTCATAGGGGCTATAGCCAGTGGTTGACTTCCAAGTCGTGTTGTAGGCCTATACAACTTCCGGTAGTTTCCTAGCCCAATCTTTCCTTCCCGAAGAAATCATTTTTGTCAAAATATTCTCCAGTTCCCTATTAGTGACCTCAACTTGTCCATTTTCCTGTGGGTGGTAGGGTGAGGACTTCTTGTGACTTACTTGGAAGTGATATGTGAATATCAACAGGACCTTAGAAATGAACTGGGGGCCTTGGTTTGTAACAATTGTTCTTGGAGCCCCGAATCTTAGAAAGATTTTGTTATAAAGAAAGTCAGCTACCTGCTCTTCCCTAGCAATGCATAGTTCATGCACTTCCACCCACTTAGTCATGTAGTCAGTATAGACCAGAATATACTCTTTCCCTTGCGAAGAAGGATCTATGGGGCTGATGAAATCCAATCCCCATTTTTCAAATGGTTCGAGAACTACCCAAGGTTGCAGGGGCATTTCATTGGATGTGGTTGGTCTTCCTACCCTTTGGCATGTATCACACCTATGAATGTACTTCTTGATGTCCTTATGCATTGAAGGCCAATAGTATCCTACTCCCAGAATCTCGTGAGTTGTCCTTTTAGCAGAATAATGCCCTCTAGAAGGCTCATCATGACATGCCTTAAGGATACTATAGGTCTCATCTGCCCTAACACACCATTGCAAAACCATATCTGGTCCACATCAAAATAAGATTCCATTAATCCATTTAAAAGGGGCACTCTCTCTTATGAGGTGTTTCTTCTATTTTGACGAAAAGTGAGGTGGTACTTTTGCGGTGGCTAAGTAATTCACAATATTGGCAAACCAAGGAGTTTTAGTAGAAATGGCGAACAAATTTTCATCTGGGAATTTGTCCTGTATCGGAGCACAGTCACCATCATGTTTTATCGGGATAAGAAGTTTGCGACTACATTGGACTTCCTTGGTTTGTCAACAATTGTCACATTGAACTCCTGAAGGAGTAACCACCTAATTATCCTTGCATTTACCACCAGTTTATTCATGAGATACTTGATGGCTGCATGGTCTGTGTGCACTGTAACTTTGTATCCTGTGATATAATGCCTAAATTTCTTGATGGCGTGCACTACAACCAATTTTTTTTTCTCTGTTGTGGTGTAATTATTCTTTGTTGGCGTCAATTTTTTGCTAATAAAATATATAGCATATTTCCCTCTATTCTCATCTTCTTGCCCTAGAACCACTCCAATGGCGTCATCAAACACATTGGCATAAATGTGAAATGGAAAGTTCCAATCAGGTCCTCAAAGCACAGGGGCAGAGGTTAGTTTCTCTTTGATAATTTCAAATGAATCTTGGCACTCAGGCGTCCAAAGGAAGTCAACATTTTTCTGAAGGAGGGAAAACATCGGGGTTGCAATTTTGCTAAAGTTTTCTATGAATCTTCGGTAGTATCCTACATGCCCTAAGAAGCTTCTAACGTCAGTCTGTGTTTTTGGGACCTCAAGTTGTTGTATGACGTCAATTTTCTTGGGATCAACCATAATTCCTTCGGTTGAAATATGATGTCCCAACACTATTCCTTGTTCCACCATGATCAAACATTTCTCGTGACTTAGGGACAACCGATGATCCTCACACCATTTTAACACCTTTTCTAGATTTGTGAGAGCTTCATCAAAAGTTGAACGGTATACAGTGAAGTCATCCATGTAGACTTCCACACACTCATTTACCAGTTCAACAAATATAGCTAGGATGGCTCTCTGAAACGTGGTAGGAGCATTACATAGCCCAAAGGGAAGAACCCTATATGAAAATGTCCCCCAAGGGCAGGTAAAGGTCATCTTATCCTCGTCTTCTGCTGCTACCTGTATCTGGTTTCATCCACTAAATCCGTCCAAGAATGAAAAATATTTTCTCCCAGCTAGGTTATCCAGTACTTGGTCCACAAATGGTAGGGGAATGTAATCTCTATGTGTCGCCTTGTTAAGCTCCCTATAATCTACACATACTCTCCACTTCCCATTATTTTTTGGTACTACAACCAAGGGTGACACCCACTTGTTGTCAAAAATTGGGTAGATGAATCCTACCTGCAATATTTTCTCAATCTCAGTTTTAACGATGTCTTTGAGGGCAGGATTGAGTCTCCATTGTGGTTGGTGAACAGGTTGAACATCCTCAGTATAGATATGGTTTGTGCACACACTAGGGTGTATTCCTCTCATATATTTATAGTCCCAAGCAAACGCTTTAGATCTACTCACCAGGGTATCAAACAGTCTTTGTTCTTCTATCTCAGTCAACCAACTATTGATGTTCAAAGTTTTTCCTAGCAACAACATAATAGTTTTGACTGTGGGATAATTGGATGTGATAGTGTGGATGGGCCTTGTCAATGTGTTAAGTGGAAAACTATGTGGTACATTTTTATGAAGCCAAGCAACATCTACAAAGAAATGGCAAGTTTTTGGAACTAAGTTCATCAATGGGCAAGGCAATCCAATAAACTTAGCATCATCAAATTCTGCTTGATCTGTGTTGATTGGGTGTCCTAGGATTTCTTCCACATCTGACATCTCTTCACTGCTGGAATCTATTGCAATAATTTCCACGTTGTTTTCTAATTCATCCTCTAATTCTTCACTGTGTTGTTTGATGACCACCATGGCCAATGAAGCCAAACTTTTCTATCTATTAGGACTTTTTGGTTCATCAATCCATACTTTATTGTGTTAAATAGGCTTGGCAAGAGGATACAAAAACAAATGTTTGCTATCAGATCCATGGGAAATGGTCATTCCTTCCTCTCTATAATCGATTTTGGCTACAACCGTAGCTAGCCATGTTCATCCCAAAATTATTGGATAGTTGTCTTTGGGCGTAAGAGATTCAATTATCTAGAAATCCACTGGGTATTCCCATCCATCCACCTTAACAAGAACATTTTCAATTATTCCTTTGGGAATAGCTATGGATTGGTTTGCCATTTGTAAGACTATAGTTGTGGGGCGTAGATCGGTAAGTCCCAATTTTTCCATCACATCAATAGTCATTACATTAATGGCTGCTCCAAGGTAAAGCGTTGGGTATTGCTACCTCATTAATGTTACTGTTATAAGCGGACTTCTTGGATCATCATATTTCAGAGCAATGGTCGTTCCAGCCAATAGGTTAGCTAGGTATCCATTTATGTGGATGGTGTCGATTCGTTTTGGTTTCCTCCCTGGAGTTTTAATACACAACTGTTTAATCAACTGGTTTAGTTCAAGAATTTCCTTAATTGCATGTAGCAAAGGAACTTCAATCTGTAATTGTTTAATCTCCCGTATCAATGCAATTTCTGTAGGTGGAGTTATTTCTGGAGCATCTCTCACAGGAATTGGTTTTAGTCACTCTGAAAAAGGGGCTTTGGTTTTGTTTTTAAGTGCAAGATTTTTTAGAACTTCATTCGAAGACTAACCCTCCTCCTCCTCCTGAGGTAGGTTAGCAGCTCCTGCTGACGATGGCGGGTCGGGTTCATGTTGTGTAGTGTCATGGGTTTGTTCTACGGGCGCAAGTGTGATTGTTGTTTCCTCAACAGACTTCTTGACAGGTTCATCTATGATTTCTTTGATAGTTAGCTGTGAAAGTGTTTTACCAGACCTCAACTGTAAGTTTCCGCAGTGTATTGTGTTGAGTCCAGTGACATTGTCTTGTTCGGTAGAATATACCAGAGTATTTGGATGATTGTTCTTTGGATTAGGGACTGGCTGCGCTGGAAGTGGCAGTTGGTTAACTTGTTCAGTTTGTTGAGTGTTCTGGGGAGGTGGCAGAAGGATCTGTTGTTGAGGAGGCATCTTTCTAGGACCAGTGTAAAATGGATGCTAAGGTTTATTAGGAATGGAATTTTGAGGGTATCACTACTGTTGAGGATGGTTAGGCCACTGAGAGTTACCCCTAGATTGATTTGTCCATTCAGGTGGTCCCCAGGGATAGGTTCCCCAATTAGGGGGTACTAGAGGTGGTGGCTGTGGCCAGGGCGCTGCCCATTGACTGTTGTTCCAATTTTGTTGGGGTCTCCAGTTAGGATTAGAATTATGGCCATAGGAAAAATTTCCTCCAGCCCTGTGATTTACAATGTTCAATTCTTCCTCGACTAGGGTTGTTCTTTTCTTGGAATTTTTGATTGCATTCAGTAGCTCACATTGATCGATGGGGTCATTTTTATCACACACTTGACAAACGCCAATTTTTTCAACTTTATCCAGAGGACATTCTCTCAGCAAATGTTTGTTTCATCACCTAGGGCAATAAATGGACAAGGTCTCCAGATTTCTGGTTTTAGCCTGTTTTCCATCCAAAGTAGTATTTAATTGGATGAGAATTTTGGTCTTGAAGTTAGCCAATTCCTCACGAAGTTTATTTATGTCATTAGAACCACGTAAGGGGGTGAACTTCCTAATACCTCCACGACTACGGGAGAATTTCCAACACAATTCCGTTGTTTCTTCCAATCTCAGTTGGGATACATATCCTTTACCCATTAAGTCTAGAATCCTCTGAGCTTCATCATCAAGACCTTTGAGAAATAATGTCTTTAAAATATTGAGACTTATGACTTCTCCACCACAATGTTTGGACAAGAAGATAAACCTATCAAGGTAGTCTTCTAAACTTTCATCCTCATTTTGTCTTATCTTGAAGAGTTCTTCTTTTTGATCACTGACCCTACAGTAACTTTGGTAGACTCCATTTCATCCCAAGAAGTTATCGACTCAGAAGCTAATCCCATAAACCAGCGCATGGCTGAGTCTTTCAGGGTGGAAGGGAAAAGCTTTAATTTTTTATTGTCATTCTTGTAGTCATATGTTTGACACAAGACTTTAAACTCAAATAGAAATTGATACAGGTCCTCAGTAGACAAACCCCGAAAGTAGGCAAAAAAGTGGGTGAGATGTTTTTCATTGTCGTATCATCATCTGCATCAATAGCAATAGGATAAGTGAATGTGCGGGGCGGTGGAGGGTTGTCATGATTGTTGGTGACATTTCTTCAATCACCCATGGTGTTGAAGAGGGTATGATTTTTGTCCCAAGTTCGCTCAGTGGGATGCGATTTAGGATTTTGTAATAGAATATGCTCCTCTTTGACTATAGGTTATTTTCCGGAGTATATGGGAAGGTCTCAGGTTGACTCTGTTCGGTCAATTCCTTTGTAAGTTCTTGGTTTGAGTTACCTTCTTCTCTGCTTGTTTTTGGTACATCAATAGGGGGGGGTTTTGGTATGAATCTCCCGTGGGGGCCTCATTTCCTAACCATGCAAAAAAGAAGCCAAATAACTATTCCTATCCCTAAGAGAGGTATTCAAGATATCTCCTACTAACACTAGAAAAAGGGGTCCTCGACAACAGCTCCAAAAAGTGACAGGATGTCATTAGGTCCTAACACTTTAGTGAATAAACACATCAATATATCGACTGGGAAGTGTCCAGTGGTTGTATGCAATAGAGGATATCTCAACTTCTCTCTTACGCACTAATCAACTGAATAAAAGTTCTAAGCTAAGGGGTCTCTAATCTTGAAAGCAATAACTCATCTATCTAGAAAGCGAAAAAATAACTTAAATCAGAAAATAGAAAACTAGGAATCTGAAAAGCATCACTATTAAACTAGAAAGCATGGAAACAATTAATCTAAAGAATGCATAAATTACTGAAGAAGTAAAGCATGCAAATAAATTAGGAAACATTTGTCTAACACAAAAGATAACATGCCAACTGCTAATCATAAACCATTAATCAGAATCTACTAAAGAAAGGTGCTTCAGAAACTCAGAAACTATGAACTCAGTTACAACTTGCAGGCTTGACACTAACAGTATGACATATACTCATGAAAAATGAAATGTAAATTCAACTATTATCTACTAAAAGAAAATACGGAAGATGAACATAATACTTATCTATCTATCTATCTATAACCCTCGAGTGGCCAACTCTAAGGTGCGACTACAACTACTTCAGATCACATGCACTGAAAAAATTCTTCAATTACATCATTCTACAGATGCATCCATATTAAATAGTAATTTAAAGAGTGATGGGAAAACTCATATTCATATGGCAGTTTCTACTCAAAGACAAATTGACAGCATAACGATAATCTTCTTCTCTTGTTATTCATCATGTGTAACAGTTACATATTTATATGAAAAACGATTAACAAAAATCCTATTTTCTAGTCGATAGAGTTTTTGCCAATAGCAGAAGGAATTTAAAGCCCATGATATACAATATTAAAGAGGCTTGCATGAGCCATTAAAGGTTTTGAAACTGAAAGATAACTTAATTATAAAAACTCGGCCAAAACATGTGCTCCTGGAATTCCAGCGGCCGCTCACTTATTTTCAAAAGTATGAAGATCTATATTCATTTTCCCTTTTGACTAGAGTGATGGTTGGAAGTGGAATTGGCCTATGAAATACTCAAGACTAAACCATTAAATCAACATAAGTTAGTTTAATTCAATCAACTCCAAGAAATAAATTTTGTACGCCTATTCATAAAAAGGAAAGCAATTATTTTTCCTAAAGGTAATCAATTGGTAGAGTAATTTGGGCTGAAGGGTTTATATTTGTATATTGACACCCACAATGGACAAACAACTAGAATCAATGAGGTCTTGAACTAAGTGTTTGAGACACTTACATTGTTCTGTGTCATGTCCATTTTTTGCAATGAAAATGACAATAAGCATTTGGTTTAAAGGTGGGGGGTAAATTCTTGGTAGTATCAAGTGGTTTAATGGTAGGAAAAGTGGTCATCTGTTGTTGTAGCAGTTGATTCACTGTGTTATGGAGAGTATCGAGTAAGGGAGTAAATTGTCTCTTTGGGTCCCCATAGGTAAAGGGCACCGTTGCTTTAATAGTGGCCACTTGATTAGGCATGGGTTGAGTTGGTTGTGGAGGAGGGGGATTGAACTATAAAAAACCTCTATTTGGTTTTCAAATTTTTTGTGTGTTGTTTTGGTTGCTTTGTTCAGACTTCTCAGCTCGATTAGAAGTGGACTTTGAGTCACGACTAGTAACCGAGTTGTGATAGTCACAAAGGGTTGTACATAAATGCATGAATGAAGGAAATTTCATCATGGTCAACTTATCCTGAAGGTGAGTGTGCAAGTTTTTGATAAGTATCTTTTGGAGATGTGAATCAAGAATTTTGACATCTACTTGAGCATACAATGACTGATAACGTGAAATGAAATCAATTACTTTTTCATTCGTATTTTGTTTACACCTCATTAAATCAACCATTGTCTTTTTGGGAGTCATATGGACTTGAAAATGACTTATAAAGGCATCAACAAGTTCATTAAATGATCAGATTGAATGATTAGGTAAGTTTGAAAACCACTCCAATGCAGTGTCCTTTAAGGTCCTAGGAAGCAATTTAGCTAATAGTTTATCGTCAAGGACAAAGTCACTGCACAAGGTCATATAGGAATTAACATGATTACTAGGGTCTCCTTTACCTCTGTACTTCTCAAACCTAGGCATCTCAATTCCTTGTGGCATTGGTGTTCTTAATATTTCTAAGGATAGTGGGCTACTACAAATAGAGTATGTGGGTGGTGCATTTTGACTTTGGCTTATGGTGGATATTTGTTGCTGCATAGAGGAAAAAGTGTTAAATAGTTGTGTAATGAGGGGGTCGGTGTAAGTGGTATGACGAGGAAGAGAAAATGGTGACAGAGTGTATGTAATATTAGGAGAAGTGAAGGGAACACTAAGAGGGGTGAAAGTGGTGGAGGGATGGAATATTTGATGCCACAAAAGAACTAGGAATGCTAGTTGGAATAGCAAAATGAGTCACATGACTAACCTGTTGCATGGTTGTTGTAACTTGAGGAGTGGTATATGTGGGTATAGATGTTATGGTTGAAGGAGGAGGAATGTGATATCCTCCTTGGATCACAACAACGTTTGTTGGTTGGGAAGTTGAAGGAACATGTTTGTTTGTTGTATATCTCAACAATTATTTTCATAACTTTTAAACCATCGTCACTTTCAATCAAGCGATGAAGGTTTTCTATGGTAGGTATGGCAGTGGTGGAAATGTTTTCAAGACTTAAATATTTTTGTGAAATAATCCCCTTCAAAATTTTCCAATAATTTCACAAACAATCAACACTACGCCAAATGAATTAGTGTTAGCTTCAAAATTGAAATCCAAATTTAAAAGATCTCAACACCAAGAATGCACACTCAATCCCAAGGAAGGAGAGGTGTTGTCATATGGCAGAGAAAACTAAGCAATAACTGAAATGAAATTACAATTGAATGGAGCTAGGTAGTGAACCAACAATGAAATTTTTCCACACTTCCACTAATACAGTGGGGGGAAGAAATTACAAAACAAACTAATTCATCTGTTGCGGCGGGCATCCACTCAACAGTGGGGATTCACCACTTAAATAGTGGGTGTGAATTGAAGTTACAAAATGTATTTTCCTCCACATTGGCGGTAAACCATCTAGGGGTTACAATGTTTGAATTTAAAACACAAGTAGATTCAGAAGTATAAATGACTGAAATAGTACTACTATTCTCAGCCTTACAATGCAAATGTTCTGCAAATTACAAAGTTTTATTGTTGTATAAACAATGCCAAATGATGAAAGATAATTTCTCAACTTCAAATCTTTTCAACTACTAAAGAACAAGCCAAAATCTGTTTTACTAATGAATTTGATATAAACCAACAAATTGAGATTTCTTACCAGCAATTAGCCATCAATTAACTGCTCATATATTCACCCCAAAGTTGCTGCCTTCTTCAAATGGACTGCACATGAGCACTAGCAGCATAGTTTCCCAAGAAATATTGCATCACAAGGAAAGAACTAAGTTTGAAATAAAATACTAACTCACTAAAATACAGACCAACAACCATGATCTTTCTATAATGCTCAAATCTCATTCAAATCACCTCTAATCCAACCCAACACTGTTCTGATATAAAACCAGCAACTGTAATTTATCAAACCAACAACTAATCAACACCCAAGAATGCACAAAAATCTTACCAAATTCCTCCAAAATCCAATGAAACTGAAATTACATCAATTCCAAAACTGGGTGACCAAGAAGTAGCCACTATCCAAGCACAAATATCAGCAAAATGGCCCAGCACAAAATCCAAAGCACCAAGTACAAGGTACGACCCTAAGAAGAGGTCGAACTTGCTTTAAAAATCAATCTTTAAATGATAAAATCTGCAAATGCACAATTAGGGGAACCAAGAGCAAAGACATTGAATAATCAAATACCCATAATGAAATTAAATTCCCTCTATGAGCTGCAATTAAAAACATCTTCAAGAATACAAAACCAACAAGCTCAAATCTGGAAATTATCACCAAATTCACCAACATTGAAGCTCAATGTGCACTTCTGAATGAAGCACACTCCCAATTGACCATCTAGGGAACCATAGTTTCAGGTCCGAAGAATGGTGTAAAATACTAAGCTCCCCTTAGCCGGGTTCTGAAATCAATTCAGTAGCATAACTTTACAATATTTTCCAAAGATGAGAAATGAATGAGAAATGGCCTGCTTTTATAGAATTGAAGGTAACTATTGGCTCTTCAGCTTCCATCTTTTTTCCCTCCAAAAGGGACGCCCATTTCACTTTTGAAATATTTTAATTTTTAAAACATTATATTCACCTTTCTAGGCATCCAAGACTTGAGGAGAAATACTTACTTTAGAAATATTTAAATAATCTCTCAATGAGGCATCCACCCTCAAAGGCCACCTTTTAAAATGACTTTAAGTCATTAATACTAGGCCAAGGGGGCCAATAAGAAATTATAACATTAATGACTTAGAATAAATCATTTTACCCAAAATGAGCCTCAAAATGTTGAAAGCCAAATATGCTCCAAATTGCACTGCTTGAAATGGAAACTGAGCTAACTGCTGATGCTACTGCCCAAGATGGCATTGCCAGAAATATAATTTACTTAAAATAGTAAATTCTAAAAAGTTTCTCAACACACTTTGCATGTTATATCATTGTGAAGCTCTCTGAAAACCCAGAAAAACCCCACTAGACATACATCCAAAAATCTAACATACAAGCCATCAGAAATGCATCAGAACCCCTATAAAATAGGAAACCCTAATTTTACCTCTGACGAGCCTACGAGCTTTTGGAAATAGGCTATCAGTCACAGAAGGGCGTATAGCTAAAATGGGGACATTACATGCTGCAAATGTGCAAAATCCTCATGAATACTAATGACTCTTTCTTGTGGAATTTGATCAGTTTGTGTGTCAACCTGCATCATTTGCGAAGGTAAAGGTGTATTGGTGGTAGTATCCATGCCTAATGCACCATTTTCCATACTAGGAGTAGGAGCTTGAGAAAACCCAAGGTCCACTACGATTGTGTTATCATGAGATGCCATGAGTCAGGAACTTCTTCTCACTAAAGTATTATCAATAGGGCACCAAAGACTCATACAAATACCTCAAGAGGTGGGGTGTATGCAAATGCAATGAAATCTAGGTATGATAAAATGCAAATAATATGAATTTTGTAATCTGAAACAGAAAAGCAACAATAGAAAATAGAAATGCATAAATTACTATAAAAATAACAGAAATTACTATGCAAAAAGTGCAACTGGACTGATTCGCCCAGGGTGGCGAATGAGTCCAGGGATAGAATTTTTTTTTGTATTTTTCAAAAAATTTAAAGTGATTTTTATGTGTTTCAAATGCAAAATGAAGATGCAAATGCATAATTTTAGTTTTTCTAATGTTTTGAAATGCAAGAATGAAATCTATATGAGATATTCACTAATGCAAATTTGTAAACCCTAGGATGTAAAAACAATGCAAAAGGGTAATGCAAAGGCTAATGCTATGAGTCCTAGGATGTCAATTCAAATACAAATCAGAAAGATAATGTGTTCAATATGCAGGTTCACCAAAATGAACCGTCAATTTTAAGGTTTGTGATCTATGTACTTCTCTTGCACTCTTAGGGTTTTTCACCTAAAAGGAGAGAGATAGACCCCTAAAATTGAGGTGGTTCACTAAAACTAAGGAATGTATGATGTAAATATGAATAAATGCAATGATATAAGTGCAAATAATTGATAAAATTGACTGATTATGAATGCAAAACTAATGAAATATGTAATGTTTGAAAACATTGTGTAATATACAAAAATGAACTAAAAACATAAACGAATGCAAATAGAATTCTATGAGACTTAACCGAGTGCACCTGGAAGTTGAATGTTGATCTTGGAAGATTCTGGAAGTTGGAAAAAATCACTGTTTATCACTAGTGGGACTCATTCGCCACTGATGGTGAATCAATCCTCCTACTAGTAAAAAGACCTGGAACTGCTTTCTGACTGTCGGGAACTGAATTATGACAAAATCAACTTTTCCATCCTACAGGTGGGACTCATTCACCACTGACGATGAATTAGTCCTCCAAAAATTTGCAAATTCAAGAATCAGTTATGTGGGTCCAGATCTGTACTTGTCTTCTTGTCGGGTTGACGAAGTCAAATCTGCAGAAAATGGACTGTAGGTTGTCTCCAAGCTTGAATTAGGGATTGGTTGACTTGAAACACTTTGATGACTTGTTGACCACTTTACAACACCTATTTCTTTTCCAAATCTACCTACAAGACCTGCAAACACACATGCAAAGAGGGGAAAAATGGTTAAGGGTTAGAGTATAGGGATTTGCCTTGGTCAAATCCCACTTTGGTAATAAAACCCTTGATAAAGAAATGAAATGAAATGAAGAAGGAAATGATGAATGACAACATGCAAATGTCCTAAATTCACCAAAACCTTATTGTTGAAATCTGAAGATATGTCAATGGCCGCTCCAAGATGCTTGATGTTTGCTTGATTGAATGATGCTTTACAAGAATGCTAATTGATGTTGAATGAGTAAATGATGTGAATGCTTGAATAAATTAGGAGTAAAATGGATAGAAAAAAACTACACTTATGCCCTAATTACCCAAAGATACATCATCACAGGCCGACATAAGGTCTTAATGAATAAAAACCCGAAAGAAATTTTGAATTATTTTGAATTTGGAGCCAAGAGGGAATCATTCGCCACCCATGGTGAATGGGTCCCACTCTAGGCTTGTAAGTGGGTGTCAGGAATTAAGTTGCATTTAATGTTGTTTGTCGGGTTTACATTAAAAAATACACTTAATTAAGGCCTCTAAGTGCATAAAGGGGCCAAATAAAGCATAAGAAAGGTGTAAATAGTGATAACAAGCCTAGAAAAGTGTGAAATCTTGTTACAAGACTTTACAACACTTTAAAATAGGACTTGATAAGGGATAAAAAGGTGATTTTTAGATGAATTGTAATAAGAAGAGTCTAGAAAAGTATAGAAATGTGTTACAACACTTCACAACACCTTCACAAGATATCATAATTTGAATATTTAGGACCTAATGTGAATGCATAAGTTACATTGCAATATTAAATCAAATCAAGATAAGTCAAACATCATAGGAAAAAGATCTTAATAACCATGAAAATGTCAATGGTCCATTTTTCTATGATACAAGTATAAGGATGAAAAGAAGAGAATATAGACTGCGAAGATGCCATATGATGAGATGCTCCTGAATCTAGAAGCCATCTCCCTGATCCTGGACTTGAAAAAGCACAGAGAGCTTGTCCTTTATTTCTTGATGAAGATTCCAAATAAGCATGACCTTTTCCCTTAGATTGTTTTGAAGAAGGAGGAGGTGATTCAGACATTCTAGAAGGAAAATCAATGTGATTCTTTTTGAGAAGATTTTTCAACTCATCAATATCCTTCTTATAACAATAGTGTTCTTCATGTCCATCCTTCTTGCAATATGCACAAAAAGGCCTCTCCTTCTTAGATGATTCTCCTTTTGAGGATGAGGATTTTGATTCATTATGTGGTGTGTTCTTTTTCTTCTTTTTCTCCTTATCAAGATTCCCTGATTGTTTCTGTCCCTTTGACTCACTAGCCAACAATGCTTGTGACTTGGAAGACTTGACTAGACCTATGTTCATTAACTTAGCTTCCTCTTGAATTAGGAGATTTGCAAATTCATCAAACTTAGGATCAGCATATGATGCTCCCATAGAAATTCGATGGGTATGAAAGCTAGAAACAAATACTGAATACTCAGGACCAAGCTTGGATAACACATTGAGAATCAACAGTAAATCCTCTTTTTCAATGTTGCATTCCTTCAACTGTGTTCTTAGTTGCTTGATTTTGGAGATGTAGTCTTGGATGTGGTCAAAACTTTTAGGATCAACATTCTTCAAATCATTATCAATCTGATATCCCCTAATCTTATCTATTTTACCATACAAATTTTCAAAATTATCCCATGCCTCTTTAGGTGTTTTACATGATTCAATATGAAATTGTAAATCAAATGAGACTAATGAACATATGCATCCAAGTGTTTTCTCATAATAAATCTCCCACCTTGCCAATTCTTTAGCATCAGTAGGTTGTTGAGTGGTTTCCTTTAGATGACCTATTAGGCCTTTCATCATGAGATAGTGCCATATTAATTTTCTCCATGTAGCATAATTATGTGCAGTTAGGAGTTCAATTTGAGATTTCCCCATTGCAAGAACACAAACCAAGCAAAAGAATGCAAGCAACCACTGCAATATTACCCCCCCCCCCCCAAATTACTCAATCAAGAAACCCCCCAAAGCAATATCTATTTTGGAAATTTATATTTAATGTGTTTACAGTTGCTAGATGCTAAAAACACAAGTTAGACTTGATCTTAGTGCTTACAGATGCCAAAATAGGCCACATAATCAAGTTCAATTTTTGGTACAAAATGAGATCAATATGATCATACCATTGAAAATTACACAAAAAATTATGCACTTTCAAAAAAAAATGTACTAAAAAATGTTACCGTAGGAGCAAGATATGAGCTCCCAAAGTTCCCAAAATGAGGATGAAGTAGCAACACCTGTGAGAATCTGAAAATTATAGAAAAAATAGGCACCAAAACCAAAAAATAATTGCACCATTGTGAAGAGCGTGAAAAATTAGCCCAAATAAAAAAAAATGCTAGAGAAAAGGAGTTAAACTGAGCAAGATATCTGCGTTTGAAAATCAGCTTCCAAAACCAAATTGCAAACCATGAGGGGGGAGAAAAATCCTTTAGGCTACTGATGTCATCGTTGACGCAATGATGATGTCATCATTTTCTACGATTAAAAATGACGTCCTCCTAGCCGTCAAAAAAGAATATTCTTTCCACCAATGGACAATTCTGCAGAGAATGAGCTTGAATTTGACGTTCTTTGAAATGTCACAAGTGTGTCGAAATCTTTTTAGAATCTTTTTTGATGCTCACCGTTGGTTGAAATTTTGATCAGCTAGGTTGTATATTACTCACCGCCAAGTATTAAAGGAGCTGCCAAGATTTTAATATGCTGACGAATGGACGTGGATGGCAGGAGTGTATGGACAACGACAGAACAAATTAGAATCGCCCACGTGGCAGACAATGGTGGATTCGGTACCCCTGTGGGTATAGGGTACACCTACACTTTGTAGGTTTTTCCATAGACGTGCAATTTTTTTTTTTTCATTTTTCAATTTAAAACATTTCAAAACTATTTGGCCCGATATAAATATTTTAAAATATTTTGCAAAATAAAAAATGTCGACGAATATAATTATTGAGAATTTTTAAAATAAAATATTTGTACGACCTGTAATAATGACGCGATATGCGGGGTCGTACGACTTTTTGGGAATTTTTTTTTTGCCTCACCAAACAACTACTTGGATTCATACGATTTGATAGTCAATCTTAGGGTTTTTGGCCCTTTTGGACGTGATGGCAAGGTCAGATTTGACCCAAAATGCTCCAAAATTGTAGCTACCTTCTGGTCCTGGCAACTACTCTTTAGCTTCAAACCCTAATAGATTTGGCCTCGTATACCTGATTTGGACGAAACAAAAGGAAAATTTGACTTTTTTGAACCTTCTAAACACAATGGTGAGCTTATATTTGCACGAACAAGCTCTTATTTGAACCTGCAATAAAGAGCCAAAAATGGAACACCCCCAAATCTGGTATCTCTCTTCAGAAAATGACTCTCCAATGGCACCCAACCTGCTCTGATACCATGTTAGAATTGGCTATGGCTGCCAAGATCTTGAGACCAAATGGAAAGGACAAGAAGAGAGAATGGAATGTGACAAGAATAAACTATATTCTTATCAATATGATTCAATGATATGGTGGATGTCTACAATGTAGTAGAGACCCCTTGGTTATATAGCCAAGGTGAGATGCAAGATGTCATAGGATTATGACAAGTGTATTAATCATATGACATGAGACAACTAATCACAGTTAGCTAGGTTCACATGTGTTACAAGTCAAAAGATAAGATAACAACTAATGGCAACTAACACCTTCTAGAAAGATTTCTTCCTAGGACCTAATTAAACTTAACATGTGTAAGTAAGTACCCTAGTAATGAATGAACTAGGTACAAGACTTTATTTACACCAACACAAAGTGTTGAGGCATTTAGGCCTCTTCTATGTTGACCCAAATTTTAATTTGCCTTCAAGTGCTCTTCTTCTTGTTCTAATCTATTTGGGGGGTGATGAAAGATCATATATGTTGGAAAAATGTGTCTCAATCTTACAGTTACATAAGGTATTGTTGATATGTCAATGCGGGGGGTTCGAGGGATCAAGTGTAGTGCCCCCAAAAGCCAAATTTTATGTATATTATATTATTATAAATTTGGACCATTCATCATTAGGTCTCAGATATGAAAATCGATATTTTATTAGCTTGACTTGCCTTAGAAGACAACCCTATTTTATAAGGGATTTGTATTACAACTACGTATTATGCTATATTCTGAGAGCTTGATAGCGGTCATGTTGCCTCTAGATTTCTGGTTGGTGATACTCCCATGAGAAGCTTTCTCTACAAGTATATGGTAATCTTTGTGATTTCTGAATAATATATTCAACAACTTTTGGAGTGTGGGTTTTTCTCTCAAAAGGGTTTTCCCTATGTAAATCATTGTATTGTGGTATGCATGATATTTATGTTTATTTATATTTAAGTTTATGTAACTATTGTAAATATCTGTAAATTTTTACATTATCCTCCTCTCAATATTAGTGTAGGATTTTGTTCCACTACCTTAGCTTCCTTACAAGTGGTATAAAAGTTTGATCACCTTTGGTTTTAGTTGTGGGTTGTTGGGTCTTTTGAACTAATCCAAATTTGAGTGGGAGTTTGTGTAGAAGATACTTTGTGATTTGTAGGAATTTTTAGATGGAAATTTCATTGAGGAGAATAGAGGTGGATACATTTTCTAGAAATAATTTTCAAATATGGAAGCTGAAGATGGAGGATTTGTTGATAGATCAATATTTGTGGGATGTTGTTGATGAGAAGGTTTCAAGGCTTGTGGGTCCTACTTTGGCTGCTCAATATGATGTTGTGGACCGTAAAGAAAAGGTTCTAATCAGATTATGCTTGGAAGACTCTATTTTAATCAATGTATATGAAAAGACCTCTACAAAGAAACTATAGAAGAAGCTTGGTGAGATGCATCAAACCAAATCTTTAGTGAAAAAAAAAATCTTGAGGAAGAAATTGTATTCCTTAAGAATGGAAGAGGGTGGATGAATTACAAACCACCTGAAAGAATTCAATATGTTGGTAGCTCAATTAGCATTAGTTGGTGTCAAAATGGATGAGGAGGAGAAATGGTTGATCTTGCTTTGTTCTTTGCCTGATTCATATGATTCTCTTGTTATGGCTATTGGGATTACTTCTATTATATTGAATACTTAAGATGTGGTGGGTTCTTTTCTTTTTGAAGAGATGAGGAGGGAGGTATCACTCGGTGCTAAGGAGGCCCTAAATATTTGTGGAAGACCTAAGGAAAAAGGTAGAAGTGTGATAAATCTAAGTCCAAGGGGAGATCCAAATCTCCTAGAAAGTACAGAGTTGTTTTCTAGAACTGCAATAAGCCTAGACATATTTGTAAGGACTACAAAAAAGGAAAGAAGAAGAAAAGAAGAAATTTGATTTTGATTATGAATCTAATAAGGAAGATGGTGATGCATTCATTGCAGCTTTGGTAACTCATGCAGGTAATCATACATGGTTAATTAACTCAGGTGCATATTTTCATATGACCTTTAATAAAGATTGGTTTTCTGAATATGAAGAATTTAATGGAGGTAAGGTTTACTTTGGTGATAAATATTATTTAAATATTATTGTTCATGGTAAAATTAGAATCAAGTTTCTTGATGGTAGAATAAAAATGATTAATGGTGTGTTGCATATCCCTGGATTAACACAAATTTTTTTATCTATGAGAAAACTAATAGATGCAGGTGTGCAAGTAGTATTTTATGATGCGGGATGCAAGATGGTTAGAGGTGTTATGGTGATTGCTAGAGGTGTTAGATATGGTACATTATATAAGCTTGATGCATGCACTATTGAGTGCAATAGTACTTATGTGAAAAATAAGTTTGTGGAAGAGGTGAGGATTTCATCTTCAACAAATGGTCATGGCTTTTGGGTACTCAAGGGTGCCCTTTCTTCTGAATCAAAGTTACCTACAAAGAAAATTATGTTATGGCACTAGAGATTTGGCCACATTGGATAAAAGAGTCTAAGGACCTTGAAAAATAAAAACCTTGTTGAAGGGTTGTCAAATTGTAATCTTGAATTTGATTTTTGTGAGCATCAGATTTATGGAAAACAAAACCACGTTCAGTTTTACTCAAGTTCTCATAAATCTTTTGGTGTATTGGGTCTTATTCATTTTGATGTGTTTGGTCCTGTAGATGTTCCTTCATTTGGAAAATCCACATATTATGTTTCACTTATTAATGATTATATTAGGACATGGGTATATTTTCTAAAGAGTAAATTTGAAGTTTTCAATCGATTTAAAAAATTTAAAGCAATGGTTGAGTTGCAAACTGGAAAGAAAATAAAATGTCTGAGGACTAATAATGGCAGTGAATTTTTCTCTAATTATTTTTGTAGATTGTGTAAATATTGTGGTATTCATAGAAAAAATAAAACTCCATATTCTACACAATAGAATGGAGTTGCAGAAATAATGAACAAGACACAGTTGATGGAGAAGGCTAGGAGTATGTTGAGTGCTGCTAGTCTAGAACAAAGGTTTTAGGCTGAAGTTATTTCCATTGCTTGTTACATGATTAATAGGTCTCCTAGATCAACTCTTGTTGATAAGATGCCTATAGAGGCTTATTTGGGTCACAAGCCTTCATTAATACATCTTGGAGTTTTTGGTTGCGAGGTATATGCACATGTGCCAAAGGAGAAGCAAACAAAGTTGGAGAACAAGGATGTGAAATGTATCTCCATCAAATACAGTTATGGTGTGAAAGGACACAAGCTTTGGGAACATATTGCATAAAAGGTAATATAGTAGAAGTGTTATTTTTAGAGAATCTAACCCTTCTTCTGTTACATTGTAGCCAAAACAAAGTAAATAGGAAGATGTGATACAATTTCCTTCTACACCTAAGAAAGTTGAATCAAGGCCCATGGATAGAAAAGAAGTTGAGGAGAGCTCATCTAACTATGAATATTCAAAAGAGGAGGAAGAACCTCCAAATCAACTTGTTTGCAGGTCTACACGGTATAAAAAACCACCTAAAAGGTATTCACTTGATGATTGGAGATGTATTTTTGCTTTGAATACTAACATGGATGAACCTAGATTGGTAGAAGAGGCACTAGGTATGAATGATGCAGAATCTTAGAAGATTACTATGGATGAAGAAATGGAAGCTTTGAAAAATAATGATACATGGGATTTTGTACCATTTCCTAAAGGAAGAAAACCTATTGGTTGCAAATGGGTGTTCAAGAAAAAGATTGGTTTAGATGGAGGTATTGAGAAGTACAAAGCAAGGTTGGTTGCAAAAGGTTACTCTCAAGTTGAGGGTGTTGATTATGGTGAGATATTTTCTCCTGTTGCAAAAATGGCATCCATTAGATTTTTGCTTTTAATTGTTGTTGCTTATGATTTAGAGATTGAGAAAATGGATGTGAAAACTATTTTCCTTCATGGTGACTTGGAGGAGGATATATATATGACACAACCAGAGTACTACGTGGTGAAAGGTAAAAGTAAATTAGTTTGCAAATTGAAGAAATCTTTGTATGGCCTAAAATAGAATCTTAGGATGTGATACCAAAAATTTGATACATATGTGTTGAGTTTGGGATTTGAGTGTTCTAAATTAGACCATTGTGTTTATTATAAAACTGATGGTGATCATTTCTTGTTTATTGCATTATGTGTTGATGATATATTATTTATTGGTAAAGGGAAAGGTATTATTTCATAACTAAAATATCAACTTGCTACTAAATTTGAAATGAAAGATCTTGGTGAACCTAGACACATTCTTGGGATGGAAATTAAAAGAGATATAGTGAACAAAAAGCTATGGCTTGGCCAAAGTAAGTATGTCAATTCAATTTTACAGAAGTTTTATATGCAAAATTGTAGATCATTGTGTGTTCATGTTTTTGTTGGAACAAAGTTATCTATTTTAGATTGTCCAACATCCCCATTAGAGATGGAAGACATGAGTAGAGTGCCTTACCAGAGTGTAGTTGGAAGTTTGATGTATGTTATGGTTTGTACTAGACCAAACATTTCCAAAGTAGTGGGAGTCCTTTCTAGATATATGTCTAATCCTAATAGATTTCATTGGGATGCAATTAAAAGAGTCTTTAGATATTTGCACGATACCTTAGAATATTAATCGTGTTATCATAGTAATATTACTAAAGATGAGATTTCCCTTGATATTCATGGTTATGTGGATTTAGACTGGACAGGTGATGTTGATAGTAGATGATCCACCAGTGCTTATGTGTTTATTTGGTGGTACAATTAGTTGGATGAGTAAGTGATAGGATATGGTTGCTTTTCCCACTATTGAAGCTGAGTATATGGCAACTAATCATGTTATAAAGAAGTCATTTGTCTTAAGAGACTGTGTTTAGATATTGGAATAAAACAAGGTGCAATGACAATTTATTACAACAGTTAGAGTGTGATATGTCTAGCTAAGAACCCGACATCTCATGCTAAGACCAAACACATTGATGTATAGTATCATTTTGTTAGAGATATGGTCGAAGATGGTAGGGTGAAGTTGGTTATGTAGACACTAAAAAATGTCTTGGTCTATGAATGCCATTTTTTTGTATCATTCTCCCTTCTTCCCTGCATAATTAAATAATTTTTAATTATTTACTTATTTTCTCTTTAATCACATTCTTCTATTACTTAAATAATTTTAATTATTTAATTAATTCATCTCCTTTTTTTATTCTTCTTTCGATTAATTAAATAAATTAATATTTTTTTAATTATGTCACTAACATTTCTCTCTATAATTAAATAAATCATCATTTATTTAATTATTCACTCTTCGCCTTTCGTCTATAGTTAAATAATTATTCTAATTATTTAGCTATTCACTTAGCCTTTTCTATCTATTATTAAATAATTGATCCAAATTACTTATTTAATATCTCTTTCTTATTTCCTCCATATTTAATTAAATGGTCAAATAATAATCATTTTAACTAAATGCCCATTTTCCCTTTTCTTCCAAAATAAATAATCTAAATGATTATTTAATTCCTCACATGCTTCTCTATTAATTAAAAATTATTATTTGATTTCTCCACTACTTTCCCTCCACTTCCTCTTTTGAATTTCAACCATTAATTCCCTCTAGTCTTCTTTCAATCTTGACCGTCTATCCTTAGCCATCCCTAGCCCACTACTCTGTGGTGCATGAAACCTCAACCGTTGATCTTGTCATCTTCTAGAATTTCAATCTTGTTTGTTCGTTTGAGAAGTTTTTCTATAAAAGAAGGTTGTCTCTTTCATTTTGGTTTTACAACCACATTTTCTCCAAAGTTCTTGCTATCTTGTCATTGCCACTTACAAGTATTCGAACACTTTGAAGCTGAGGGAAAACTTGCAACTCAAGAAGAATGGAGGAGAAGCAAGGAGGATAATCAACTTTAATAGGAGTTTGCTTTATTCTTTCATGTTTGTTTGATTTCATCTTTCATTTGTGATTTCTTTCTTGGATTGGGATTCTAGGCTTAGATTTCAAATAGTTGTGGTTGCTATTATGATATTTTCCTTCTTATTTCTATTTTAACCCGATCTTCCATTGGTGAACCCGATGTGAAATAATATTTTGATTGTTTGTAAGGAATTTTTGCACATTAGAGTGCAAAAACCCACTTAAAATATGTGATATTCTTTTAATTATAAAAGAAATTGTGTGCTAAATTTTGCAAAAAAGATTCTAGGTTTTTTAGGTCTAACTCTTAGCTTTCCACAACATTTTACGGTTTTAAATTTTGTTCAGATTTGAGAAATTTATTGCTATTTAAATTCCACTACTCTTTTTTTTTAATTCATCTGTTGACCTCTTAAAATCCATGTTTTCTTTTGTCTATAACATTTTTTTGTGCCAAATTTTGCAGATTTTTTTTAGTTTTGTAGGTATGAGTCTTAGATTTCCACAACATTTTACAGATTTCAATTTCAGTAAAATTTGGAAAAGTTATCATTGTTTTTAATTTGTTATCATTAAAGGGATTTTTTTGTTACTATTTTTTTGCAGCGTGGCTTAGATTTGGGAGAGGACATTTGCCTTGGAAAATACTAATCCATCTTTTGCAAGGTTTTTCTTTTTGTTTAAGATAGGAACATTTTTTATTTGTAGACTTAAAATAAACCAATATCTTTTGTTAGTTAGGCACATCTCATTTAGGCTAAAATGAACAACAAATTGCATATTCACACTCATTTGGGTTAAAAAGAACAAAAATTTGCATCTTCACACTCATTTGGGTTAAAAATAACAACAAATTGCATCTTCACTCAATTGGGTTAAAAAGAACAAAAAATTGCATCTTCACACTCATTTGGATTAAAAAGAACAACAATATTGCATCTTCATACTCATTAGTTTAAAAAGGACAACAATCTTGCATTTTTCACTCATTGGTTTAAAAAGAACAACTATCTTGCATTTTTCACTCATTGGTTGAAAAAGAACAACAATTTTGCATTCTCACTCATTGGGATTAAAATAAACCACAACTTGGATTTTGTTTTGTCTTTCATGTTAATTAGGCACATTTTGATTTGGGCATTAAAATTAGCCATTGGATTCCATGTTTGATACACTTGCACAAATTTTGTGTTGTAGAACCCATAGGTGTAGTGAAAGTATCCTCTCCCCTTGCGCTTTGTGCGATCTTGGGTGTAAGAGAAATCACTACATCTCATTTTTCTTTTGTAGTAGAGCCTGCCAATTGAGACACATCCTAACAGAGAACTCATTGGTGACCCAGGCGATTTTTCCCCCGAACCGCTATATAAAAGGATAAGACGAAAGTCAAGTCCAAACTGTCGTTAGCCTTCACTGTATAGTATCGATCCAAAAGGGGAAGCTACCCACATGCATTCGAGGTAATTTCTTATATTACCCTAGTAAGGTTGGTTAAATCCTTAAGTGGCTTGTTAGATGCTCGTGAGGCGGTAAGTCCCTGAGTTGTGACTAGACACCATTTTAGTAGCCAGGTCCTTTTGATTGAGATTATTTGGTGTCACTTTCAATGCAATGGATGCACATCAGGCCCTAAAGATACTCGCCATGAGGTTCCCTTGAGATGAGACAAAAATATTTGGCGTAGTATAAACTACTTGTTTTACTTGTATATTTTCGGGGGGAGGGTGATTGGGTCATCCTTCCAATCCTCGAGGCCCCTAGATGTCCTCTCTCACAAAGAAAAGAGTGAATATACCACCTAAAGGTGTCCCTACACTTGCATCAAAGGAGATTCCAAGTTGTGGGCCTAATAGTGTTGTCATTGGCCATTGACCTTAGGGATAGGAAGTGCTTGATGTGATTTTGATTGTACTATACTAGTAGAAATTAGGGTGAATAACCCTCAAAAATACACATATTCGCATAGGGATTTCACAATTCAACAGCAAAAATTTGTTTTCAAAGTGTTTACTGTGTTTGCAATCACATTTAAAAAAATTTCCAAAATGAAAACCATTCCAAAACATCAAATTTTCAAGAAACAAACTATGAGCCGCATTTTCCAGTGATAGTACACCACAACTGTCAAATCCTACACTGTATTTGCTAGACAGTGAGCTGCAACTACTGAAACATAAATATGGGGATAATCCTTGTCCAATCTCAATCTCATATATATTTTGATAGTGACCTTATCTCTGATCATAAACTTGCAATCCATTTCATCATATTCATTTAGGTTGTGTTACATTGGCTTAGGAAAATTGCATTACCCATCTTGCATTGCTTTTTTAACGTTAGGTCATTCTAAGTCATTTGCACCTCTCAGATTGTAGATTAGGAAACCTATGATGTCCTTGATCAATCCATTGTTACATGCTTAGATTTCCTATGACCTCATCTTTTCTATCAATTAATTGTCATCTTCATTGGGTCTCAAACTTATGTCTTAGTTTAGACTCACCTTGTCAAAACATCATCTTATCAAAATCTTGTCCTTTTGAGGTCATAAAAAATTGGTTTGTTACATTGGACTATCATAACTTGGTTGGTAACCTTTTTCTTAGATCTAAAGGTTCATCCCCTTAGTTTCATTTGGCATACCTTAATCATTAGTTGTGTATCATAAACCTTAGTCATAATCTCATTTAGTCTCATTTCATATCATATCCTTGCCTATAAGGTCATTATCATCATTGCATCTCAAACCTTAGTTTGAGGTGCATTAACATTTGACATCCCCATAACTTCAAAAATCCAAAAAAATAGAAATATATAGCTTAGTCTCATATCCCATATTGCATTATCACCTTTGCATTATCAATCCTCAGGTTGCAAGTCTTACATGGTTGAAACAAGGTCACGAGGAAAAATAAAGGATATGGATCCTTCAAGTGTTCCCCTCTTCAATCCCATAAGTGAAATGAACCTTGGGTCAATTCAAATCCACCTCAAACACCACAAAGAGAAACATCAAATCCATTTTTCAACCTCATGTTAACTGAGGTCAATATATGTTTGACCCCTAAAGGAATTGCACATGCCTCCCAAGATCCAAGAATTATACGAATTGTGGATGAGCTTGTTAGCGCAGACCCAAACAAATTATTTCTTGTGCTTGCTTAGAAATGTGCCAAACTCCCCTCTTATTTTGATACTTCCCAGTTGTAGAGGGAGCATCACAAACTCAAGGTCCTATTCAAAACACATTCACACAAGGTCAACCCATTTCACAACAAATGTTCACTAGTCCACCCCTTGGGGTCACAACATACATTATCACAACTACACACATTCCCTATCCACCAATATTTGGAGCTAAGAGAACACATAATATTTCCCAAGGATCAACATTCAAATTTGGTGGCTCATCTTCCAATCCCATGGGTGCGACATTTACAAGTCCATTTGGCACAGAAAACAATACACCCCTAATCAGTGCAAGTCAAAATCCACCAAACAAAACAAGGAGAATTCATATTATCACATCTAAGGTTCCAACACAAACAATCAATGCTACACCAAATACGAACTTGGATTTTGGGACAAATTTGAACACCAATCCTCCTCCATCACAACAATATGTTACACCAAATGCCAATTTCAGACCACAAAATCAAATCAATACCAGTGCCACATTTACACCCCTTTATCAACGAGGAAATTTGAATCCTTGCAACAAAACATAAATCCAAATCAAACATTGGGGCCAAATTCATCATATAATCACACCCCTAACATTAATGTTGATCCCATTATGCAACGACAATCCAACATGACACCATCCCCCATGGACACCTTAATGCAAAAAATGCAAGAAATACAACAACAAATGGAAAACATGCAATTGGGTAGAAATAAGAAGACATATTCTATGGAGGAATTGTGTCCTTACCCTTTCGACAAAAACTTCTACATGCCACCTTTCCCTCCACATTTTACTGCTCCAAACTTTAACAAGTGCAAAGGAAAAGGAGATCCAGTGGAACATATACAAGAATTCAATACGACATGCATGGACATTGCATATGAGCTTAGTTATTTGATGAGACAATTTCATCAAAGCCTTTCAAGGATGGCTCTAGAATGGTTTGCACACCTTCCTCTTGGGATATGAACATGGGGTGACTTGGCTGACATATTTATCAACCACTTTTCCTACAACGTAGAAAGTGACACAACTTTAGCAACATTGTGCACCACTAAATAAAAAAGAGGGAGAATCACTTACATCATTCTATCAAAGATGGTGCAACATGGCTAATAAGTTCCCTTATCACATACCTGAGAAACAATTGGTCACTGTTTTTATAGAAAGCCTCAACACATAATTGATGACTCAACTCCAAATTAAATTTTGCACTACCTTTGAAGATGTCATTGAAAAATGAGTCTTTATTGAGAAGGCTCTTGTGGTAAAAGGACTAGTCAAAATATTCAAAGAAACTCCAAATGATCCTAGTGATAAGGGTAAGTTTTGGTTTCAAAATAAGAATGTCACTAATGATGGGGTCATGGATGCTAAAGTGGTAAATCAAGGTAACCCCACCCTTCATCTTAAAGTTCCATCCACATCAAACATGCCAACATCCAACCATGATCAGACATTGAATGTTCCAAAATAATCAACAACAACGCAAAGGACCTCCCCACACCAAAAGAACATACACACCTTTAGGGGAACCTATTGAGTTGGTTTTGAAGAAACTTTTACAATCAAACATTATTCAGCTTCCTGACATTAAAACATATGAACCAACATTGGTTAAACCTAATTGGTGGAATGAAAATGAATTTTGTGAGTACCATCATGGAAAAGGACACAAAACATCATCATGTTGGAAACTCAAAAACCTCATTCAAGATCTTATTAAACAAGGAGACATATCAATGGATAATTCACAAGGTAAAACCAATGTTGATCAGACCATATTCAAAACTCCCTTGCGAGACCATGGGAAAAGGAAGGCCTCCAGTTCGAGAAACAATAACAATGCTAATTATACTCACGTTGTGCAGGACTATACCATTAATCACATTCAAGCCATTTATAATCATATTGCTACCTATTACTAATATTTGGCTACCAACTAAATTAGTAAAGTTTTATCAGGCAGTTATTAAACTGGGGTGAGAATTTTTTTTGACATTTGAGAAAATCAGATAAGAAAACCAGACATTCAAATATTTATCAGGTATAGGTACATGTTTCATGGCTAGTTCATCATGTTCAACATTTTAGCATGTGGTGTAAAATGGGCTCCCACAAGGTTTGAGCCCAGCATGTTGCCCTCTCAAATTCAAAAGATGCAACGAATAGCAGTTGCGTGTTTCAATCATATCTCAAAAACTAAGATATGGGTTTTTGTGATTTTTGGATATAAATTATAAAACAATGAGGAAAAAAACCCTTTAAATTTCTCACCAACCCAGTTCATATTTATTGAGAAATATTCACCAATTCTAAAGAAAAAAATAGATCCACCTTTTTTGGAGGATTGTAAGGCTCAAAGGGTATTTCTACATTAGTTTTGAGGTCCCACATGGGTTGACCATCACTCAAGGGGAGTTTTGGACACTTAATCACTCAGTTTGCTCCAATTTTGAGGCCTTTTTTTGCATGCTTTTCAAACTTGCACAACCAAAGATGATTCATCATGCATATTGGTGGAGTTGAGAGTTAAGTCTCAATATTATCATTTAATTTTAAAGTGAAAAACACTTAACTTGTATCTTTTGCATGATTTTAAATAAGACAAAATATGTAATTAAATATTAAAGGTAATATTTTATTACCTTAATATTTACGATGCAATGTAAAAAAAAAAAAAGAGCTCACATGATAAATATTAAAATGATCATATTGATTATCTTTAATATTTAATCGAATAGTCCCTTTTTCCCAAAAATCATGCAAAGAAAAAATGGAGCAAATGGTGAGACATAACTGCAATTTCACATCAGCTTTGGAGTTTAGATATTTTGACTTCAGTTATCTCTTCTTGGCTTTTTGAAGCCCTTTATTGTATATAGGAAAAAGACTTAGTCTTTTTTCCTCAGTTCTTGATTTTATTTGCCTTTGCACTTTGCAGAGAGAGATCTTGTAACTCAAACTTTTATAGTATTTTATATATAGTAGCTTTTACAGGTTATTCAAGTTTGCTAAATGGAAAATTTTTCCTTTTACCTTCAATGATACCAAGTGTTTGCCTTCAAATTTTTAGGTGTCATACTGTATGATTGATTTGATAAGAGATTTATTGTGTTTGAATCAAAGAACCTCTATTTTTCTATCTCATTCATAGGAGTATGTACACAATTAAGTTTAATTTCACAGGTTATACATTGTGTGTATGACTTATTTTACCATTTTAGCTGTGAAAGACATTGTTTTCCTTCGAAAAGGGTAATTCAGTCAAGCCTTTGTGTAAATCACTTATGTGGTTGAACTGTTCAGATTTAGTTGTGCAAATTGGATCATTGAGAGTTATTGTGAATCAAATTGTAGGTTCGTTACCAATTAGTTGCATCACCATTCATTATAATTTTAGTTTATTTATTAAATTCAAGCCTTCTTCCCTTTTCCATTAAAGTTTATAGTCCATAATTAGAAGATCATAAAGGAAGCTGACCTATAATCCAAAGGTTGATTTCCATTTCAGGTAACCCATAGGCCTGGAAATCATCCCATGTTACACATGATTACAAAGCATCTTTGCTTTCGTACACGGGTGCACTCCTGTTGATAACACTACCATTACCATTAATAAAAGTTCATAATGTGTTGTTACCACCCATAGAGCTAAGGTGACCTTGCAAGGGGTTGCCTCTAATACGCAACCAAAAAGTCAGTACAACCTCCTAGATCATCTAGGAAAGACACCCGCATAAATATACATTCTTGAACCACTTCACATTTCCCCGGAGCACAGGGCCATTCTAGGAAAATCCTTGCAAGATACATCAATACCCTCCGACCTAAATGTCAACCAATTTTAGGCCATGGTTGGATACATAGCTACACCTCACCATGTCACATTCTCCAAATAAGATCTTTTCACACAAAATACAAATCATAATGATCCCCTACACCTTGAAGTTTACATTAATAAACATAAAATCAAATGAGTCTTGGTAGACGATGGAGCAGGGTTGAACATATGCACTCTAAAATTGGTCACAACATTGGGATTCTTTGAGGCTTGCATAGATAGATCTAAGACAATTTTTATCAAGGCTTATGATGATGTTGAGCACCTGTCTAAAGGATTAATCACACTTCTTGTGAGGGTTGGCCCCACTATTTAGAAAATAATGTTCCATGTATTAGATCTACTTGCCCTACAATCTTCTCCTAGGTCACCCATGGATTCATGTCATGAGATTTGTACCTTCCACTTACTATTAATGCCTAAAGTTTCCCTACAATGGTCCTTAAATTACCATACCAGGTGATCCTGATCTCTTCCAATACTATAGTAATTTAAGAGGGACCACCGAATATCAAGTTCCCATTAATCGAGAAGCTTCATCATTGCATTAAATTTATCCATCTACTTTGGTCAAATCATCCACTCCATTCACTACACCTTCCAAAACCAAGGTCCCAGATCCATGACATGGGATGTGGAGAGTATCATATTGGTAAACCATCTTGTGAGAATGATGTGAAGACAACTTCATATCTTGGTGAGAATATGCAAATGAATGGTCGTTCCTAGATCAAAAATTTTTGGGATCCTGATGATACCTCTGTCTTTACCATAGCTGCCCATGATCCTATTGAGGAAGTTCAGGATCATGCTTCTCCATATCATGATTCTTTCCTTCCACTCCATATTTTGAACCATCACCCTTCCATTTTGACCATCTAGGGTTAGGGTATGCATCCCCTACTATTGCCTCTATTGATTCTTCTTTCCAACTTGTTAAGGATGTGCAAGCTTCCTTTGATGTTAATAGTACCAAAAAGGATAGTCTTGAAGAATCTATTGAGTGCATCACCGAGATTTTTCATGAATCACACATTACTACCATCTCATCTAACTCATCAATCCCACCCACATCCATCCACATGGATCAACAAGTATCACCTCAAGAAAATAACAAGGACATAGCTCAAGAATCAAAGATGAAACTGCCTTTTACAAATGGAGATACAAAATCAAAAGAAAGAATGCAAAGAAAGAAAGATTAAGAAGAGTCCTCTAGTCAAAATCAGAAGCTATTGGATAAATAAAAAATAAAGCTAAAAGTCAAGAATGAAAGTAAGAAAAATTTGATCTCCAATTATGCCTCTTCATCAAAAATAATAGGGGGCATCTATCAAAGAAAAATGTCAAGATAAGAGCTTGTTGATCCAAAGTCTCCATTTTCATCCTCTTCACTCAATCCATACATTCTATCAAGTCCATTCATATCCACACACCCATCATATCATTCCATCTCCCTTGGCAATGTTCTTTGATGGACCTTTGACGAAAACCCCTTCACATTCTATAACTCATTGGTTTCCCAAATTCCTTTTCATGTGAAGCTTGTGGCCCATGTAGTGTGCACACTAGGAATCATGTCCTAGCTCCCTTTTCCCACTGCATCAGTCATCCTCTGCATCCATCATCCACACCCTTCATTCAAATCATATCCTTTCATCCAACATGGTCATCTAGATATGTGCCCAATTGGTTGGGTCCCTACATCATCATAATAGCATACAGGTCTGGTGATTATCAGTTGTCTACTCCCAAAGGTGAACCATCACCTGAACACACCAACAACATGCACCTTCGTAGATATTACACATAGCTTCTAGAGAATCCCATTAAAAAGTCAAAAAATACAAAAAAAAATTAAAAAAAAATAAAATTGTCACCCTAATGAAAACCTAGAAAACATGTGTCTTGGTGACAATAAAAAAAATAGTAAAGAGATAATTTTTCCAATAGTGGAAACCACTTCGATGGAACTTTGGATAAGCACCATGGTGAAAACCTGTAAAATAGGCGCCATGTGTAATCAGTGTTTTCTCTATCATTTATCATCATGTTCTATCTAGTTTTCTGCCTCCATCCACTCATCCTTCACTTGTCATAATAAAGATCTGTCATCCTTCTCATGGCCTAAGAATCATGAAATTTAGTGTCCTTCGCATTTCATGACCATCCTTGGCATTCATTAAATCCCCTTGCACATAATAAGTTGTTCTTATAGCTAACAGGGGAAATTCCTTGAATTACATCTTTGTGGGATCCCACACATGGTATCAACTTTTAAAATATCAAAAATCCAAAAAAATCATAAAACATCAAAAACCCCAAAAAAAAAACAAAGTCAGAGTCAAAGTCTATGTCAGTCCAAGTCCAATCGAACTATGTTGTCTCTGCGCATTACTACGTAGGAAAGGCCATCTTTTGATGAGCCCTCGAGGCACTAGGTCAGTCCCTTAGGGTTTTGTTGAGTTAGTTCAATCATGATTCACATCTTAATAATGAGTCATTTTCATTCTAATTCATTCAAACTACAATGTCTCTGAGTGTATGATGTAGGTAAGGCCATCTTTTGATGAGTCCTCGAGGCACTAGGTTAGTCCTTTAGGGTTTGTTACATCTATCTTGGTTGATTATCATCATTTGTCCTATAATAAAATGTTCCTTTCTTGGGTCAACACTTCATATGCAAGCAAACAGATATCTGAACCAAATCTTGAATCAACAAATCAACTAATCCAACTGGTCTTCACTCCAAACTGATCAGTTGCCTAATCATCAATCCTTTTCAAATCAGTGGTCTTATCATTTTTTCCTATTTAGGATGCATCCTTCCTGAATCAAGGCATTGATCATTTCTCAACCTTTTCATTTTCCTTGTACAAGATATGTCTTTCCTGAAACTAGGCATGGTCAATCAATCTTGTCAATTGGTCAATTCTATCAATTGCTCAATTTGGTCAGCTAATTAATCAATATTTTCAATTGTTCAATCCTATCAGTCAATAAATCTTGTCAATCAATCAATATGGTCAAATAATCAGTCAATCAGTCAACCTTATCAATCAATCAAACTTTTCACCTAATCAATTAGGTCAATCTATCAATCAAACTTGTCGATCAGTTAGTCAATATTATCATCAAATAAATTCTAGCAACTGATCTAAATGGTTGTTAATTTGTTGGTCTAGTTGGTCTTTTGATTTGTCTTTGGTCATGTTACTAGCCACCTCGAGGATGTCTGATGAAGGATTTAGAGGAGCGATGATGGATCATGACCTCTTTTCTTTTGATTGTTGTTTGTGGTTTGTCTTGACAAAAATACTAGGGCAATTGGGTCCTTAGTATGATTCATGACATTCCTTGTCTATTGAGTGTCTATTTTCGCAAAGGGATAACATTGCACACTTTGGTCTATGTCATACCATGGTGTTTATTATCCATTTTCTATAATTTTGTCTCCCGATGATGATAAACATGCAAGTTGACATCTATTAAGCAAGAATATCCATCCCTTTTCATTTGAATAACTCTATACTAATTTTCGTCTTCTCCGTGCTAACATCCATCTTCTTCGCGCTCTTGCCTTTCCTTTCTACAATCATCCTGATGGTTTCCTGTGACACAAAAAAATATCCTACATACATAATCATGCTAGAAGCATATAGGCATCATAAAGCATCGTAGGCATCACAATAAGCATGTTAGGTCATTGATATTGCATCTGGAAGTACAAAAATATAGATAGCATTATCATATATGCATGCATACATACATCCATGTAAGTATGATATGTCATAATCACATAATGTCACCCTGCATTCATAAACCACTAGCATACATCTCGTTTGCATAACCAAAAAAGAAATCATACATAATCATCACATTTCATATACATCATCCATATCCATATTCATCATTCATCATCACATTTTCATACATCATCCATATTGCATCCATAACATCACAAAGCGTGCATCACATGTGCATCCACATAAGCATCATAATCATATAGAACCATCCTACATATAGAATGCATAACATAAAAGTAAATCGTATACATCTAAAATTCGTCATAGCAATATAGATCAGTGCACCCATTCATACATCGTAAGATAGAAAATCATACATGACCATAAACCATTATCCATAATGCATCATAACATGTAGAATCATCTCATAAATTCATACAATCAACATAGCATCATAATCCCTCACATCATAAAAACATACATAATGAATGACACATTAGATAATCGCTGCCAAAATCATGTATCTTGCATATATATATATCAAAAATCAATGTCATAGTACAATATCAGAATGATCTCAAAAATGGAGCTCGCAGGCTCAGTAAAAAATATACATGTCTCAGTGTCTAATATGTGAACCAAAATCAATCATATATACTAATCTAATATGTCAAATGTTGAACCTAAACACTAATGCAAACTTCATGGAGGCCTAAAATCGAAACCTTTTGCTGTCAATACATAAAATTTACCTGTTGGAAAACTTTTTCACATTTAAAAAAATTCTGAGGGGCCATGGGTCTATCTCATCTTCACTGAGGCACGCTAGGGCATGATCTAAAAAATATTTTCTTAATTATTCTTTGACACAATGCTCAAATCACATTATGTCTAAGAGGGGTAAAATGTAGACACTGAAACATGTCTTGGTCTACGAATGCCATTTTTCTACATCATTCTCCCTTCTTCCCTGCATAATTAAGTAATTTTTAATTATTTAATTATTTTCTCTTTAATCACATTCTTCTATTAATTAAATAATTAAATAATTTAATTAATTCATCTCCCTTTTTTATTCTTTTTTTGATTAATTAAATAAATTAATATATATTTAATTACGTCACTAACATTTCTCTCTATAATTAAATAAATCGTCATTTATTTAATTATTCACTCTTCACCTTTCATCTATAGTTAAATAATTATTCTAATTATTTAGCTATTCACTTAGCCTTTTCTATCTATTATTAAATAATTGATCCAAATTAATTATTTAATGTCTCTTTCTTATTTCCTCCATATTTATTTAAATGGTCAAATAATAATAATTTTAATTAAATGCCCATTTTCCCTTTTCTTCCAAAATAAATAATCTAAATGATTATTTAATTCCTCGCATGATTTTCCATGAATTAAAAATTATTATTTGGTTCCTCCACTACTTTCCCTCTACTTCCTCTTTTGAATTTCAACCATTGATTCCCTTTGGTCTTCTTTCAATCTTGACCATCTATCCTTAGTCGTCCCTAGCCCACCACTATGTGGTGCATGAAACCTCAACCGCTGATCTTGGCATCTTCTAGACTTTCAATCTTGTTCATTCTTTCGAGAAGTTTTTTCTATAAAAGAAGGTTGTCTCTTTCTTTTTGGCTTTACAACCACATTTTCTCCAAAGTTCTTGCTATCTTGTCATTGCCACTTGCAAGTGTTCGAACACTTTGAAGCTGAGGGAAAACTTGCAACTCAAGAAGAATGGATGAGAAGCAAGGAAGATAATAAACTTTGATAGGGGAGTCTGCTTTATGGTTTCATGTTTGTTTGATTTCCTCTTTCATTTGTTCTTTCTTGCTTGGATTAGGATTCTAGGCTTAGATTTCAAATAGTTGTGGTTTCTATTATGATCTTTTCCTTCTTATTTCAATTTTAACTTGATCTTACATGTTAAGGTAAAGACTTTGATGAATGTTGCTGATTCTTTAACTAAGCCTGTGAGCATAGAGAAGTTGAGATGGTTTTCAGAGACTATGGGCGTTTTGACCCCTAGCAATTAAGAGATGATGTTTATACACCCTCCCATTGCTCTTGCAAGGTGTTGTGATATGTCAACACCCAACACACTTGCGAGGGAGTCAGGGGATGTGTGCCCTAATGAAGGCTCGAGGGCAATGCCCCAAAAGTTAAATTTTATATATATTGTATTATTGTAAATGTGGACCGTTCATTGTAGGCTTGAGGGTAGTGCCCCTAAGAGTCTAATAGTGGTTGTGTTGCCTTTGGATCTCTAGTTGGTGATACTCCTATGAGAAGCTTGCTCTGCAAATATATTGTAATCTATGTGATTTATAAATAATATATTGGGCGACTTTTGGAGTGTGGGGTTTTTCTCTCGAAATGGTTTTCCCCACATAAATCATGTTGTGGTATGCATGATGTATATATTTATTTATGTTTAAGTTTTTGTAATTTTTGTAAATATCTATAAAGTTTTGCATTATCCTCCTCTCAAGATTAGTGTTGGAAATTGTTTTGCTACCTTAGCTTCCTTAAAATATAATTTTCTCTATATATACATTTATGATCAATTTTGATCCTGAATGCTTGGATCCCCCTATTCTTTCAATCTCTTTACCTCTTCTTTTTTCCTTGATGTTGCAAATTAAATGAGTTATCCCTCGCATGATAAAATTCCATGAATACATCTTGCTACGTATGTCATGCCACAAAATCTCTTTCTATCTTTCTTCTCCTTAGAATGACTTATGCTCCTCTATGTAGCACATATCATTCTAAGGGGGGCTATCATATCAGGTTATTCTTATTTTTTAGAAATATGTCTTAAAAATATTGATGTCTTATGATCTCATTTTCTAGATTGAAGGCAACTTGACTAGACTTGTCTTTTCTATGACTGTCCTACAACATAGTTTATAGCAGCCACAATCCTATCAACTTGTCATGTGGTTTATAGCATAACACAACTTGCTATCCATGCTTACCAATACCGTCTTTATATTTAATTATATTTATCACATATATTTTTTACTTTTTTTCCTAACATGTTTGTCTATAGCTAACATGTTTGTGGTGAATTTGTAGTCAACTTAGTAGTATAGAAGACCCGTGTCCTCTTTATGTCCTAGATCAACTTTACAATTGCATATATAGGATTGAAAACCTACACCCTCTTCATCCTGGGTATATTCTCTTCAACCTCTTTCCCTCTCTACTTTAGCTCACATATGCTAGAATGCATATTCTTGCTAAAATGGGGGGAAAATGTAAAATTGTAAATTGCATCCTATGCAATATCACATCCCATGAGCCTCCCCTTTAGATAAATTAGACAATAATGCAATTTAATCCTTAGCACATTCATTTTTTGTCATTAAGGTAGATATATGTCTCGAATGAATATGTGCTCAATAGACCTTTGCATGTCATGTAAACATCTATGTGGCGTGTGAACATCCCAAATAGATTCCCAACTATAGAAACTTTTGAGACATTATGTCTCCCATTTACTAATGAACGTAACACCTCTACTAGCTTGTAGACGTGCTGGGACAACTCTTGCATGCATAAACCTTCCTAAATCACTTCATTTTCACTCTCTCTCTCAACACACAAGAAAAAATTCACAAGATTTTCATTCTCTCTTGCTCTTTCTTTATTGCAACATCTTTCTCTCCATTCTACCATCTCCATTGCATCTTATTTATCTCACAACCATACTACATCAAATATTTGGTATTATCAACATATTTCTCTCAATCTTGGAGATTGTAGCCTCTCCCTTTCAACATTCTCATTTTGCTAAAGGAAGGTAACTATGATTTCTTCATTGCATTTTCTTTAATCTAGTTAGCATATTGTTCTAGCATATTTATTTCTTCTTCTATCACATCTATTGTATTTCTCTCTATCATTTATGGTTTTCCATGGAGGTGGAAAGACCGAAGCGAGGATTTGACTAAGGAAAATCCTAAACAACCCCAACATTTTTCCTTGGTCTTATGTGCACAGGTATTGAAGATATTTCTTTGCTGGAGACTTCATCTCTTGATCCTTTGTGAGTGTTTTCTTCCTTTCCTCTCACTTTATCATCTATTTCTCATTTATTTTAAATTACTTTAATTTATGTTACTCTCTCACACTTTCTCACACTTTAATAGTTCCAGTTATTAGAATTGTTAGTAGTCACCTTGATGTTTTTGAGACATTCTCAGTTTTTTGTCCATACAAGATGCCAACACGCCATGGGGACGTTTGTGCACTGTGTTTTCATCCTTGGCTCAGAAATTGTTAGTTTTTCTAGAAGACCTTTGTGACCTCTTTCAATTTCTAGAACTCTCACCATTCAATTCTGCATAAAAACATAAATAGACACTCTTCATCATCTTATCTTGTCACCTAAGCAATGTCTTTTGAGGTAACTGAGGGCTATCTTCTCCTTAAGATCTCGTCATCTTGGGAGTATAAAATTCCCTCCTCTATAGTTATAAATCATAGTGAGGGTGTTATTTGGAGCTGTGTATATTTTAATGTCTCTATAGAAAATTATAATGATTCAAGGTGGCATTTATCTTGCCACATTTGTTTGTACAAATATAATAATATTTGATGAATATTTGAGAACATTTTCAAGCATTATGATCCTTTGTAATGGTCATCCTTTCAATTTATGTGTATTTTTGTAGCTTTGAGATGGATTACTAAGAATACTTGATTGTGTAAATATTTATCACCGATTTATGTATTCAAGTCCAATTCAAGGTGTGACTTGCAAGTATGTTTTTTCCTCCTTATACTTTATGATTCTAATATTTCCCTTAATTTCAAAATGATAAAATAATTGGCCTACCTGAGAAAGAAAGAAAAATAGTTCCCTATGATGGATCAAGATATCAAAGATCTTAAACACTAAAGAAAGAAATACACATGATCTAATAAATATCTTAAACAAATTTTGATATTGGCTTGGGCTATACTTTGATACCCCTTGATGTGTGTAAGAGGTGTTTTTCAATGCTAGATATATACTAGATATTTTAAACAAATTAGGGTTTGTCTTTAAATACAACTCCAAGGGTAGGAAGATAAATATTTTAGGCTTTAAGTCAACACAATTGTTATTTGGAAGGGTTGAGTTAGCTCTAAAATTTAATTTTAATTTTAAAAGTTGAGGTTTGTTTTCATAAATTATGATATTGGCTTGAGCTAATACCATAAATTATGGATCCAAACCTTGGTGAAAATAAATAAACTAAAAATCAAGAATGTGATCCCATAAGGCTCAAATTATATACCAACTTTCAACTAAAAATACACCACTTATACACTTATCATGCATAAAATAAACAATCACATAAAAATGAGCCTAGAATGAACTTGAGTAATACTTTGAGGCTCCTTGATATGTGTAAGAGGTGAATGATAGATATATGCTAGATGTTTTCAATAAATTGGGGTTTATCTTTAAATATAACTCTAAAGATAGCAAGAGAACTATTGTGGGCTTCAACTAAAAACATAACAATTATTTAGAAGGTTTGAGTTAGCTCCAAATTTAATTTGAATTTTAAAAGTTTGAGGTTCATTTCCACAAATTATGTTATTCGTTGGAGTTAATTCCAAAAATTATAGATCTAAACCTTGGTAAAAAATAATTAAGCTAAAAATTAAGAATAGGGTCATGTAGGACTCAAATTATATTCCATTTTTCTACCAAAATAACACTACTTATACATTTATCATGCATAAAATAAAGAATCAAGTAAAAAGTGAGCCCAAAATGAAGAAGAAATATATTGATGCTCCTTGATGTGTGAAAGAGGTATTTTTAATGCTAAATATATGTTAAAAGTTATAAATGAATTAGGGCATGTCCTTAAATACAATTTTAAAGGTGAAAAATTAAACATTTTGGGCTTTAAGATAGCACATAACAACTATTTGGAAGGGTTGAGTTGGATTTGAATTTAAATAAGTAACTTTAAATGTTCAAGATTTATTTCTCAAATTAATTCTACGAAGTATAGATCTAAATTATCTTAGTGAAAATAAATAAATATAAAATCAAGAATAAAATCAAGTAAAATTCAAATTATATACCTAGTTTTGACAAAAAATCACACCATTTATACACTTAGAATATGGAGAGGCATTATACAATAGCATCAATGGGTGGAGTGTAATGGTGTGAGATCATTAACAAAAACTCTTACCTTTTATCTTAAGTTTGACAATAATTTATATGTCAAAATATTAATATTTAATAATAAACATAATATTAATATTTAATTATATCGAGAGGCATTCTTATAGTTACAATGGTGGAAAGAGCCTATGTACATAAATGTACATAAAAACTGCACATAATTTAAATTGACGACCATTTAACGATTTTGAATGCACGACCTCCCACTTTGTAACGGTTGCAAGAGTTATTTTTCTTTCATGAATCGTTTCTCTTTTCTGAATATTTTTTAATCAATTGAAAGTTAGGATAAGTGATGGTGTTTTCTTTATAAATTTTAAGAGTATCCCATTCCCACATAAATGAAAAAACATCACAGGCGACCTTGAATCCCCAACTCACACCAACATTGAGGGTGATATCTTGGAGGTGATTTGCAGCTTGGAGACTATTTGTTCCTTGGTGAGTAACAACCCTGTATTTCCATTATTTTTTATTCCTTTTCTATGCTTCCACATTTTACATGCATTTCTACTAGTGCATTGTCCTTAGGGATTCTATTCACATTCCTTCTCTTTGCTTCCAAATTTTACTTGTAGGTGTACCAAATTTTCTTTTGATGGTAGTTCTTTCTCTATTTAATGGTCTCATTTCTCCAAATCTATGAAATATTTCATGGCAGTCACTAGATGGTAGTCCACATATTACCTGCAACTAATTATAACCTTATAATGTTATGTGCAAAAATATATCACATTCAAATTCATATCTTTCTTGATTGTTAACATGTAATGTTTAATATTCAAGACAAAAATCTTAATTGCATATTTATTTTTGACATCAATAATTGCTACAATTGGATAAGATTGGTGCCAATCACAAATCCATAATTTGGCTATCATTTTCAACCTCTCACATCCATCACAGTTTTGTTTTTTTAATTTTCTTGTAGTTCAAGGTGGCGTTTGTTATATGTCTTATAGAGAGAGGACATCATCTTACAATTGTATACTCAAAACCCTTGTATAAGAGATTGTACACCTTACAAAGCACAATTATTAGCTTATCTATAGGTGACTGATCCAAAACGAATGACTTTTTTCGTTCATATTGTTTATAGCGACTGAATGGTAGTGTACTTTATTAACATAAGGGCAAAAAAAATTAAATAAAAGTTGATTATAAAGTTAGTGTTTTTTTAATATTTATGGTTTATCAATTCTAGAAATCAATAAAATTTAAATCTTTCTTGATTGTTAACATAAGATGTTTGGCAGTGGGGACAACAATCTTAATTGTATACCTTTAGTTTCATCAAAAGGTGTCGATCAGTAGAATATAAAACATAAATGTACAACAATTTTTTTTTGTAACATATTAAAATTATCATAGAAACTGCTTTTATAATGCTAGGAATTTTTTATATATTGTACTTCAAAGATACAATTGTAATCCCTACTACTTTAAAAGAAACTATATTAAATATTGAACATGCAATTTACTAATAACTATCTAATATTTTCTCTTTTTAGAATTTTTGATTTTTTCATTGATATTTAAACAATATTTAATCCTTTACAAGTTTGTTATTTTATTTTACATCATCTTGTTTATTATTGTATTCAACGATTCATTATTTTGCTCATTGTCAAACAATCTTTTGATCTTATTAGTGTTACAATAGATTTGATCGAATTTATAAGAAAATATGAAACAAATGAAGTATATTTCTTACATTGTAATCATACAACTCACATATGAATCCTTGTAACTATTTAATGGTCTTCAAAGCATTCCATGTGCAAAAATTATATAGATTTAAGGCATTTACAAGTATATTATAACTGGTAATATGTTAGAAATATAATATAAAGAATGACATTAGAACTTCCCTTAAAATATTGTTTGAACTTATTATTATACAATTCATAGTTGAGTATCTAAAAATTAGTTTTATTTTTTATGAAGTACGAAAATTTTAGATTAGAATAATTAAAAAGAAAACTAATAAAATAAAATAATTTTTATATATATTTCTAGATATATTTTAGATAAATATATATAAGATATATAAAATGAAATAAGAAAGTTTTAAGTTGAAAATAATAAGAGAGAAAAATCCACAATTGCATTTAAAATAATAAGATAAATAATTCTTAAGTAAATAAAAGTAATTAATAACTTAATTAAATTAAATTTACTTAAAGAGTTGCCAATAGTGGCATGGTGTGATGGTTAAGTTTTTGTGTTTTTATTCTTGCCATCAAGGTTCAAATCCCATTGGGGTGTAATTGTTGAGAATTTATATTGGAGATGAGGTCCCCCAATTGTGACCTCACCGGTTAAGCGTTTACCCCTCTTAATAAAAAAATTACTTAAAAAATTATTTTATTTTAGTTTAGAATTATTTTATTTTAAAAATATGTTGTCTATGTACAAAAATTGAATGTCTTATTTTTAATTTAAATATTTTATTTTAACTACTATTTTAAATTTAAAATCTTATTTTAAATTTAAAAAAACTAAAAATATTATTGTTATTAATTTATAATTTTTCTTGTGTCATAATTTTTATATTTCAATTATATAGAATATATGCATTTCTAATAAGTTATATATATATATATATATATATATTTAGAAAAATCTATATATTATGATTACATATAATTCTAACTGGAACATTAACACTAATTCTAGCCCCAAACCTAACTCTATTTATATCTCAAAGTCTAATTGTAATCCTAATTCTAACCTTACCCTAAACCTAAACCTAAACCTAAATCTAACACTAATTGTAACTCTAACCCTAACCCCAACCCCAAGACTAACACTAATTCTAACTCCAACCCTAACCTTAACCCTAGCCATGACTCTAACTCTAAATCTAACTTTAACCATAACATTGACACCAATCCTAACCCCAACCCTAACTCTAATTTTATCTCTAACCCTAACCCTAACTTGATTCTAAAAAAAACATTAATTGTATTTTTAACTCTAACCTTGACCCTAAAACTGCCACTAATTATAACTTTAACCCTAACCCTTACCTTAAACTTTAATCTAACCCTAACCCTAACCCTAACTTTAACCCTAACCATAAATCTAACCCTAGCCCTAACTATAACTCTAACCCTAACTTTAACACTAATTTTAATTCTAATTACAACCCTAACTCTGATTTCATCTCTAACCCTAACTCTAATTCTAAAAATAACACTAATTATTATTGTAACTCTAACTCTAACCCTATCCCCGACCCTAAAAATAACATTAATTCTAATCTAACCCTAACCTTAACTCTAACTCTAACCCTAACCCTAACTCTATCTCTATCTCTAATCCTAACCCTAATTCTAAAATTAACACTTATTCTATTTATAACCCTAACCCTAACTCAAATTTTAATCCTAACCCTAAACCTAAACCAAATTCTAAATCTAAATCTAATACTAACACTAACCCCAACCCTAAAACTAACACTAATTCTAACTCCAATCCTAACCCTATCCCTAACCTTAACCCTAACCCTAACCGTAACCCTAAACCTAACTCTAATTCTAACCCTAACCCTAATATTAACACTAATTCTAACCCCAGTCTTAACTTTGATTCTATATCTAACCCTCACCTTAATCTTAATTCT